>JBBBDQ010000271.1:5232500-5432500 GCA_037127315.1 Ascarosepion bandense | reverse complement strand
CTAAGGCCAGAAAAATTTCACTAGAAACAAAAGTGCTAGATTGCTATGTGATGTCAGTTCTTCAATAGGCCAGTGAATGTTGGACAATATCATCGAAGATGAAGGAAAAACCTGAAGCAACTGAAATGTAGTTCTACAGAAGGATGCTGCGGATATTATGGACCAAGCATGTGAGCAATGAGGTGTTGGAAAGAATGGCAACGAAAAGAAAATTAATAGTGAGTACCAGGAAGAGACAAGAGTTCCTGGGACATGCAATGAGAAAGGAGGGCTTGGAGAGACCAGATGAAAGGAAAAAGAGACAGAGGAAGGCAGCGGATAACATATTTGAAGGGCCTGAGCAAATGGATGACGGAACGGGAGTTGCGTGGTGTAACAGGAGAAAACATACTTAGAGCCACCAGGGATAGGGAGACATGGTCACCTACGTCCTGAAAGGACAGGGCACATAGAAGAAGAAGAATACTACGACCACGTCTAGACACAGGATTGATAATGATGAACATTTTGTTCTGAAATATAGATTTTTGTAAAACTTGCACACAAAAAAAAATATTTGTAAAGAAAGGGGAAAATTTTATACAAAGAAAAAGTGTAAAGAAATAATAAACAAGAAACGCTTCACTCTTCAAAGGTAAAGCAGACATATTTGTATTCAGAGAAAACATACAGCTGGCGTTTGTGATAATTTCAAATCTTTGGCCAATTAGCACGTGACAAAGAAAGCACGTTGTAAATTCACTTTTTTTTTATTTAAGCTAAAATATTTAATCAATTTTGCATATGAATATCGGAATATTTTAGTCATTAAGCAAATATAAGTAAAAAACAATTTCTCTTCAGGAAATATGCGATCACGTCTCTCCACGAATTCCTTTATTATTTGCGAAATGCCATGTTACTGAAAAAGAAAGCCTGTAATTTTGAGTTGTCCGTCTCAGAAACTGTTTGCCCTACCAATGTTAGAGAGTACAGTCAAACCTACTATTTGACCACAACAGTAGATTGTTTTTTTTTTTATTTTTGTGGTTTTTGCAGATTATTTAAAGCCGGGGAATATTTTCATATTGTAAGAATTTTTGGAGATGATGATTTGTATTGATACAAGTTCTACTATTTAACACATAATTAGAGGGAGAAAAGGCGGATTCATGCCTTTCACAAGGACATTTGCGCATAAGTGAATATAATAAACCCAACTACAATTGGAACTCGGGTCTTCGATTTCCAATTTCTATCCAAACAAAAACCAAAAAAAAAAAAACAGGGTAAACATGGCTACCAAATTCCATGTTTGCTTGTTTTTTTCTTTAAACATTCACTTAGATGAATTTTAAGATGAGTTAGTCACCTCAGATATTTCTTCAAAGATTCAACAGCATTCTGCATTAATTGCATGGCCAATTTTTACATGATTTCCGTTATTTCGGCCTGTTGACGCTTAGCTATATTGCAGTTGACTATTCAAGTTATCTTTCGCTACATTTGAAACGCGAATATTGTACGTATACTTATATCTTACTTACAACTTCTTAAAAAATCCTCAAAGCATTACCTCAATTTCAGTATTCTTCTTCTATGTGCCATGTACTTTCAGGAGGTAGCCGATCATGGCCCTCCACGTATTCCTATCCCTGGTGACTCTTAGTACGCTTTCTCCTGTTACCCCACTCTGTCATCCACTTGCTTGGGCCTGTCAAGTATGTTACCGCTGCTTTCCCTTTTCTCACTTTCCCTCTATCTGACCCGTGAGTATCAGATTCTCCAAGCCCTCCTTCCTCATTACATGTCCCAGGAACTTTAGCTGTCTTTTCCTGATGCACAGTATTAATTTCCTTTTCGTTTCCATCCTTTCCAAAGCCTCATCATTGCTCACATGCTAGATCCATGATATCCGCAGCATCTTTCTGTAGAGCCACATTTCAGTTGCTTCAAGTTTTTCCTTCATTTTTGATGATATTGACCAGAAATTCACTGCCATATTGAAGAACTGACATCACATAGCAATCCAGCACTCACTTCTTTGTTTGTAGCGAAATTTTCTTGGAGATTTTGTAGTTTTTTCCGTATCTGCTATCAGCGCTGAATCATCTGCGTATCTTATGTTGTTCAGATTGTGGCCGCCGATGATGAATCTGGGCATAACTCATACAGTCCTCATAATAGTCTTGCCTTGCTATGCAAGTCGAATAGATCCGGTGAAAAGGCACATTCTTGTCTTACTTTGTACATCTGCTGAATTCATTCCCTGTCCGTATGCAGGCGGTTTGATGCCAGTAGAGATTCTCGATAACTAATGTCTTTTCTAAATATGTCGATGTTGCTGAACATTTCTATCAATTATTTGTGGCGTACTTTGTCGAATGCGTTTACATAGTCTATAAAACATAGGTACACGTTTTTTTCTCTTGCATTGCCCTTTCTGATAGCATCCTAAGCATAAATAGTGCGTTCCTTGTTTCAGTGTCCTTGACAAAACTAAACCGTAGTTGTCCAATCTCTGATTTGATTCTGCATCGCTCTCTATTCATCAGGATTCGGATGATGAGTTTTGTTATGTAACTCATGAAACTGATTGTTCGGGGAAGTTCGCATTCATTTGCACCCAGTTTCTTAGGCAGAGTTATAAAATTGATCTGCTTAGGTCGTTTGTTGTAGATTTCATTAATTATTTCTATAATTTCCTCTATACCGAAATCATCGAAAGCTGTCAGCATCTATTATAATTCCGTCTGGTTCAGCTGTTTTGTTTCTATTTAGTTTGGGCATTGCAGCTTCCACTTCGGATTGTAATATTTCCTGTCCGTCAGCATCTTTGCTCATTGTCAGTTGCTCTCTTGTCGTGGAAGAGATCTTCTATATATTCTTCCCATCGCTGGAGTATTTCTTTTTTCTCTAATATGATCATTCCATCTTTGGATTTTATACATTCTGTTGAGGAGTATGTTCTTTGTCCAGTTACTTTCCTTATTTCTTTATGCATGTCTCCTTTATTAGTCTTGCTTAACCTCTCTACTTCTGCACATTTGTTCTTGAGCCATTCCTCTTTAGCCTATTTGCACTTATTTCCTTGTGTAGTTTCTTGTATTCCGTTCCATGTCTTGGCATAGTTTTCTGTCTCCTTTGCATCATATCAAGAATCTCTTCAGTCATCTACGCGTTTTTTTTTCTTTTGCGTCTGATTTCCTTTGAGACAATGTTGTTTGCTGATGTCACTAGCGCTTCCTATAGTGTGTCCCATTTCGAGTTTCCGTTTCCCATTTGTTCTTCGTATTTATTTCTCATACTCTCTGTATTTTTTCTGTGGGTTGAGGTGATTTAAGTGCGTGTTCTATTACTGTCTGGGTGCTGCACTAAGCTTCTTCAGTGTCTCGAAGTTTCACCCTTAGTTTGCATATGACTGAGAGGTGGTCGTTTCTACAGTCAGCACTTGGATAGGTTTTGCATCGAACCATTGCGTTCCTGACTCTCCTGTTTATGGTTATGTAATCGATTTTGGTTTTTCATGTCAACTCCTGGGCTTCTCCATGTCCATAGGTTTCTTACAAAATATACTGTGTTCTTTCTTTTTCATTAGCAATTGCTAAACTCAACATCAGTTAAGTGTCATACATGATACACGCTTGGGCAATCTCAAAAGAGACATGACTGACTGGGCAGAAAATTTTCCCGCCATTACTTTATGCAGTAGACTGGTTACAAACCAAGGCTATAAAACCCAATCTGTTCTATTTAACCCATAACTGGGGGGTGGATAAAAGACAGAATTATACTATTTTCAGGAGTAATTGCGCGTATGTGAATGCAACGAATTTAACTGGAATTCGTACTCGACTCTCAGATTTCTCGTTCTGAGAAATTCACTGTATCATCCATACATACTTGAAAATTCACTATGCTTGAAAAGCTTATATTAAAGATACAGTAAACACAAGAGTTAATCACAAACCACGCTACGTTATTGGCTTAGAATACTGTCGGTTCGTGATGCCTAGCGGTGCCATGTATTACTACATCCAGTTCGTACGCCATTTTTAAATTCTATTTTCATGGACATGTGTGTGCACGCGTATATTATAATAATAATAATAAAATGTAAAATAATCTCTCTCTCTCTCTCTCTCTCTATATATATATATATATAAAAGGCAGTCTATGAGTGTGTGTGACTGTAATCTATGTACGCCTACATTTTTTTAAGCTACGCCATTCAAACTTTCTAGGGACACATATCTACAGGGAAGCTAGGTCGACACATACCTTTTGAGTTTAAGTTCAGCAATTTTCCCTTTCGCACTTTTTTGCCAATGGAGCCGATTGTTTACATTTGCTCCGTAAAACATCTAATATGGTTGCTAGATTACGTCATAGAAATCAAATCACGTGTCAAACGAACTAAAAAAAAAAGAGCTTTTATACTTAATTTTTATTCCGATGTTTTAAAAATTCATTTGGTCAACAAAAAAATGTGAACATTTTTCTCCCGTAATTTTGAAACAAAATATATATTAAGACAAAAAAAAGTGTTTTTTCAAACAAAAACAAAATATGTAAAAACAAAACAAAGTGCCTATGGTTAATTTAATTATGTAAGTATTTTTTTTCAGATTTAATATTTCATACTTCAGAAAATAAAATTAAAAAAAAATAAAGCGTTTTTTTTTCGCTAAATATTTCATGCAAGAAATAAACTGTAATTCGTGTGGCATTAATGTAACTTTTTCTTCTAAAATTAAATGTCTACATTTTTAAATATTCTTCGAAAATTTCTGAAATTCATTTAGTCAACAAAAAATGTAAATATTTACCCCGTAATTTTGGAACGAAAACAAACGCAATGTTGTTTACAATGTCACATAAAACATCAATTCACGTTTACGCAAAACAAAAGAAAATAGATTTTTTTTTAAATGGAATTTTTTAACAATTTTTAAACAACAATTTTTATATAATTATTTTTTTTTATATAACTGAGTTTTAAAGTGAGGTGGCGACTACAGGCGCTCGGAAATCGCAACACGCTGCATTAATCATCTAATTAAAAAATGTTCTGAGTTGCACGGGCAACGCCGGGCTATGATGCTAGTCAGTCAGTTAAGTGCCATATGTGATAAACGCTTGGGTGATCATGTCTCCAAAGAGACACAACTGACTGGGCAGATAATTATCCCGCAGTAGGTTGACATTGCTTTCTGCGGTAGACTGGTTGCCGACCAAGGCTATAGAACCCAATCTGTCCTATTATTTAACCCATAACTAGAGGGAAGAGACGGATTAATACCTTTCCCAAGGGTATTTGCGCGTAAGTGAATGCAAGGAATGGAATGCTAGTAGTTTACTATAACAATAATAATAATTAACTTAATAATATTGATTTATTATTACAATAACAATATTCAATCATAATAATAATTTATTATATTATGGTAAAAACATAATATAATAATAGCAGTACTGCAAGAGCGGGTAGCTAATCCCTGTTTCAGACGTTTGCTCAGGCATATTTGTGTTTTTTCAGCATCAACATGGCTCCCCTGTGGTTTATACTGCTACTATGCTGAATACATTTAATTACTATTTCCGGAAGAGAGTGCATCATCTGAAGTGATCTATAATCGAACTAGGACTGTACGTTCAATCCCTCGTTCACGGGGACTTGTGACTACGTGTTAGCACAATCATTGACTGCCACAGAAAAAAACAAAAAAAACGTCTACTGAATTTCGCTCACTTGCTATTCGAGCATTTTTCAAATGTGTCACACGTGAGGATCACCTCCATATATGAAGACAATATGAGTAACTCATATTCCTGGTAAATCGACCATGCTTAGATTTGAAACCGGGTTTCATGATTGGAAAATCTTCTTCTTCTTCTTCTTCTATGTGCCCTGTCCCTTCAGGACGTAGGCGATCATGGATCTCCACGTCTCCCTATCCCTTGTGGCTCTTAGTATGTTTGCTCCTGTTGCTCCTGGTAACCCCCGTTCCGTCATCCACCTGATCAGACCCTGCAAATAAGTTATCCGCTGCCTTCCTCTGTCTCTCCTTCCTTCTATCTGTCCAGTCAGTATCAGGTTCTCCAGGCTCTCCTTCCTCATTGCATGTCCCAGGAACTTCAGTTGTCTCTTCCTGATGCTCAGCATCAATTTCCTTTTGTTGCCATTCTTTCTAACACTTCGTCGTTGCTTGTATGCTCAGTCCACGATATCCGTAGCATCCTTCTGTAGAACCACATTTCGGCCGCTTCTAGTTTTGTCCTCATTTTCGATGATATTGTCCAGCATTCACAGCCGTATTGAAGAACTGACATCACGTAGCAGTCTAGCACTCTTTTCTTCGTTTCTATTGAGATCTTCCTGTGTGTTAGTATTTTGCTCATCTTCATGGAACGCGTCCTTTGCCATGCCAATTCGCCTTCGGATCTCAGTGTAAACGTTTCATTTAGCTACGCGCAATAAGTACATACCTTGAGAAAGAATAAGTAAAAAGAAAGAAGCAAACTTATGGGAGTTAATGAGTGGGTGAAATATAAACGAAGTTTAGAGTATGATTGAAAAAATAAAGAAAAAATCTATAAGAAAAGAGTAAGAGTGGAAATATATCGAAGAAAAAGAAAATATTCACGCTCCACCCTTCATCTTACGACTTATAAGGTCGTTTGCCATAAAGCGATGGATAACAAATTAGCCACTCTCTCTCCGCTGTGGTGACTGTGCTAAATGTGTGCGTGCGTGCGTGTCTGGGTGTGTTTATTCAACTTGGTTTAACCTGGTACCAGACCACAAATGTAGATCATCCTGTCAATATCGAATTTATTCCAACGCTAATAGATGTCCCAATTGACTTAACCATTACTTCTCAGTAAACTTGTTGCCAATGTTGATTTTCATACCAAAGTGACCTCTTGTGGGTTTTTGTTGATTCAAATACCTAAGTGGAATAAGTGTTTGTTCAGATTGTTGGAGGAGTTGCCTCTTTAAATATTACCTCCCCACCTATATATCCTAACATGAAAAGTTACTTCGTCTAAATATAGGCTAAGTTTTGTATTCATTACCTATTTTACATTAGCAACAACAAACTTTTGTGGCTATAAACTGATACTGTTTATGCTTTTTATGACATTTTTACATCAATTATTATAAAATTCCTAGAAACATTATTATTGCAAGATTATTTAGAGTAAAAAATAAACCTTACCTTCGTGCATATAGTTACAAATAAACTTGTGACAGTAATTGCAAAAGTTTTAAAATGGACAATTGCAAAAGATTTATGCATAATAAATTTAAAAAAAGCAAGACTGTCATCATTGGATCTTTATATGAATACAGTCTTATGCATCTTATACATAACAGAAATGTAAACCAAGTAGAAATGCCTTAAATCATTGGAGTACAACCATTAAACCTTTTTAAATGGACGATTTTCCATCAGCTTTACGTTTTAGGAGAAAAAAAAAACAGTTAAATACAACTTTTATCACTTTAGGAAAAAATACGAATGATGCCCGAGTCAAAGAGCGAACAATCACAATTATAAAACATTTAAAATAAAAGATGACGGAATGCATACAAGTCCATAAGCAGTTTTTGAGGTAACAAAAAGATATAAAGAGTTGATTTCCGAACAGAAAATTATTAAAAAAAACAAAAAAAAACAATACCGTACACATACTTTTTCTGAAAAAACCTTGCGATGGTCCTTTTTCACAAGGACGATATTTACATACACCTTGTATATTTTTCTCTTTTTAAGAGTTCACGGTTTCAAAGTTTAAAAAAAAAAAAAACACTAAAAAACAAAAACAAAACAAAAACAAAAAAAACAAAAACAAAAAAACAAAAACAAGAAAACAAAAAAAAAAAACAAAAACAAAAAAACAAAAACAAACAAAATAAAAAAAACAAAAACAAAAACAAACAAAATAAAAAAAACAAACAAAAAAACAAAAAAACAAAACAAAACAAAACAACAAAAAACAAACTTTGTACCAGAATTCTCTTTGTTTTATCTAGTTTTCAATTTTTCTCCTAACAGCTTGAAGAATAAAAAAAAACGTTCAATCATTTTTGTTGAGGGTGGTTTATTTACAACCCAGGTAAAGTTTTCTTATCCCTGGAGTCTTTTATTTCAAAGACAAACTTAACTGTAACTTTTTGGTTCTTGTCAAAGTACAAGTATGCAGTAGCTGGTTCTAAAGAGGTAGTAAAAGCGTATTCAAATTAAATTCACATAGAATCTATCACTTTCTCCTCTGGAGAAGTCACAAAGCACGTGACGACATTTATATTTAGTCTCAAATTAAGTATATTTAAAAATTTCTTATTACCACTGAATGATAAAGATCAAGAAATGATTACAACTAGGTACCTCTCTCATTTTCGATATCTAACTTTTAAAATGAATTTTTAAAAATGGAAAAGTTTTCTTGAAACTTTTATTTTAGTTTTAATAACTTATTTTAGTTTTAATTGAAAGCTAAATGATTAAATTCACTATTTCCAGTAAGCAAAATACTCTGGTTTATTTCAAACAGAAATTATATTGATTGGAATATAAAAGTTTGTGACTGTTTTTGAATTTTTGAATTTTGCCGTCATTTTTGAGCGACCGACACATTTGTAAACAAAAGTTAATTCTCGGTTTTAAAAATTTTGCAAAAATGAAATATACATCTGTGAGACATTATTTTTGGAAAATTAGCAAATTTTATGTTAAATTAATCTGGTTTACATAAGTATTATTTATTTATAGTATGAAATTTAAAATAAAACTATTTCTTAATCACAGATTTGAACTTTTTGACCTGTCCGCCGTATATCAAACGTGTTGATTAGAGATAAGATAAAGGAGTATGACGTTCAAAAGTATACAATGTTTTTTTCGGGTAAAGGAGAAAACTATGACCTTTTAATTTGCACATAGAAATCATCATACAAAAAAAAAAACTTCGAATACAAACATTTTTTTAAAAAATTATTCTAAAAATATGAAGGCCAAACGATTTGTATTAAACTTTTCAATTTTCGATAGGCAATATAATCTTCAGTTATCAATTTAAAAATCTAAATGCAACAAATATTTGAAGCACTTAAATGTTTTTGAAACTTTATAAATTATTATAATAAAAAAAATGAAAACAATTCTTTTAAAATTTCATTCGTAATCGAATTTTTTTTTCTTTAGACTATAATGCCCTTAATTTTTATTATTTATTCAAGCAATGAAAAGCTTATCAAATTAAATAATATTAGAGTTTTATTAAATTTTTTTATTTTAATCTACGGAGCAGATATTCGGATACAGACGCCAAATTTAAAAAAAAAATAGACGATTTATATTCCCCAATGAGCCCTGCGTTTAACTAATGAAACCATTTACCGCAACAAAGTAAAATTTGTTAAAATTTCATGGATTTACATGGAGGGGGAGTAACAGATGTAAAAAAAAATCAATTTTAAGAAGTTCTTTAAAAAAAATAATTTCAGAACTAATTTCATTCAATTGTGAATGTGTACTGAAAGTTTCATTAAAATCCGATAATTATTTGATTTTTGCGAGAATTTCCAAATTAATGTGTTTGTCACCAGAAAAAAACAGGGTGATGTAATATTACGTTTCCTGTTGTAAACAGTCGTAAAGTTTTGGTTTCCCGCTAACTCAAGTCAAAACAAGGTTTTCTGCTAAAATCTCGAACATATTAGAAGGGATTAAAAATTTTTTAAAATAATTTAAAATTACTTTGATCTTTCCTCTTAATAACACTATAAACATTTTGATGGAAAAAGTTCATTTTTATTAAGTTTGGGGTCTTTTTTATTCCTACTATGTTGTTTTTCTAACGATTTAGTGGAGGCACCTAGTTACAACACAATTTGTAACAAGTTCTTAGTAATTAAAAAAAATGCAACCATTTCAAAAATATACTTCGCTCAAAACAGAGAAATATTTTAGGCAACCAGCCGCCACGAAGCTGAAAAACTGTCCGAAAAAGAGCCTATTTCTCAAATATATTCAAAGAACGCTTGCACAATAAGAAATAAAGAAAAGAGTAACTTTTGAATTCAACCAATCAGAGGATAATACGACTGGAGATCAACAGGAAATAAACGTTATTAAATAAACTTCTTTTACATAAAAAAGAACATTTATTCATGATTTTTTTAAATAAAACAAATTGACATAAATTGTTAAGTATTTTTGGTGCTTCTTGCATTCTATCAAGATATGCATGACAGTGAGTTATTTGTTGCAGGGGGTACACCGAGGTGTAGTTTTTGCCTTGAGCAGGTATGTCTTTTTCAAAGGAGTATGTTTAATTCTTATTCTGTTGGGCACAATGTCTTGTCTACGGTCAGCCAATGGCTTTATATTTACTTTTCTTATTGTTGGCTGATTATCATATAGTTTATATTGAGGTTCATGTTTTTGGTATATTAAGTTATTTGGGTTAGATTGTAGTTTTGGTGCATATTGGAGGGATAATTTGGTGCATATTGGAGGGATAATTTGGTGCATATTGGAGGGATAATTTGGTGCATATTGGAGGGATAATTTGGTGCATATTGGAGGGATAATTTGGTGCATATTGGAGGGATAATTTGGTGCATATTGGAGGGATAATTTGGTGCATATTGGAGGGATAATTTTTCTCATCTCAGAGATATAGTTGGTTCATTGGCGTCTATATAGAGACATTGCACAGGTGAGGTCAAGAAGGCACCGAGACTTAATCTCAGTCCTTGATTTTGTATGGTTTGTATTTTTCTTTTGCAAGATAGGATTGACGTGTAACCATGTAAATGATGCATCCATAGTTTAACTTTGATGTGTGACCTATATTATTCTGAGCATTACGTTTTGTTCGAAACCCCAATTTTGATGTTACTTTTAAAAGCATCAAAGCTTTTTGGCATTTTTGTTTATGGTAATTAATGTACGCTTGAAGTTAAGTTTTCTATCTAGTATGATTCCTAGATATTTTATGTTGGACTATAGGAATTATTTGTCCATTTAATTTCGATTCTGGATTAAAGTCGTAGGCTCGTTCTTTGCAGAAAAGCATACAGACAGATGCAAATTTTGAAACAAAAACAAACGCAGTGTTGTTTAAAATGTCACACGTTTACGCGAAACGAAAGAAAATAGTTTTTTTTTATGGAATTTTTTAACAATTTTTAAACAACAATTTCTATATAATTATTTTTTTTTTATATAACTGAGTTTTAAAATGAGGCGACGACTACAGGCGCTCGGAAATCGCAACACGCTGCATTAATCATCTAATTAAAAAATGTTCTGAGTTTCACTGGCAAGGCCGGGCTATGATGCTAGTCAGTCAGTCAGTTAAGTGCTATACGTGATAAACGCTTGGATGATCATGTCTCTTTCGACCTGACTGGGCAGATAATTATTCCGCAGTAGGTTGACATTGCTTTCTGCGGTAGACTGGTTGCCGACCAAGGCTATAGAACCCAATCTGTTCTATTATTTAACCCATAACTGGAGGGAAGAGACGGATAAATACCTTTCCCAAGGATATTTGCGCGTAAGTGAATGCAATGAATTCAACTGGAATGCTAGTAGTTTACTATAACAATAATAATAATTAACTTAATAATATTGATTTATTATTACAATAACAATATTCAATCATAATAATAATTTATTATATTATGGTAAAAACATAATATAATAATAGCAGCAGCGGGTTACGTGTTTGCCAGTACTCTCAACTGCAAGAGCGGGTAGCTAATACCTGTTTCAGATGCTTGCTCAGGCATATTTGTTTTTTCAGCATCAACATGGCTCCCCTGTGGTCTGTGCTGAAAAGCATACAAATAGTTTTTGTTTTGTAGAAACGAAATCCATTTTCTATTTATATGTTGTTTGTAACTTTTAGTAAATATATCACAGAAAAAGAAAATATTCACTCTGCACCTTTCTTCTTACTACTTATAAGGTCGTTTGCTACAGAGCGATGGATAACAAAATAGCCACCCTCTCTCCGTTGTGGTCACTGTGCTAGATTAAATGTATGCGTGTGTATCTGGGTGTCTTTCAAGGGAAGGCATGTTTAGTGATAAATATGGTATCAAGAGATCATCCACATATAGGAATATTTCAATTCCTGTATTAATGGTTTTAATAATACCATTTATAAAATGCTACCTGGAGATACCCCCTGCCTCCTGCTTCTGTGTGTGATGTGTTTCCATTTCGTACTTAGAATGTATGGTTAGATAGGAAGTTTTGGATGCATATTCTTCCTTTTATTCTCATCTTGTGCATATCTTTCAGGATACCATATTTCCTTATGGTGTCATAGGCTTTTTCAAGATCGAAGAATATTGCTACCACATGATGACCTCCAACAAAGCCATCACGAAAAAGTATTTAGCCGTACAAGATGATCATTGATTCCTTGGTTTCTCTCCATCGTTTTATAAATGCAACTTGTTAGTACAATGAGTCGATAGTTTGTTGGGTCGGAATGATTTTGGCAAGGTTTAGGAATTGAAACGATGACATATTCAAGCTACAATTCTGGGCATTTGTCTGGACACCATATATCATTAAAATCTGGATAATTATTAAAAGAGAATTTTCTCTGAGGTGTTTTAAAATTTGGTAATGAATTTCATCTGAATCGGTTGCAGAGATTTTACTTTTTTTTCATGGAGGCTTTTAGTTTTGTCATCGTAAAGAGAATATTGTATTCTTCTTTATTGTTTGCAGAGATTTTACTTTTGTTCATGGAGTCTTAGTTTTGTCATCGTAAAGAGAATATTGTATTCTTCTTTATTGTTTGCAGAGATTTTACTTTTGTTCATGGAGTCTTAGTTTTGTCATCGTAAAGAGAATATTGTATTATTCTTTATTGTTTGAAGTCTTTCTTGTTTCATTATGTTTTATATTTTTAAAATTTAGGAGTGTGGTGATTTGTTGGGAATTTTCTTTGAAATTCTGCTTCTATTAAGTTAAACAGTTCTCTTCCCCTCCTCTCAGTGCATTTATCTCCATTTGTTTTAGCTAAGGGGACTGTTGCAGTTTGTGATGTTTTTCTTTTAATTTTCCTTATTTCTCATGTTTTATTAATTTGGGTCGTTGTTTATTGTAGAGATATAGTTTTGCGAAGATTCTTTTTTTAGGGTTTTTAGCTATACAGCGTGTCTTTGCTCGAGTTTGCCTGGAGGTTTATAGGTTAATTGTAAAAGAGACTATTGGTTCTGCTTCATTGAGAATTTCCATGCTGATTTGGGATGAGTAGAGTTCATTGATGTGCGTTGTGGTGCAGTGGATATCGGCTCGGAACGAGAAATCGGGGAGCCGAGTTCGAATTCCAGTTGAATTCATTGCATTCACTTACGCGCAAATACCCTTGGGAAAGGTATTAATCCGTCTCTTCCTTAAAGTTATGGGCTAAATAACAGGACAGATTGGGTTCTATAGCCTTGGTCGGCAACCAGTCTACCGCAGAAAGCAATGGCAACCTACAGCGGGATAATCTTCTGCCCAGTCAGTCATGTCTCTTTTGAGACATGATCACCCGCGTGTTTCACGTATGGCACTTAACTGAGAGTTCATTGAATTTTAGTCAGTTAGCTTTGTGTAGTTATTTTAGATTAATTTTTTCTGGTATAGACTTGCTTATATTTAGGAAAACAGATAAATTGCCACTACCACATTATTCGTCATGAACTTTTGATTAAAAGTCTATTAAAATTGATGTGGAGCATATGGTTAGGTCGATAGCTGATGTTGATCCGGTGCCTGGATGTAGGCATGGCGATTTTCTAAGCGTAGCTTTGATGTGGCACAACGCCGAAAGCAGTGAGTATCGAACTTACAATTCAATTGTGATGATTCTAGTGGGACAAGCTTGCTAACCATTACACCACCTCGAGGTGCCTCCTAGATGTAGGGATGTGTCCATTTGGTTATTAATGATACATAGATCAGATGATTCTAGCAAACGAAATAAAGAGTTCAATTCGAAATTACAATCACCTGAAGAAGGCCGGGGCACACAATGACTGAAACGTCGTGAATATGGCAACAACGATAAGGACAATAGTACGAACAATGTAAATCTTGTAAATAATTACAAAGCATCATCTCAGAAATATAGAGAAATGTTGTTTTATACAATCGGTTAACATTCTAATTTTAATTGCTCCCCCTACCACCACCGAATACTTTTTAGTATTGCTACATTCGTTATCAAGGATTTCGTTTTTTGTCTGTTTTTGAAACTGTTTTTGGTTAATTCCGGTGTTCCCTCGTTTTCTGGAAACAATTTCAAATTACCAAAATTGACGTTACTTATGACGATCAAACTGAATATTTTATGTGATTATTTTAGGCATACTTTAACATACGATTTCCTATCAGAAAAGATGACCTATTTAATGTTGGCTCCTTTCCTTGTATTACAAAGATATCCAGAATGTTACGTTTTTCTTTGCATTAAGTTTTATATAATATTTTAGTGTTACTTACTAAAATCTGTCTTATGTTAATATTATTATGTGTGTGAATTGCATTAAATTTTTTTTAAATGTCCAGAGAGTGTAGTGCATGTGTGGTTAATGTAAGAATTTAATGCTGTTTGTTGATGTTGGAGATACAATCTCCCCAAACGAAACCAGAATACGTAAACTGTGTGTGTGAGAGTGAGAGATATTACTAAATCGGTAATATAAATAAATCTATGTTTCTTAGTGTAGTGCTTCACAAACAGATGTTGCGTACCAGTAGTTTTTTCTTAATGTGCGAGGGATTGGCGAGCGAAGTTTTCCAATCCAACTGGGGTCGGGTCGGGGGACGCTGTGCCCTTCCCTAAATCTTTTTTGAGCTATGCAGCTAGATTAGGAGTCTAAGAGATTAAATGCTAATTTTAAAAAAAATTGGCCCAAATGAACGTGGCTATCCCTTTTAACCACCATCAGGCGAATGTTTCTGAAAGCCCAGGCCAAATTATAAATACATGTTCATGAAAACGGTTTTTGGTATTCCTAGATGTGGTTAATTGTAGAGCAATGACTTTCATATGAGTAATTGAAAAAAAAATTATATATATATATATATATATATAATGAGTCAGATATCCCGGCAGTCTCCCGTTGTGTGAAATGGGAGTACTGTTTCTTTGTTTATTGGAAATACTATGTACCGGCAAACGATGTTTCGCGTTTCGGCTCCGGTACGCGTACCACACTGAGTAGCAGTACCTTAAGGTATACATTCTGAAATAACATTAAGAAACGACCGAGCTTCTTCTTCTATGTGCCCTGTCCCTTCAGGACGTAGGCGATCATGGTTCTCCATGTCTCCCTATCCCTTGTGGCTCTTAGTATGTTTGCTCCTGTTGCTCCTGGCAACCCCCATTCCGTCATCCACCTGATCAGACCCTGCAAATATGTTATCCGCCGCCTTCCTCTGTCTCTCTTTCCTTCTATCTGACCAGTCAGTATCAGGTTCTCCAGGCTCTCCTTCCTCATTGCGTATCCCAGGAACTTCAGTTGTCTCTTCCTGATGCTCAGTATCAATTTCCTTTTTGTTGCCATTCTTTCCAACACCTCATCGTTGCTTGCATGCTCAGTCCACGATATCCGTAGCATCCTTCTGTAGAACCACATTTCCGCTGCTTCCAGTTTTGTCCTCATTTTCGATGATATTGTCCAGCATTCACTGCCGTATTGAAGAACTGACATCATGTAGCAGTCCAGCACTCTTTTCTTTGTTTCCATTGAGATTTTCCTGTGTGTTAGTATTTTGCTAATCTTCTGGAACGCGTTCTTTGCCATGCCAATTCGCCTTCGGATCTCCGTGTCGCACTTTCCATCTCCTGTTAGAACACTTCTTAGGTACTTAAATTTTTGTACTTGCTTGATTCTGATATCTCACACCTGTATTTGGCATTTTGGGTTGTATCTTTTACTGATGACCATGCACTCAGTTTTCTTAAAGTTTATTTGTAGTCCCTTTTTGTCACTCTCCACTGCTACTTTCTGTATGAGGTCTTGTAGTTTCATTTCCTTCTCCGCAATCAGCACTGTATCGTCCGCATACAAATCTTAAAATGAATGACGCCTACCACACTTTCCATAGTAATGATCTAGTGCAGAAATGTCTTAAGGATGGGCTGAACTTACGGATCGCATAATTATCTATTTTATACTGGCGCAAAGAATTAGTGTTTGAGTCTCAGTTTTGAGCTTAAAATGATTTCAAATACTGATTTGCAAGGTAGGTAAGCTGATAGACACTTTCATCTGGAAAAGTTGGTGAAGCAAGTATTTGTCTATCCATAACTTGAGTTAGAAACAAAGAAAAGAGCGTTGAACTGTTCCGTGATATCAATCTCTTTGCATGGCAGTGAATCCTGGACAATCTCACCATAAATGAAGAGGAAACTGGAAGCAACAGAAATGTAGTTTTACAGAGGGATGCTGAGAATTCCCTGGACGGAGTGAGTAAGAAACAAGGAAGTCTTCAACAAAAAGAACACTTATCCTCAGAATCAGAAAAAGACTTTAAATTTATTGGACACGTCATGAGGGCTTAGAAAACTTGATCCTCACAAGGCATATCGAAGGGAAGAGACCTGGGTGGGGGTAGTGTTCTACCAAACTGATGAGCTTGCGTGAAGAGATATCGGAACGAGGGGGGGCTTTTTTCTTTTATTAATATTCAGCTTATACAAAGCTCGATGGGCCACTCAAGGTAGTGAAGACTTATTAGAGCGGTAAGAATAAGGTGCGCAGTTTATGCACATATCAGAGAAAGGTAATAATTGACTAGTCTTGAAAGATTTATTCTTGGTATTCTGCTCTCCAAAGTAACGTTTACTAGGAAGAAGTTGTTCGCGTGGAATTTACTCCTTGCTAATAAAATAAGAGAATGAGGGTGGCTCTCCTCAATGAACGCAGGTGTTAGCTGGGAGGGTTAAGGTTGGGGGAAATAAGAAGTGTAGCTCTTGTGAACATTTTTAATGGAAATATCGACAGAGTAGCGAAAGGCATGAAAAATTTTGTTTGGTGAAAAGGGGTTGTAAAGGGGAAAATAATCCATCACGTTCGCACTCTCTGAAGCAGAAAAGTGAAAACTGGGTTGCAGTACTCCATTTTTCGGCTTGATCTGAAACGGGAGAAAGGATGCTAAGAGCCACAATGAAAAAGAAAAGGTGGAGAGCCATGATCGCCAACGTCCTTGAGGGATACGGCACACAAAAGAAAAATATAAACACAGTAACTATCTATAAAATCCTTTCCACCCCACAAAAGTAGTCATGTTTACTGGGAACTTCGTTGTCTGTAATGGTTAGCAAACTAGTCTTGTAGATCAATTATTAGGGAGTCAGTTAAGTGCCATACGTGATACACGCTTGGGCAATCATGTCTCGAAAGAGACATGACTGACTGGGCAGAAGATTATCCCGCAGTAAGTTGCCATTGCTTTCTACGGTAGACTGGTTGCCAGCCAAGGCTATAGAACCCAATCTGTCCTGTTATTTAACCCATAACTGAAAGGAAGAGACGGATTAATACCTTTCCCAAGGGTATTTGCGCGTAAGTGAATGCAATGAATTCAGCTGGAATTCGAACTCGGCTCTCCGATTTCTCGTTCCGAGCCGATATCCACTGCACCACAAACGCACATGAGCTTAATTTTCCCTCGGTGCTCCATACATGTGACCTTGTATCAGAATCTAAGCTACACTTAGTAAATACGGAAGAATCATATTTATGAATAAACTAATATAACAAAAAGAAAAAACATTCTGGTTTCAGTGGGCTGGTTTAAACTCCAACAGACACTAACGGCTGTAATATAAATACTTTCTGGGATCTGGTCCTGATGATCTGATAAGATCATTTAATTCATGGCCTTTCTTTTCCTAAAAAATCCTAGCGCATTTTCCTTTCGTACAGATTTGCCTTTCAATTCCGACCTGAAGACGACGAAGCTAATAGACGTCGGCAAAACGCGTCGTTTATAACTTTTCTACTTTGTCTTATCTCTACTTTTGTTTCACATACTATTAATCAACAGCAAATGTACTTTCGTTCATACATACATGCCATTACGAGTAACAAAAAGAAAAAAAAAATTGCAACCTTCTCAAATTTTTAAACGTGCTTGAATAATGCCAAAATTAAAACTATGGTCTTGTATATACTTGCAGGCAGCATATAACGACTCGTGTGGGTAAGACAAATTTCATGCCGTCGTACACACAGTCAGAAACGGTTTATACACTGAAACACATATATAGACAGTTATATTCATACACATAATTACAAGCATATGTTTCACTCTCCCATAAGCATCAAAGATAAAACTATGATTACACATACAATTACATCTCACCATAAATACGCACGCCTCCTCACATCATCGTATTATTAAAAAGAAAAAAAACTCAAAATTTAGGAAACATATGTCGTTCGTAAATGCAGTGCTTGGCTTAAAACAGCCACAGGTTATATTCAATAATAAAAATAAGATTACTTGGCATATTAATTTCTCTAATCTCGCCCAAATCTATTTTATCGTCTGTCATTAAAAAGGGAAGAAGTGGTGCCTTGCCCATTGGTTCATTCGTTGAAAGACTAATGACCACTTAGGTTGTAAAAAAAAAAAAAAATGCGAAAAAAACAAAAACGGACATATACTCTGAGGTTGTTGTTACGCGACTACATGGTCACTACTACTCAAGTGTCGCAGAGTTTTTTTTTGTTCCGGTAAACGTCGATTTAAATGTACACTTTTTGTTGGCGGGCGAGCACATAATATTTTAAAGTGAGGAAAATTGTACGCAATTATTCAAGTACTACACAAGGAATATCGCGAATTCAACTGAATGGTGACATCGAATTCATGGTAGGTTGATATATTTGTTTAATTTTATTGGCAGTGTGCATTTTTTTCAATATCTATTATGCAAAAGGAAAAATATATAAGTATTAAGACTTTCATAAATACTTTTAACAGCTACCATGGATGTACTTATGTCTTTACAAAACCTACGTTGTCTGCGGTTTGACGTATATATACGTTTTTAAATCAACATGAAATTTCTGTCCCGTAGGTTTGCACTATAAAATGAATATTGTTTAGCACTATTTCTAAACCGGTCTCGGCACACAGTAGCGTATATCACGGCCTGTTTTGTAACGCATTTTCATTATATTGTGTGCAGGGCCGTAACTGATGCTAAAAAAAAAAAAAAAAAAAAAAAAAACACCGGGCACAGAGAAAATTGCCCGGATTTATTAGTTGACAATGTGATGACGTCATCAGTGTCATCCGTTTCCAGAAACTATGATTTTTGCAGATTTTTTTCGGCTATTCTAATGGAAATTATGCACAGAACGTGAACGAAAGCAAGAAATCGGGTTCGGACTTTCTGAGTATAACCAGAAAGTCTTTTCTCCCAAAAATTAATAAATAAACAAACAGATTTTTACTGCGTTCATTCGGATGTTTTCTTCGTTTTTCTTTCTTTCTTTGTGAATTATTTAGTTTGATTTCTGACGAAGACATTTTTCCTTGCCCGGATTTTCACTACGATTGCATGGATCGGCCCAGACCCGTGCCCGGTAGTCAAATACGGCCATTTGTGTGTAACATTTAGCTTAGTATGTACCGTGGCGTGATCGATTAAAACCAAAATGGCGGCGCCTACGAAAAATCGCCGTTAGCATCTTTGTAATTATTGTTTTTTAATAAAAGGCCGTTTACTATGTTTCCAAAATGGGCCAGCACAACCAGGCAACGATGTTATAACAATGCAGCAGTGAAAAATGCTAAGATCTGCCTTTTGAACACTCATTGTACAAAGACAGTCTTTTCCATGTCGTGTTCCTTCAGGACATAGGTGATCATGTCTCTTCACAACTTCCTGTTCTTTGTTGGTCCTAGTAAAGTTTGTCTTTTCACCATCTCTTTCACCATCCATTTACTCAAGCAGGTTTCCTAACATACTCGCTACTTTCCACTATCACTCTTGCTTTCAATATTTTCTGTGAGTTTCAGATTCTCTAAGACCGTTTTCCTTTTTCCTTTCCTAGAAATGTCAACTGTCTCTTTTTGATCCCATGTATAAACATCCGTAAAAATAATCTGCAACAACTTTTGCTAAGATAGTTCTCGAAATATGAACCGATTGTAAACAATGGAGAGTGAGCTCTATTTTCAGAGCGTGTTTCTCAAAATATTTTATAATATATTAACCCGAATCATTAGCCTCTCTCTACTTCATTAATATTGAAAAAATCTATTCGGTCTCAATGACTTTTTGCTTTGCATTGAAATATTAACACAAAATTAAATTCATGACATTTTTTTAAAATAAGGAATTATCCTTATTATAGGCTTTTTTTTTTTAATCATGTCACCCCGAGCAAGGCGGTAACGCCACTGATGTGCAGGGAGCTACGTAAGGGATTGGGAAAGAGAAAAACCGGAAGCCACATCCTAAACAGGGAACAGGGGATGAGCCTCTTCACCTGCTCAATAGACGAGGGTGGAATGTGAACCGGGCGATAATTTAGTCTGTCTACTCCAATTAAAAAACAAAAAAAAAAAAAAGAAAAGAGTGAAAAGATTGGAAGAGAGAAAACCGGAAACCACATCCTAAACAGGGAACAAGGGATGAGCCTCTTCACCTGTTCAATAGACGAGGGTGGAATGTGAACCGGGCGATAATTTACTCTGTCTACTCCAATTGAAAAACAAAAAAAAAAAAGAAAAGAGTGAAAAGATTGGAAGAGAGAAAACCGGAAACCACATCCTAAACAGGGAACAAGGGATGAGCCTCTTCACCTGTTCAATAGACGAGGGTGGAGTGTGAACCGGGCGATAGTTTAGTCTGTCTACTCCAATTGAAAAAAAAAAAAAAAAGGAGTGACAAGATAGGAAAAGAGAAAATCAGAAACCACATTCGGACTTGTAATTTTACCTTGATTGTTATGCTCAAGGTTTCAGCCGTTTATCTCCTGCCCTCGGTAACCTGGGGTTAGTGTATTAAAGCGTTGGTTAAAACTTATCTGGTTTCTTGACAGTTATGTGTTCAAACCTTCGTCGATTTGAGTGAGAGAAAGAAAAAGAGAGAGGAAATAAAAGCGAGAAAGACAGTTGATTTCGTGGATGAAAACCATATCTTTGGCTGTTGCGAGTTCAGTCGTTGGGTCTGGTAGTGCTAAAAAATCTCACGAGTTCAATGTAAAAAAATAGAGCACAATGAATATGAGTTAGATCCCCTCCCCAGGTATGGAAAGCGGAATGGGAACTTTCTATCCAAAGAATACGGAACAAAATTCTGCGAAGGTACGACGACAGACGCTCGGAGAATTCGGTCCAAAATGTTAGTATAACAATCAAGATGGATATACTCGACCGAATGTAAAGGAATATTAAATAATTAAAATTACTCGTATTTTTCAATTATATTTTTATATACTTATCTAGTAACTTCAGTTTGAACTAGAATTCCGATTTATGTAAAGCAACAAAATAAATAAAAAATTTCAGTTTCAATATAGTTGCCATGAAGTTTTTGAGGTTTATTTTTTATTTAAATGCTCGTTTATTTCCCGAGTCTCTTCAGGACATGAGGCATGATTCTCCAAAACTTCCTGTTTTTTTTTGTTTGTTTTGCTCAATATAACCATTTGAACTTTAACCCTCCTATTTTGTAGTTCAGCGTGTTGTGGTAATTGAACAATTGAAGTCATGGTATAATTATCTGCAAAGACAGTGTCACTACCTGTAATTACCTGTAATTTATTTCTAATTTAGTCAAATGAAAAAATATATATTTATTTTTCCTTCAGAAAAATAATTATGAATTTTTCCTGATTCAAAAGGAAAATAATTTTTACACGTATGAACTTCAGTGATTTTTTTTTGTTTTGTTTTATGGCCAATCAACCCATTGGGTCATTTAATGCCGAAATTTAATGTTTTTCATAAAGCCTTGTAGTGAAAGAGTCTAGAAACATTTTAGAAATGGTAAATCTGTTGTTAGTTACGGTTAAAAATTAATCTTTTTGTCCGTTTCTACCCGGTGACACCACTGTAGATTGCCTCATTGAAAGCATCACTTTAGGTATTTTAATGTTCAATAAAATGAATTAATCTTTTCCACTAAGTGCCAAGAGTCTCGTATTCACAATTTACCCGACCAGGTAAGAAGACACTAAGGTTGGTCGGCAGGTCTATTATAGTCATAAAATCTCTTTTTTTGTCTTTTCACATGTTTAATCTAAATGTCGGTATCCACGCTAATTGCCCGACTTACTCAAGACCATTAAAGAAAGAAGGAACAGAGATACAAAGAAAGAAGGAAAGGAGAAATTAGTCCTCTCAGGGTCATCAACCCACCCGAAAATACTTTTGGGCTTAACAGCTGGGCACTTCTTCACATTAGTATCAAGACAATATCCGAGCCTGTATTCGAGACCGCTTTGTTAAAATTATAAACTGAACACTTTGGGATAAAAGATTCAGTCTCTTCCAAGTTGTATTCAATTCTTATCTATTTGAACAGAGTTGCTACATTGACGTGTCAGGATGTAAGTGTTGATTTGGATATTTTCGTTATTCTTTTTAATTGTCATTCTTCTGATATATGTGACTCCCTGCTTTTCGATTTCATTTTTTTTTTAAATTTCTTATGATTCATAGGTAGAGTTACCTGGTGAGGGTATGCGTTTTTTGTTTTTGTTTTTGTTTTTTCTTAATGAAATGTCATTTTCAGTAGTACTTCTGCTTATCTTCTTTTTCTACATCAAACAAAATTGTGCCATTTTGTAGATTGTTCACATTTTGGTACTCATATTTAGAGGATGTAGTTTCAATTTGAAAGGGAGGTAATTTTGCGAGTAGGATTTCATCTAGTGATTCCAAGATTATAACTCTTGAAAATGATCTCTTCGTTATCAGAATCTGTATCCATGTGAGGTCCATTGACGGGTTTGTTTTTAGCCACAAAAACTGACTTCGTCGACCCTGCTCCATACAGAGACCAATTTAATGGGAAATACCAATGAGAAAACATTCGCCTTGGTAAGACAGGGCTACAGAAACGTTATACTTATATCTGGAGGAAGGCCATGAGTTTTTAATTTCCCTTTGGTTTCGATAACCAAGAACTAGTGAAACGTCTGGAGTATCTAAAATGCATCATAGTTATTTCCTTCTCAACTGATTGACTCTAGAGTCGCTGCCTTCTAATTCAAGTATTTTATATATCTATTTTTGATGTACTTTTGAATGATGACCAAATTTTCTTCTCCATTTTGGTTATTTCAAATTAGGGTTTGGCACAACCAGCCAATTGATCAGACCGAGCCTCTCTGATCGCCCGTGAGTTCGATCCTCAGTGGGTGTCCCATACTTTCGGCCTTGTACCACATCTAAGCTGCGCCCAGAAAATCACCTCTCTGATCGCCCGTTTAGTCTTAGTAAGTGTCCAAGTGGTGTGTTGGAAATCAGAAGTATCTAAGCCCAACTCCTGAAGCCCTCAACCACAAGGATCCGTTCTCAGACATTACGGATCACCATCCACGGAAAACCGGTGACTTCATTGGAGTGTGAGCTTTACCTCTTTTACAGAGTTTGTCGGCGCATTTTGAAACCACAACCGACAAAACGATTCTTTAATGAAAATTGTCAATGTTTTAAAATGAAAAAAAAAAACGCTATTTCCAACGAAATTTTATAAAATTCAAGAAACATTGTACTTAACCACATACATTCTTTTTTAATCATATCACCCCGAGCAAGGCGGTATTGCCACTGAAGCGCAGGGGCCTACGTAAGAGTGAAAAGATTGGAAAAGAGAAAGCTGGAAACCACATCCTAAGCAGGAAACAAGGGATGAGCCTCTTCACTTCTCAATAGTCGTGGGTGCAGTGTGAACCGGACGATAGTTAAGTCTATCTACTTCAATTGAAGAAAAGAAAAAAATAAACAAGAGTGAAAAAATTGGAAAAGAGAAAGCCGGAAACCACATACTAAGCAGGGAACAAGGGATGAGCCTCTTCACCTGTTCAATAGTCGTGGGTGGAGTGTGAACCGGGCGATAGTTAAGTCTAAACAAGGATTATGTATGACAGAGTCTATGAGTGAACAAGCAAGAACGAAATAGAAAAAATAATAGGAAGCGTTATTTTCCCTATGAAATTAGCGTGCTGTTCATAAAGATTAAACTGGCTGCAGTTTGCCTGTGACTAGACATTAAATAATAATTCAACACTTCTTTCTTTTTAGCAATACTTTCCTACGTATTAATTGATTTTGAAGACATCTTTCGTTATTTCTACGCACCTTCGGTTTTCTGTCACACTTTCCGTCGACACTACTTAGATAGTTAAATTTGGAAAGACATTCTGTGAAATATGTGGCGCTTAGTAAACGATAACAGTACACTTGTTTTCTAAAATATGATTAATGCATATTTAAGCTGTCCTTCGTTTAAAATAGAAAATATTTGAAGAATGTAATTAAAATAAGAGCGGATTGATATATTGTTTTGCATTTAGAGTTTTAAAACTGTCAGGTGCAAATCATTTTTTAACCGCTAATAATGTTTGTTTACTGAAGTTAATGACTGACATTAGCTAAGAAAATTAGGTTACTAACGACTGCATTGGAAGAGACACTATAAGAACATTTATCATGAAACAATTGATTCCTATAAACAAATGAAAAAATATAGATAATTATTTGTCCAATCAAAATATTTGCTTTTTTGCCGTTATACATTACTTTTTAGTTTTTAACAACAATTAACATCCTAAATAATGTACTGTTAAAAACATTCGACACATTCATAAAAAATCAGTTTAATATTATCCAGATAAGTTCAGTATGTGTCTCTTACAATGACGGTAGGAAGGTCAAAGTTCAAGTCAAAATTGTTTCTCTGTTTAAATTTCTACATTTATTAGAAAAAAAAATCAGTTTAAATACAGAAAGGGTCATGAATATTACTTCAAAGGGCGACACATTTCAGCTTGTAGACTTTTTTCCTCCGCATGGATTGTCTCCAGATAAAGAGAAGGCCCTATAATCCATTTCGGCGGACCTGTACGACCGCCCCCTCCCCCGTCATTTTTATTTTTTTTGCTTTTCAGCGCATTATTATCAATTAGACGGCAAACGTTCAGACTAGCAAAAAAAAAAAAAAAAAAAATGAAAATAATATTTAAAATTTTTTAGGGGTGCCCAGTTTTCTCATACAACCTTATAGTAAGTCGATCCCCCATATTGGAAACACTCGCTCTGTGGTAAAGTAAAAGCCATTCTTGGGGTTTCCGAAAAAGTCGGCATTGTAAGAACTTAAGTTTTGAAAAAACAAAAAAACAAAAAAACAAAAACGAAAAGCAAAAAAATCACGGGGGGCGAGGGCCGGTTGTACAGGTTCGCCTTCATTTCAATTAAGTTGTATGCATGTTTGTGTATTAAATGACAGATACAATATTTCTACAAAATTTCATTTTACTGAATTCCACGTCTATTGAACAGGTGAAAAGGCTCATCCCTTGTTTCCTGCTTAGGTTGTGGTTTCCGGTTTTTCTCTTTTCCAATCTTTTCACTCTTTTTTATTTTATTTTATTTTATTTTTTTCTCAATTGGAGTAGATAGACTAAACTATCGCCCGGTTCACACTCCACCCACGTCTATTGAACAGGTGAAAAGGCTCATCCCTTGTTTCCTGTTTAGGTTGTGGTTTCCGGTTTTTGTCTTTTCCAATCTTTTCACTCTTTTTTATTTTATTTTTTTCTCAATTGGAGTAGATAGACTAAACTATCGCCCGGTTCACACTCCACCCACGTCTATTGAACAGGTGAAGAGGCTCATCCCTTGTTTCCTGTTTAGGTTGTGGTTTCCGGTTTTTCTCTTTTTCCAATCTTTTTACTCTTACGTAGCCCCCTGCGCATCAGTGGCGTTTTCGCCTTGCTTGGGGTGATATGATTAAAAAAAAAAAAAAATTTCTGAAAATTCAAAATCTTATAGTTATTTGATTTAAAGTATTTATAAGATTTAAAGAAAATTTAACATTTTTAATTCTTTTTTTTTTTTTGTCACAACTTTATTGCTCCTGTCAGGGTAGAGGCTGTTCAGACTGAGTGGCATTATTCTAATGATTTCAAACGCAATCAAATTATGTGTGTTCATATTGAATGGCGCAAACACATGTAAGTCACTTATATACAAAAGAAATATACGCAGATATATATTAAATATGTGCATAGAGACTGTGTATGTGACGGACGGAAAATCAGCTCATTTTATAATATAGATCGAAATTCTTGCCTGTAAATAAGTTGTTTTGATACTGAAAAAAACTAAAGAGTAAAGAAATCCGTCGTGGGGGTGGGAGAGAAAGAGGGTGGCTCTGAAACACACACACACAAGTGCAGCGGTTGGGTAGTGCAGAGAAGGTGACTAGATGGGGTGCAATTAAAGTTTCTTCTGATTCAATTTTAGTAATGCCATTCGAGCAACATTAAAACAAGTTTTATCACATTGACCGACCAGACTAAAGGGTGACAATTCCCCTCTGCTGGTTACAGTATTTCTGTTTTAATCATGAAATGTCACTACCTCGTTGCGGGATTTGAACCAGAGTTGTTCTACTCCTAGAGCATAGTCTTGCACACTTATTTAACGCATGTATTGGGAGAGGGGGCGTATTTGTGCGAAAATAAATGCAGCGACCTTAACTAGAATTTAAACTGTCTGCTGTTCCTGCTCCCCACATCGGTAACCACTCCGCTCCGTGCACATCCGCATTTACTTATCAGGGCTGCCTCGCGGCAGCTCTTTGTAGGTCGGTTTGTAGGCGGAGTCTGCTCCGAATTTGAGTACTGCTATGGATGTCTGATGAGGACAAGGCCGATTGTTGACAGTCAGTTAGTTAAGTACCATACGTGATGCACGCGTGGGCGATCATGTCTCGAAAGAGACATGACTGACTGGGCAGAAGATTATTCCCGCAGTAGGTTGCCATTGCTTTCTGCGGTAGACTGGTTGCCGACCAAGGCTATAGAACCCAATCTGTCCTGCTATTTAACCCATAGCTGGAAGGAAGAGACGGATTAATACCTTTCCAAAGGCTATTTGCGCGTAAGTGAATACAATGGATTTCAACTGGAATTCGAACTCGGCTCCCCGGTTTCTTGTTCCGTGCCGATATCCACTCCACCACAACGCACATCAACTGTTGTAGTTGACCTTATACTGTAAGTAAATGAGTTCAATTTCCACCATAAACGTAAAAAATTATCCGCGTATTTAAATTTTGCATCCTGAATTGAGATGTACATTTAAAGGAGTTAAATTAATGGAGAATTTTAACAGCTGTTTTATTCATTGTTAAACTTTAAATGAAACAGCAATGCTAATCCATTTTTTAATTGTTGTTCTCAGGTCCACCCTAATACGAGATGGTAGCACCTGTTAACCCCAGCTATGAGCAAATATCCCCCCAGACAAAAATCAAAACGCTAAGAAAGTATAAAGATATATTTTTATGGTAAAAATACCGGCAATATACTTTTATTTAAAAATTACCAGCAATACATTTTTGTAGTGAAATAATCAGCAACATTTTTCTTAAATTGCCAACAATGCATTTTATCATCTGGAAACTTCTTCGATGTGCCCTGTCCCTTCAGGACGTAGGCGATCATGGATCTCCACGTCTCTCTATCCCTTGTGGCTCTTAGTATGTTTGCTCCTGTTGCTCCTGGCAACCCCCGTTCCGTCATCCACCTGATCAGACCCTGCAAATATGTTATCCGCTGCCTTCCTCTGTCTCTCCTTCCTTCTATCTGTCCAGTCAGTATCAGGTTCTCCAGGCTCTCCTTCCTCATTGCATGTCCCAGGAACTTCAGTTGTCTCTTCCTGATGCCCAGCATCAATTTCCTTTTTGTTGCCATTCTTTCTAACACTTCGTCGTTGCTTGTATGCTCAGTCCACGATATCCGTAGCATCCTTCTGTAGAACCACATTTCGGCCGCTTCCAGTTTTGTCCTCATTTTCGATGATATTGTCCAGCATTCACAGCCGTATTGAAGAACTGACATCACGTAGCAGTCTAGCACTCTTTTCTTCGTTTCTATTGAGATTTTCCTGTGTTTTAGTATTTTGCTCATCTTCTGGAACGCGTCCTTTGCCATGCCAATTCGCCTTCGGATCTCCGTGTCGCACTTTCCATCTCCTGTTAGAACACTTCCTAGGTACTTAAATTCTTGGGCCTGGAAACTATTTATCTATAAAAACATGTTTATTCTGAAAGTATAAAATTTACAAAATATCTGTACTTGAAGCCATAAAACTGCGTATAAAATATTTAGATGCCAGCATTAAATAACCCATGGGAGTGTTGATGTGCTGCTAAACAAAAACATCTAAGCCAAACTAAATATCAATAATATAACTTCGTTTTTATGTTTTGAATGTTCATTTTTAAATGAAAGGATACTCTGTGGTAATTAAGACAATCAAATATCGCAAATTATTTATTTTAAGAACATTAAATGTGAACTCGCACACACAAACAAGGACTTAATAACTGAGTTTTTAATGTCTTTTCCGTTTCCTTTCAAGTGTGTACACATTTATGTAATTTCTAGTGTTAATACATTCATTACATCGTGGTTTTAAATTACATGTTTCACAATTTTTTTTTTTACTCCGACTCCCAAATATTGTTCGCGTGACAAATGTTACATGTTAAATGTCACAGGAAAATTCCCACACCTCACAACCAAACAGGTCAATCCCCAAAACAAAGTGATAACCCGCAACACTGTGTTTTAGTCCATAGTGTGCTGTAGTAATATTAGTACTCCGAGTTTTTTTTAACAGTGTTGTTCACCCTGTACAAAGCCCGGGGGCCACTCGAGGTAGGAGGTTACAGAGTACGATTGTTAGATTTTGCTTTGCGACATATCAAACTGTATGGGTTATTTGATGCCAAAATCCAGATAATTTGAACTGGGTATCTGATAATAAATTGTTTTTTCCTTTCTTTTTATATATACATAACATCGACGACTTCCTCCGGTACCTATTTAAGAGCGTATATTCAAAATAATCTATCTACTACCCAAACAGTGATATTGGGAAATATACCAGATGACGACTCAGGAATAGACTGGTTGACAAATTAGAAAGCCAGTTGACGGTGAGGAGAGACCACAAAAAGCGTAAACCTTGGCTAGCAACACGACTTTCACATACCAGTGAACGTTATGTTTCCTTAGGGAATCTCGAAAAGTGGGTGGAGCATGAGATCTCCAATAGAACGGATGAAACAGAAATGAACCAAGACAACGAGATTGACATTAAATTGTGGAAAGATGTGCAATCATATGCGCGGGGTAAAAATCCATGAAGTGTCAGGTGCAATCAAATCAACAGCAGAGCACAGAAGTTTTTCCTGGTGACGCAGGAGGTGCAGAGCCGGAAAGCTTACCATGGCGCCCAGTCCTTCCAAGCACAGGTTCAAGAGGAACCTGATACTTCATTTCGAAGGAAGATTAAATAACCCCCAGCCAGTGACAAACACGCTTGGCACGAATTCAACGTGGACATCGGTGAGATCCTTAAAACAACACCGAAAGTTTTGGCGGATAAACGTCTAATGACAATGTCCAAAATCATAACTAGTTACGCAGTAGGAAAATTCGGACACGAGGAGCAGAAGAAGCTTATCAGCTAAGAAAACGGGAGGGAAATAATTTATGTCGGATCCCTTCGGAAACGCTATAGAAACAGCGAAAACTGAAGACAGACAATCCTTATGGGAGATCAATGTCCTTGCGTAGGGCGGAATGGCATAGACGACGGAGAAAGAAAAGTGTGTGTGTGTGTGGGGGGGGGGGAGATGATGGCCTTCATCTCAAATCTGTTCAACTTTTACAAAGAAGCTGTTAGGGGAAAATCGAAGTGGTCATCTGGAGAGTACCCCTGCTGAAATAAATGTATTTCTCCAAAAAACCATGAATCCTCCAAAGATACAACTAGAACTTGTAGAGAATACGTCCCTGATAAAATAAAAGTATCATCAACGCCTTTCGACTTGAGAGAACCAACTTGTATTGAAATAAATGCAGTTATGAAAGTAGCCTAATCGGTTTTTACACTAGGTCCAAACGGGGTGCCTTACATAGTTTATAAACTTCGGCGAATATTGTGGAAATTATTTAAAGTAATTTGGAGAAGAGGAAAAATGACAGAACAATGAAGGTATTTGGATCCCTAAAGAGGAAGAAGCTAGAAGTATAAATTCAGATGCATCTCTTGAACACTGAAGGCAAGATATTTTTTAGCATCCTGAACCCACGCTTGACAGAGATTTTTTTAAGAAGAGTTCCAGGAATATGCGTTGTGGTACAGTGGATATCGTCTCGGAACAAGAAATCGGGGAGCCGAGTTCGAATTCCAGTTGAATCCATTGTATTCACTTACGCGCAAATACCCTTGGGAAAGGTATTAATCCGCCTATTCCTTCCAGTTATGGGTTAAATAGCAGGACAGATTGGGTTCTATAGCCTTGGTCGGCAACCAGTCTACCGCAGAAAGCAATGGCAACCTACTGCGGAATAATCTTCTGCCCAGTCAGTCATGTCTCTTTCTAGATGATCGCCCAAGCGTGTATCACGTATGGCACTTAAGTGACTGACCAGGAATATCAGAATGTATAGAATACATTCTCAACTGTTAAAAGCAATCGCAAATAGGAGCGACATAGCAGTTTTGAGGATCGATCTTCAAAGTGCCTATGAATCAATTGCACATAAAATAGTGGCAAAAGCACTCCAACACTATTATGTTCCAAATAAAAAATCGCCGAACTCATTTGATTATTATAACAATTTTCAAATGAGAACAATATGAAAAAATACTGCGTCGGCATAGCATAAATTGGAGAGAAGCATCGTAACTGGATGTAAAATTTCAGTGACGCTTTTTTTTTTGCTTAGCCATGAAATAGAATGCAGAGGGCTGGTCAGCAGATCTGGAATAAGGCAACCCTCGATAAGATCGTACATTGATGACATGACGATAACAACCACGACTGCTATTGGTGCGAGATGGTTGCTAAAGGGCATTGAAAAGCACATAACATGAGCTCGAATGAGTTTCAAAATCAAGGTCGGTCATTTTAAGGAAAGGCAAAATGTAATACCAATAATTAAGGAAAATTCCATAAAGAGCTTTGAAAAACGGATTGATCTCTTCTTTAAAGATACAACAGCAATCCGGGAAAGTAAGAATAAACTAGAAATAGGGTTAAAGAGAGTTGATAAGTCCGGCTTGCCCGCTTGAAAGCATGGATCTATCAGCATGAAATTCTTCCCAAAATATGGCTATTGTCGATCTATGAATTTTCGTCTTTTCATATTTAATGTACGATTGCGGAGATAGATCACCGAAAAGTCTGACTAGCCCTGCCCTATACAGCAATTCTAACGCTCTGCAACTTCCTTTCAGAAGTCTAGTGGAAGAATTTAGCCACCAAAATTAGAACAGCAATGCAGTACAAGTTTCTCCAAAGATGGCGACTGCAGGCATTCTAGAAGGAAATGGGAAGCAGAAAATGAATCGCTGGTAACTAAAGAATGACTTCGTGAAAAAGTCGAATTCCTTGCATTCACTTACGCACAAATACCCTTGGGAAAGGTATTAATCCGTCTCTTCCCTCCAGTTTTGGGTTAAATAATAGGAAAGATTGGGTTTTATAGCCTTGGTCGGCAATCAGTCTGCAGCAGAAAGCAATGGTAACCTACTGCAGGATAATCTTCTGCCCAGTCAGTCATGTTTCTTTGGAGACATGATCGCCCAAGCGTGTTTCACGTATGGCACTTAACTGAAGTAAAAACAATTGATGGGAAACAAGCCGTCTGTCAATCGAAATGAGCGCAAAAAGTTTTGCTGCAAGGTCCCTATGCAAAGCCCTAACTGATATTGACTTGGCAGAAGCTAACAATGCTGCAAGGTCCCTATGCAAAGCCCTAACTGATATTGACTTGGCAGAAGCTAACAATGCTGCAAGGTCCCTATGCAAAGCCCTAACTGATATTGACTTGGCAGAAGCTAACAATGCTGCAAGGTCCCTATGCAAAGCCCTAACTGATATTGACTTGGCAGAAGCTAACAATGCTGCAAGGTCCCTATGCAAAGCCCTAACTGATATTGACTTGGCAGAAGCTAACAATGCTGCAAGGTCCCTATGCAAAGCCCTAACTGATATTGACTTGGCAGAAGCTAACAATGCTGCAAGGTCCCTATGCAAAGCCCTAACTGATATTGACTTGGCAGAAGCTAACAATGCTGCAAGGTCCCTATGCAAAGCCCTAACTGATATTGACTTGGCAGAAGCTAACAATGCTGCAAGGTCCCTATTCAAAGCCCTAACTGATATTGACTTGGTAGAAGCTAACAAAAAGAAAGTAATTCTGATATAGCAGACAGGACAGTATAATGGTTATGGATTAAACGAAAAAGTCCTTTGACTCCAATGCAGCAAAATAGTCGGAAAGGAAAAGGAGTGTAAATAATACAAATATCATTTTAAATGTTTAAATACCCGAATTGAATTGTACAGAAACAGTCTATGAACATCTCTAGTCAGTTTGTTTCTACTTATTTTCCTTTTAAACAGTTATAAGCAAGAAATATATTGTAAGGTTATTATATTTCTTTTTTTTTTTTCCGAATTTTACCTTACTCACACAATTGTTTCTTATTTTTCGCCATTTGTAATTTGTAGATATTGTTTTAATTAATCCGGCTTTTGTCGAACATCGTTTTACGTTATATATTTTATAGTACAAATCAAATCTGAAATTAATGAAGTCACCTGACTTTGTTTGGCGGGAAAAATTAGTGAGTTAAGATTAAGAAAGTGAAATTACCTCCTCAGTTATCCAACGAAGCTGCTTTCCACTTTAAACCCCCCCCCCCCCCGAACCATTTAAAGTCAATTCGCGCAGTGGATTGGTTGTTACAAACACCCAATTAGGTGCGCGGAAGAAGTAGTCTAAATTCGTCTAATGTATTATAAAAAGCCACAGTCTCTGTGTATGAGGGATAAGATCTTGATTTGTGTCGAGTGAAAGGAACTGACTTGGAGCGCCATTGTGATGTCGGTTAATCATCAGGATATTGGATCCTGGACTAAACATTTTCAACCCAACCAGAAATGAGGATAGTTTCGGGTTTTCTTTTTAGTTTTCGCAAGTTAAACTTAGCTAGGGTATGCATGGTCATTAGCCCAACGTTTTTATTTTTATTTTTTTTTGTCCCCACTTTTCTTGGTTTAATTCCCCAACCCATCCCCCTTTAGGTGATTAGATAGTTTCCCTGGAAGATGCGGGGCACTTTTCGTTTCGAGTGAGTTTATTTTCGTATTTGTTGTTTGTGTGTATAACTGATTGATATCTGCGAGTCCCGCTAGAATTTCGACCAGCTAATGTTTGTCACGATTAGGGATTTTCGGGGGTTTTATTACTAACATCAATTTTGTTTAGTTTTTGTATATATTTTCATTCATTGTATAAAGATCATTAGGGTTATCAATTTTAAGTCATTCCCCCTCCCCAGACAAATTGTACATATGGGTTTAGTTAGATTTTCAGAGTGTACTGAGGCATTATGGTGTTTGTAGTAAGAATGTGATGTTTTGGTGCAAGGGATATTGTATTGTCTGCTTGGGTCAGTGATGGAGGCTAAGTTAATGTAAGACAGAAGACCAGCCATTCCCCATCCGCCTTTGGCTTTGTGTCGCATTTTTTTGTCTCACCTAAACTTATTTATAAATGGAACTTTGTGTGTGTGTCCGTTACCTATAGACTCTGAAACGGCTGAACCTATTTTCTTGAAACTTTACACAGTTGTACAATAAGCGTTTGCGAGTGTTCTTAGCTAGGTTTGTGTTGAGGTACTCCCAATAAATATCGATAATCGAAAAAATCGGGTTATAGGAGTGGTCCGATTTTAATCAAATTTGATACACTCATAGACAAAGACATAAGAAACGATATTCAGAAGTTTCAAGGTTGCAGTTCTTATAATAGTGCACAAAATCGAAATTATATATATATATATATATATATATATATATATATATATATAAATATAAATAACAGGCAAGATGTTTGTGTGTGTGTGTGTCTGGTTATCTGTCTGTATGTCCTTTTTACAAATCCACAATTTTTATTCAATTCTCACCAAACTTCACACAAATATTCTTTAGGCTTGAGTCTGAGCTCCAGAACCATGCATTAGTTTTAAAGATTTCATTACACCCGAGCAAGGCCGGGCTATACTGCTAGTCAAAATTAAATAAGATCTTGATCTGCCCTGATTGGGGTGTATGATGTTGAAAGACCCGAGACTCCCTGATGAACCACGTCAATTTACATCACTGATGACTCCCTCCGGTGCCTATTTAAGAGCGTATATTAAAATAAATAAGTGTATATATACGCACCGTCATTACGTGCTAGGGACAAATAAATCTGGTTACTTTTGGGCGGATCTCGGCGCAGAAAAGAACTGATTCACGCCTTGTTCATAAACATGGAAGTAGCACTAGTGATTAACAATCTGATAGGCCGATTTAATTTTCTAGGGCACAGACAAATGTCGTCGTCGTAATTCGAAAATACACGGACATTTCCTAGAAGCTGTACTGTTTGCCTCGCCGCTGACATCGTTTCATAAGCGTAGACTCCTCAAATTTTCAAGTAGGACAGACATTATTAAAAAATTATTCTCGGACTCGGTCATTTAAAGTACTATACGTGATAGACGTTTTGGTGATCCTGTATCTAAAGAGAAATGACTCACTGGACAGAGGATTTTCCCGCAGAAGGTTGCCGTTACTTACTGCGGTAGACTGGTTACCAACCAAGGCTATAGATCCCAGTCTGTGTTGCTATTTAACCTATAGCTAGAGGGAGAAGCGACGGATTATTACTTTTCTCAGGGGTATTTGTGCGTAAGTTAATGCAACGAATTCAACTAGAATTCAATAACCAACTGTGAGCTTTTCTGTTAATTTACCGCCCCCCACAAAAAAAATAAAAAAAGAATTTATATTTATTAAAATTCACACTAGAATTCAAGAACGTCCTTTAAACTTTGTTGTTTTTTTTTTGTTTTGTTTTTTGTTTTTTTGCGCCTTATATCTCAAAAGGAGTCTATCATGTTGCGGTGAGCCCCGAACATTGACTTATTCTTCATTTTGGAGTGACGCCAGTTATTTTACAGTCAGATGAATTTACAGTTATAATTGGGATCATCCTCCAGAGATATAACATTTAATTCCAACAATATATAATTATTTCCAACAATCCGACATAACCGTAGTCCCAGGAAAAAAAAAAAAACAGCTTCGGATTGTCGAATAATGTGGAAGCTGTTCTATCTGGCGTACAGTACATCAAACATTCTTTTGTTTCACAAGATATATCCTGCCAAAAATTTAATAAGAAACATAAACATCGATTTAAAATTTATAACTAATTTACATTATCTTGAGTAAATCAGCAGAAAAGATCCAATTGCTATTAGGTTGTACTACATAGCGCCAAAATCACGAGCATCTGGCACTATCAAAATTATAAGAAGTGTATTTAGAGAATGAAAATATAGCTACTATAGAGTTGTATTTTTCAGTCATCGCCTTTGGAAAACTGTAATGGAAGTACGGTTATTTTTTTGCGTGATTGGAATATATAAAAATATTAGGTTACAATTTTGAACATTACTGAGTGGAAAGATGACATCATTTCTGTTAACTTACAATAATGTAAAGTTACTTATCGCGAAGATTAATCCACTCCAACAAATTATAGAATTTAAATCAAAGTTTGTTTAGCTTTCCTCGCAACAGCAACAATCCTCAAAATAAAAAAAAATTAACAAAAATTGGGGAGTTATTTACATTTTGTAAATGTGGATGATATTCGGGGTATATACAAGAGATTTTCACAATTAAAAAAATGTCTGTTTATTGCGGTGAGCGCAAATGAAGACCCTGCATTTAGAAAGAACGCAACCGAGTCGCCCACATTTGGGGAAATCGAGAAGGTCGACCTAACCGGTGTGTAATTGAAGGGCCTCACACTGAAAGAATTTAGTGTGAATTTTATTAAATATAAAATTTTTATTTTGAGATTAATAAAAAAAATCCCTAGGGAAAGTATTTTTATTATTTACACTATTTATTATTCAGACTATTGTACTAACCTTTGTTGTTGTTATCATAACGTTTCGGCCGTTTTGCTTCTCGCATCTTTCCTCAGGTGTACATCGATCTAGGTAACTTATAAGGAATTCTGAACTGAACCTTTCAGGATAATGGATAGTAGGCAAGAGCGTTGGTTTGTGAATTTGGTGACAGTAGATCGTGTACCTGCATTCAGTTGAAACGGGTGAGCAATAACTGAATAGTACTAAATAAAATAAGAACTAGACGATATCCCTAGACATGGGCAGTGGAACGAGAACAGTCTACCCATGTAGAAAAGGTTCAGTTCAGGATTCCCTGCAAAATTTTTTAAGAAGAAAATTCCTAAAAATATATTTTATTTATTGGAGCGACGTTTCAGTACAGTCTCTCTTTCCAAGCAAAAAACATTTCTTAAAATCACAGAACACAGAGATCTAATACCTTTTGTCTTCTAGCCTAATGTTAATGGTGTAACAAGTGCATCTGCCTTATTAAAAATTGGTGGGAGGAACCTTTCATGTTGCTTAAGTGGTATGTATGTATGGATGTATGTATGTTTCTTTCTTTCTTTCTAATTGCGCAATGCATTTATATTAATTGGTCTTTTGTATTTTGGAGTCTGCCTAAAAGCCAGATGATGGCGATAAGAAGCGGTAAGAATAACGGGATAATGGCGAGTGACAGGGTGGGGGGGATTAGAAACCAGTAATATTTTATTTATTTACTTTTATGATCATTGAACCCCAAGCAAGACAAGATTGCCACTGGCTCGCAGGGGGCTACAACGAGAGAAAAAACAGGGTACAGGGGATGCCGAAGAAAAAAGGGTGGATGGGATTTAGGAAAGTAGATGGCAATTGACGTTGAATTGAAACTTTTGGAGATTGTAGATATCCGGGAAGTGCGAAAAAAGAAGTTGTTCGAATAGAAGAAAAGGTTACATTTGACGATAAAAGGGTGGGTTCTTGATGTCAATCTAGTAGCATAAATAAATTCATATGGTAGGGGTACCAGGGAAAGAAGCCTTTCCAGAGCAGAAGCCATGAAAGTATTTCTAGAAAAGTAATAATTTTACTTATAAAATACTTGACAAAATTTAAGTCGCTTCCATGCATTCTTTACTAAGAATAAAATTAGCAAAAGTGAAGTTGTCATCAGAAGTTCAAACTTTTGTTTGCATCTAGCTGATGCTACCATACAGGACGCACCGCATACCAGCCAACCGACACCTGCAAAGAGTAGGGGAGCAGTGCTCTTTGTAGGTATAACGATATAGTCACGGATGTTTGGCTGAAAATTTTTGAACCCAGAGAGCTAAGACTTATTCTCGTTGTATTCCATCCGATTTTGAGAAGCCGATATCCTTGTACCAATTATATCCATCCCATTCAAACTGAAAATTTACCCTTTAGTGTTAGTTTGCCAGCTAAATAAATCTATTTGATTAACTTTTGGGAAGCGCTTGCACGTGTTTACAGTGTTTTTTTTTTAATTTATTAAAAATCCTAACGTCCGGATCCCAAACAATATAATAAAATAAAGAAAATACGTTTGTCTTTTTTTTTTCTAATAAATAATTTGTATTTACAGACATATGCACATGAAAAATCAGTAGTTTAGAAAAATTTCTCATCAGCAAAGATTCACTAACTGCCTTTGTTGTTATAGATGGTTCGGTTGAAGTCCCTGATGTGTGTTTATTTTAATACAGACTAACAGAAAGGGTGAAAGCTATGTAGTCCCGTCTTGAGTGTAAACGGCTTGGAGACAGTTGCATCTCTGCTCGCTGAAAGTCGAAATCTATGGTTTTTGATTAAGAAAAAATTTCTCTGATCAGTCAAATATTTCACATGGTAATGTTACTTTCTAACTAATAGATATTTTGATTTAAACAGTAGGCATTGTTTACATTATTTACATGTTTTTTATGTTGCCATATTCACGATGCTTCGGATATTGTATGCTACGACCTTTTCAGGAAATTTTGAACTGATCTCTTTACTTCATTCCCTGGGGTAGATTGTTCTAGTTCGACGTGTCATGCCTCCTACACATGTCTCAGTATCTTCATTTTAACACAACTCACTTTAGTTCTTTGTTCGCCTCTGCTGCAGCCAAGTATTGAACTCACAACTCTTCAAGTCACTGGATTCAACTAATGTTTTTATCCCCTGGTTCATGTCTCGTCAAGGGATAAAACGAAACATTGTGAATATGGCAGCAAATATGTCGAACAGTCCGAACAATGTAAATAATTACAATACCTCATCTCAGAACTATAAATATTGGTAGGCATTGTATTGTTGAATCGTTTTGGCGTGTTCGTAATATTGTCTGCTATTGAATATAAAATAGTTATGTGGTTATGTAGTTTATTTTCTATAACAGTGTTAGATTAGTTAAAATTTTAATAAACCTGATATAAAAAAAAGGTTTTCATATGAGTGTGGCGGAGAGGTGTTACGGGTATGGCTGGGGAACCAGTCAGGCGATAGCAAAAATTTTGCGAACCACTGGATTAAATAGTTAAATTTTTTCCTTTACAACATAAGAGCGACACCCAAGCAAGGGAGATTATCGACGTAGTTAATAGAGAAGTCCAAAGAAAATATGTTAGTGCAGTGAGCAAGCGTTTAGAACACCATTCCTGTTACTGTGATAAAACTAAATTAAATTAAAAAATAAAATCAACTGAAAATGAAATAAGACCGAAAGATAATGATTGCTATTCTTCTTTGGCCTGTCTCACTCCAAGCTATTTCTCCAAAATAGGGCGACATCTTGCTTTCACCTCCATACGAACATCTGCCATATAGCGATGATCAACAAACCCGTTTCACAGATTATAGCTATTGAGTTAAGCTTTCAATGACTGTTCCACTTGCAGTGATAGCAACAAATCAATTACTAAATAACCTCTAACCCTTAGTACTAAACTATGTAGAAGTATGGGAAAAAAAATAAAGAAAAATTAAAAGATTTTTTTTTTAAAATATAGATAATAATGATAAAGAAAATGTTAAAAAGTAGTTAATTAAATATGAAAACTTTTATCATGTAGCGGAACGTGCTTTACCTCCAATTGAAACAAAAATCAATTGTTTTTTTCTCGTACTTCTTTTTTGACGGGCAAACGAAGCAGATGTCCGGGGACAGCGCGCTAACTTTTTTTTAAATCTCTATATAAGTACACATTCTTTAAAATATACAATTTTCTCTGAAATATACACGAAAGCTTTTATCGTTTTTTTTTATTTTTTTACGCTTATATTGTATCTTGTATATGATTTGTTTGTAATTTATATATTCCCGTTATAGGGCTTATATATATATATATATATATATATATATATATATATATATAAATTAGGAAGATCAGCCAATTAGGCTACTATGGTTTCAAACTTTTGGTATCGTTAGACGTTATAGACTGATTTCTTAACACTCTATTTTGAACGCACACAGCAAAGTTAAATTAAGGGGAAGAGTCAGTCAGGACTAGCGAAGTAGTATTGTCCAAAATTTTATCCTGGTTTGTACGAATCCAAAATGTATTTTTTAAATGTGAATAAATTCAGAAATTATTTCGGAACTCTCATTCAGTAACCATTCTCGTCCTGCAAATGATACAATAGCTAACTTTTTTCTCTTGAGACAATCTGCAGACATCACTATTGCTGTAAGGTTTTGGCTTTTCTTAACATCGTCGAGCTTACATTAGGAATTTTTTTTCTTTTAATTTCTTATATATACACTATATATATATCCACTTGCTTCTGGCCGGGATCGGAAATCAACCTATATGGTATCAGTCGGAATCGCTAACCACTAAGCCATAGGCATATGGAATCAGAGGAAATTTTAGCGTGTTATATATCAACGGGATATACACACGCCAATCACTGAAACAACTCAATTCATTGCTGAAGAGTAATGTATATATATATATATGCAAAATAGTTACATTCAGGTAAGGCCGACGCATCACAGAACTACCCACAAAGCATTGTTGTGGCTTTGAGTCAGACAACCTTCAGCTTAGTAAATATCTATTCCTATGCCTCTTTCTGTCGACTCACGATCAGTCAGTTAAATGCCATACTTGATACACGCTTGGGCGATCATGTCTCGATGAAGAGACATGACTGACTGGGCAGAAGATTATCCCGCAGTAGGTTGCCATTGCTTTCTGCAATAGATTGGTTGCCGACCAAGGCTACAGAACCCAATCTGTCCTGTTATTTAGCCCATAACTGGAAGGAATAGACAGATTAATACCTTTTCCCAAGGGTATTTGCGCGTAAGTGAATGCAATGAATTCAACTGGAATTCGAACTCGGCTCCCCGATTTCTCCTTCCGAGCCGATATCCAATGCACCACAACACATAAAAATCCCCAAATCCAAGCAGTCCTTATCTCTCAACACGAGATAACATTTCCTGACATGAAGAAGTAAACAGAACGCGTTAGAATAACTTTAGTTTCTGGGTTGCATTGAGTTGCTTGACTTTGACGCATCAACCCTCATTTTTCAATGTCGAAATCAGCCATTATTATTAGGTCAAAAAGCATTTAATTAGTCTGGGGATAGGTAAATATTATAGATTTATATTTCATTTGATAAGCATTTAACAAGGTTCATGGATATTTTTAGTCTTTTCTGATTTACTAGCGTACATAATGTCAGGAATATGAAGTACCAAGTAATGATAGAACTCGCACCTCAGTTGGAATTTTTCTACTAGGCAAGCTGACTACCCATTATACCACGTCAAAGTTCCCCAATCTTTTTATTCTGTAATCATCTAGTTGTACAGATAGCTGTAATAATTGTTCATTAATTTTGAACCCGTAAACATTTACATCATTCGAAGTTAAAAATAAATATTAGGCGTTTATTAACATTTACTTGTTAGGTAGGTTTTTTTTTGTTTTTTTTGTAAAAGGGATGCAGTCTACTTAATCTCGGCCCAGCTTACTGGATCGGTTAGTTTCTGGAGTCCTGAATAACGTAAAATATTGCAAAGTGTTTTGGTTATAGTTTTTATTTTACAAAATATCGTAATTAAGATAAAATGGTATCAGAAACAGGACAAGAACAGTGCGTTTATCGTTACAGACACCGAAACAAGGAATGCTATATTTATGTCCAGAAAGAGCAATACACATGCAAAAGGATGCATACATATGTTTTATAGGTTATGCAAAAGCATTTCATAAAGTACGTTACAAAAAACCGGTAGATAACCATGACATATTTGAGAAGGATATTAGAATAATTCAGACCCTATACTAGGAGCAAACTACACGCACATGGATGTCTATCTGCGATGAGGTATTGTAACTGTTTACATTATTTACATTGTTCGGGCGGTTATCCTCATAGTTATTGTCATATTCGCAAGATTCCGGCCGTTGTACGCTCCGGCTTTCTTCAGTTGATAAAGAAGACTGGATTGTACAACGGACGAAACGTCATGAATATAACAATAAAGATGAGGAAAACAGTCCGAACAATGTAAATATCTGTAAATACATTAATTCCTTGAGATACGAGCGTACAGACATACGAGGTTTTGGAGACAAGGGCCTGAATTCGGCCGAATTTTTGCCTTCAGATACGAGCTACTTTTAAGCATCCGTTAGTTGGCTCAGATAAAAAGCAAATAAAAAAATAAAACTAAAAAATGATTAGTCGCAGTAATAGATAAAAATGTAAATAATTTAAATTTATTTTAAAATTAAGTCATAAAGTTAAGCTTCGGTAGGCGAGGTTAGCTGTTCCTAGGCTAGCTGTTGTCTTTTCCACCAGCTGCTTTATGACTCGTCTGAAATTCATGGTTTAGAAGTTTGTTTTTTTTTGCAGTTAGTTTTCCCTTTTATTTTATTGTTTATAAACTACATTCTACGTTTTTGCTTGTAAAAAAAACTAGGGTGATTTCCTTTTTAGGGACCGGAAATATTCTCAACGAGGAAAATTGATTTTAGATATGAGTCTTGAGTTACGAGCTCGGTCTTGGAACGAATTAAACTCTTATCTCAAAGCATTACTGTACCTGCACACGGATATAAAATGAATTCAGTAAATATGCAAAAATAGAAAGGAGTGTAAGACAAAGATGTCTTCTAACCGGACTTATCTAACTTTTACAGTGAAGTGATTCTGAGAATTAGAAGACCAACAAGGATTCATTATTGGCAACCAGAAACTTTAGGTCTGCAGACGACAAAGTGTTGATAGGCACAAAAGAAGCATAAAGAAACTCCTACAGAAGATAATAAAAGAAAGCGAGTAGAAAGGATAAACCAAAATTGTAAGAAGATAATGTATAGTTGTAAGCAAAAAGAAGAGTCCAACGTGCGAATTACAGAAAAATCTCGTTAGAAACAAAGAAAATAGTATTTAGCCATTATGTAATATCGGTCCTCCTATACGAAGGTGAATGCTAGACAATCTTCTCGAAGATTAAGTGACTTGAAGCAACAGAAAGGTGGTTCTACAGAAGGATACTGAGAATATCATAGACTGAATATATGTGCAATGATAAAGCCCTAGAGGAAATGGAAACAAAAAGAACACTTGCATTTAACATCAGAAGAAACAGTTGACATTTTTAAGGTACATAATGAAGAAAGAGGGCTTAGAAAATCTGATACTGACAGGACATATTGAAGGCTAAGAGGAAATCAATTCATAACCTACCTAATGAATTTGGATAAATGGTTGGCATAACAGGGATTAGGAAAAATACTGAACAGACAAAATTTACTAAGAGCTACAAAGTACAGTGAATTGCGGAGAGTTTTGATTGCCCACGTCCTGAAGAGACACGCTACATAAACGTTTGCTAAATTTGCCATTCCAGATTTTAAAAGAAAATATAATGGATATTTGATATAAACATGGAAGCAATTTTTTCTTCTTCAAAGACCATTATGAAGATAATGACAGTTTAAAATTATTTCTTTTCTAATTTTCTTTTGGTTGTCGATATTTGCTATTTTCTTAGAGATTCAAAGGTTTAATGTTCATTATAAGTGGAATATCCGTCAGTCAGTTAAGTGCCATATGTGATACACGCTTGGCCGATCATGTCTCGAAAGATACATGACTAACTGGGCAGATAATTATCCCGCAGTAAGTTGCCATTATAGTCTGTGGTAGACTAGTTGCCAGCCAAGGCTATAGAACCCAATCTGTCCTGTTATTTAGCCCATAAACGAAGTGAAGAAACTGATTAATATCTTTCCTATAGGTATTTGCGTAATTGGAGTAGATAGACTTAATTGGAGTAGACAGACGAAACTATCGCCCGGTTCACACTCCACCCACATCTATTGAACAGGTGAAGAGGCTCATCCCTTGTTTCCTGTTTAGGATGCGGTTTCCGGTTCTCTCTTTTCCAATCTTCTCACTTTTTTTTTCAATTGGAGTGGATAGACTAAACTATCGCCCGGTTCACACTCCACCCACGTCTATTGAACAGGTGAAGAGGCTCATCCCTTGTTTCCTGTTTAGGATGCGGTTTCCGGTTTTCTCTTCCAATCTTCTCACTCTTACGTAGCCCTCTGCGCATCAGTGGCGTTACCGCCTTGCTCGGGGTGGTATGATTTTTAAAAAAAGTGAATGCGATGAATTCAAGTGGAATTCGAACTCGGTTCCTAGATTTCTCGTTCCTAGCTGATATCCACTGCACCACAACGCACATCCCCCACAAGTGGACTATCACTATTCGTAATATATCAATGTAGCCTTATTTTCTGACAAATTCAAGTGTTTTAAATAAATTCTAGTGATTCATCCAGCCAGCTGTATTGTTTTCTTGCTTGCTCATCTGCTCTGTAAATTATTTTATAGTCATTTCAAAACACATCATTAAGCGAGACACTTAACTGAAATTATTTTCAACCGTGCATTGCTATTTAAAATAATTTATCTGCCATTTACTCGTTCAGAACAGAACAGTCATACTTCTGCACGCGCAGTTGATCGTTTTTGGCTTTGTGTTGATGGTGGAATGAAAGCGTTAATATCTTAGCCAACAAAAGATTAGAGAAAGAAAAAGAGCGAATGATCGATCTTTCTTATGTCAAAAGAGAAAGAATAAAACAGCACCATTGAGCAAATGTATACTCAATAGAAACGATGATGTTAAGTGAAAGAAAAAGGCATTCTCAAATGGGTTAAAGAGTTCGCAATGTCTAGAGAAATAATGTTCGAGAAAATCAATTATCTGTATGTACGGATGTGTGTAAATGTATTATATACAGTCATCCGCAGACTGATCTGTTTCACTGTATCACAGCTCATCAGTATGGCTTAGACACCGATTGCATTTTAACCCAGGATTGAAACCCGACCGAATTGGTGTCAGTCGGCGATTCTACCTCTGGGCGTTCGGTAGAAGAAGGCAGATTTTTTAGCGTGTATATTATCATTATACGCGCCCAATAGCCAGCGCTGGGCTATACTATATAATGAAAGCTTTAAAACTAATCCATGGTCTTGGAGCTCAGACTCAGCCTAAAGAATATTTGTGTAAAGTTTGGTGAGAATCGGATAAAAATTGTGGATTTGTATAAAGGACATACAGACAGATAAACAGACACGCACACACACAAACATCTTGTTTATACATATATATATATATATATATATATATATATATATTATCGATTTTCTGCACTATTGTAAGAACTGCAATCTTGAAACTTCTGAATATCGTTTCTTATGTCTTTGTCTATGAGTGTATCAAATTTGATTAAAATCGGACCACTTCTTCTATAACCCGATTTTTTCGATTATCGATATTTATCGGAGGCACCTCGACACAAAACCTAACTAAGAACACTCGCAGACGCTTATAGTACAACTGTGTAAATTTCAAGAAAATCGCTTCAGCCGTTTCGGAGTCTATAGGTAACGGACACACACACAGACAAAGTTCTATTTATAAATAAGTTTAGATTAGATTAGATATATATTAGTGTGATGGGTAAATTGTTGCCATTCTATATTTTTAATTTTGTGCATGTGCGTCGTTCGTTTTCAGTTGGGCACCGTCTGAGAGAAAAAAGTTCACTGTGCCACAATTCCCTCCCCCAGAAATTTGTAGACAGCATACTGTACTGCCATGCATTCGCACCAGAAGCTCTAATACGAACATTTCAGGGTGTTTGTGTGTCAATCTGAGGACAATGCAAAGCATTCGGAAAGGGTTGGATGATGTATCCCGTCAACATTATAGTGTTTAGTTGTCCCTAGTGATGGCAACGTTGTGCCGCCATTCATTTTCCCACAGGGCCTCATACAACAACACAAGAGCCTATATTAAGTGCCTTAATGGGCCAGTGCTACCCTGGGTCAAGAGGGTGGTTGCTAGAAGACCGTATAGCTGAAAACAGGATTCTGCACCATGCCACACAAGGAGAACCCATTCATAGAGGTTAAACAATTTCTGTGACCACACCACCCTTTACATCTGGCCATCTGACTCCCCAGAGAGCAACCTCCTTGATTATTATGTGTGGGGCGTAGTTGAGCAAGAGACCAACAAAACCCTTTGTAACATCAAAGATGAACTGAAAGCAAGGATTATGACATCATTAACCAAATTAAACAAGGAGACCACCCAGAAAATATGCAGGAGATTCCGAAATCGTCTGGAGGCGGTGGTTGAAGCCAATGGCCAATTTTATTGAATAAATTTATTCTTTAGCATTTCAAGATATTTGTGCGAAGTTTTGGTAAATTAAATATATTTGTTAAAATTTGTTATTTTTGTTTGTTTGCGTAATTTACACAACAATCCCTCTATCTCATCATCTATGTATATTTCTATATAGCTGTTCTCTCAGGCACGAGCGGTAAGTCGGCTTCGGGTTGTTTCCAGATTGCCTATATATATATATATATATATATATATATATACATATACCGTGTGTGTGTCTATAGGCCTCAATCAATCAATGAGGAAGTTTATTTTTCTGCGATCGACGTAGTTAGATGTTCTGTAAAGTACTTTATTCCGTTTTGGTCGATCTTTCTGAAAGTTCTCGAATGAGAAACTTTCTTCGGCGTGGTGTGTGCTTGCTCTGACTCGTATTCTGTGCACTTTTGTGTAGGTATCCCCCCACCACTAAATCGCTAAGAAAAAAAAAAACAAAAAAAAAAAACAGCATAGTATAAATCAAAAAATCCCAAAACCTAATAAAAACGAATTTTTTCCATAAAAATGTTTATATTATTATTAAGAGAAAAAAATGAAAGTAATTTTCATTATTTTTTAAAATTTTCTTAGAAATTTTGGCAGAAAATCTTGTTTTGATTTGAGTTAGCGGGTAACCAAAACGTTACGAGAGTTTACAATGGAAAACATATTACATAACTCACTTTTTCCGGTGACAAACACATTAATTTGGATCAAATAATTGTCGGATTTTAATGAAACTTTTAGTTCTCATTCATAAATGAGTTAAATTATTTTTGAAATTATTTTATTTAAAATCTTGGTTTTATATATATATATATATATATATATATATATGGTTTTATTAGTTAAACGCAGGACTCATTAGGGAATATAAATCATTTACTTTTTTATTAAAATCTGGCCTGTTTCCGAAAATCTGCTCCAAAGAGTAAAATAAAAAATGCAATAAAACTTATATCATATCATTTGATAAGTTTTAATTGCTTGAATAAATAATAATTATAGTCTGAAGAAATTTTTTTTTCGATTACTAATGAAATTTTAAAAGAATTGTAATAATTTATAAAGTTTCAAAAATATTTTTTAAATACTTCAAAGATTTGTTGCGGTTAGACTTTTAAGTCAATAATTGAATATTATATTGCCTATTGAAAATTGAAAAGTTTGATACAAATCGTTTAAAATATATAAAATATATAAAAACTTTTTGAAGTTATTCTTTTGTATGGTAATTTCTATGCGCAAATTAAAAGGTCAGTTTCCTCTCCTTACCCGAAAAAGATTTGTACAATTTTGTCACTTGTGCAGCTGGGGCGACCAACAGATCTCTTACTAGAGATTAGTTCATCATTGGGATAGAGCCATCTTCCACCCGACGCATATGGCTTAGCCAGCACAGCCTACATTGTCTGAGCTTTGTCTACAGGGTGTGGAGAACAACGTGTGCGAATAGCTGAGTTTTGGGGACTTAAAATTCTGCGAATGTAGCGCACGTTGAAACTGTTCAACTTTAACTCTTGTTTGGCATATATTGTTTATGTTTTGCTGCCATACAACAAAAGTTCTCAGCTTTAGGTTCTATTAGACACGAGCAATAAGCAGGTCTAGAATTGTTGCTGGTTTGTCGGTGCGCTTTTTGATCTCGGCGTCGAGAGAGATTGTCGCTGATAGTGGACCGAAGATATTTTAACTGGTGGATAACATCAAGTGCGTTGTGGTCGACGGTGATGCCAGGTAGAATGTCTACGTCTTGACTCATCACGTTCATATTTTTCAGGCTGATGTTTATCAGCAAAAAGGGCAGCCCCAAATGCCAAATATAAGTGGAGGATACTAAAATCAAGCAGGTACAAAAACTTCAATACCTGGGAAGTGTTCTCACAGAAGACGGAAATTGCGACACAAAGATTCGAAAGTGAATTGGCATGGCGAAGGAAGCATTCCAGAAGTTGAGTAAAGTATTAAGAAACAGGACAATTTCGCTAGAAACAAAGAAGAGAGTACTGGATTGCTATGTGATGTCAGTTCTTCAATATGGTAGTGAATGCTGGACAATATCATAGAAGATTAAGAAAAAACTGGAAGCAACTGAAATGTGGTTCTACAGAAGGATGCTGCGAATATCACGGGAGAAGCATGTGAGCAATGATGAGGTTTTAGAAAGGATGGAAACGAAAAGGAAATTAATACTGAGCATCAGGAAGAGACAGCTAAAGTTTCTGGGACATGCAATGAGGAAGAAGGGATTGGAGAACCTGATATTAACAGGCCAGATAGAGGGGAAAAAAAGAGACAGGGGAAAGCAGCGGATAACATATTTGAAGGACCTTATCAGGTGGATAACGGAACGAGAGTTGCGTGGTATAACAGGAGAAAGCGTGCTAAGCGCCACCAGGGATAGGAAGATGTGGAAAGCTATGATCGCTTACGTCCTGAAAGGACAGGGCACATAGTAGTTCTGACCAAAGTCTGTACAGGCTTGGAGAAATGTCTCCCGGGCATTAAAGTTGTAGTTCAGCGTTTGAAATGACAGCAAATGCAGGTCTCTTCGCGCACTTTGATCTTTGCTTTCAGTCTTGCGACGTTGTGGTGTCGCCCATCTAATCTGGTGAATTGGTATACATCTTCGATTGTAGTTTCAATAGGCATATAGAGGTTCGTATACAGCGTTCTTTTTATGTGCGTTGTGGTACAGTGGATATCAGCTCGGAACGAGAAACCGGGGAGCCGAGTTCGAATTCCAGTTGAATCCATTGTATTCACTTTCGCGCGAATACCCTTGGGAAAGGTATTAATCCGTCTATTCCTTCCAGTTATGGGTTAAATAGTAGGACAGATTGGGTTCTATAGCCTTGGTCGGCAACCAGTCTACCGCAGAAAGCAATGGCAACCTACTGCGGGATAATCTTCTGCCTAGTCAGTCATCTCTCTCTCTTTCGAGACATGATCGCCCAAGCGTGTATCACGTATGGCACTTAACTGACTGACTCTCAGTAATGAAAATAATACATACCTGGTTCTCATAGATTTTGATCTTAAGGATCATCGTTATCATCAGCCCCTTGACCTTGAGCAGAAGAAACAGACAGCCTCGTCATAAAATGAACTGTTGGTGGTGGCTGTCAGGAAGTCCAGCTTTGTCATATTCGTCCACTCTTTGATGTCTGACCAGCTCTTAAGTTGCTGTCCCTGCTTGCGTCCGCCTCCAACAGTGCCTAGCATGATGGTCTTTCAGAGGCTATTATGCCCTATGACATGGTCAGATCACCTAGTCTTCCGACGCTTAATAGTGGCGATAAAAAGATTCCTGTCAACACCCATGAGACTCTTCACATTGCTCCGTACATAGTCATTGGCTTCGTGCTCTCAGTAAGAGATGCGGAAGAGCTTCTCAAGTATTCTCGAAAGCTTAGATCCTTTTTCTTGTCTCATCTGGGAGTGTTTAAGTCACAGATCCGTAGATTAGGATGGATACGACCGCGATTTGCAGAATTTACCTGATACTGACAGGCCAGACAGAAGGAAAAAAGAAACAGAGGAAGGCAGTGGATAACATATTTGAAGGGCCTGTGCAGGTGGGTGATGGAACGAGGGATGCGTGGTGTAACAGGAAAAAACGTACTAAGAGCCACCAGAGATAGGGAGATGTGGAAAGCTATGATCGCCTACGTTCTGAAGGGACAGGGCACACAGAAGAATAATAATAGATAAGTGTTATGTACATTTTTGTTTTGGTAAATTAATGTGGGTTACAATAAATATTCCATTTATTATCACCTATTTGCTTGTCATTGACCTGACTATAAACATCTCCCCCCGAGGTCTGACACACTGTGCATCTCTTTTTCACATTTCGGGAGTATTGGTTGGTAGTATCATATCCGGATGATCAAGAGGTTTTTTTGTAAGGTTGTAAGCTGAGACGGCCTAGGTGACTTCAGAGTTTTTTGTTTTTTTTTAATCGTATCACCCCGAGCAAGGCGGTAACGCCACTGATGTGCAGGGGGCTACGTAATAGTGAAAAGATTGGAAAAGAGAAAGCCGGAAACCACATCCTAAACAGGAAACAAGGGATGAGCCTCTTCCCCTGTTCAATAGACGTGGGTGGAGTGTGAACCGGGCGATAGATAGATCTATCTATTCCAATTGGAAAAAAAGAAACCAAAGTGAGAAGATTGGAAAAGAGAAAACCGGAAACCACATCCTAAACAGGGAACAAGGGATGAGCCTCTTAACCTCCTTAGCATCCTTCTGTAGAACCACATTTCTGATGCCTCAAGCCTCCCCGTCATCCTTAAGATCATCCAACATTCACTTTCATACAAAAGGAAAAATGGACAGATATCACATAGCAGTCCAGCACTTCTTTTCTTTGTTTCCAATGAGATTTTTCTGTCTCTCACTATTCTGGTTAGCCTTTGAAATGCCATGCCAAGACAAAATGCCAACTACAGGTCGGAGAAACTAAAATAAAACAAAAAAAATTTGGTAAACATATCTGTTAAAATGAGATGTCAGTGTTATTTTCATTTATGCTATATTTAGGAGACAATTTATCTATCACACTCTCTATATGATGAAACTGAAGAAATAAAATCAAAACAGAACAACACCTAATTCACTCTGAAGACAAAAACGTAGTGCTACCTATTAAATTAGCCTGGTAAAAGGCTACATTTTTAGAGCACTTAGCACTGGAGAATCTACTTTTATGATATTTCATGTTTTTCATGCCATTCATTTGGGTGCAACAGGCTCCTCGGGACTTCTACGTATCATGTGAAACAGGCAACCATGATTGCCCGCAATGTCCTTAAATTATACCATTTTCTTATTTCTCCTAAAACTTCCTTTGGCACAAGCTCGCTTCGTAGGTCACACGTTGTTTTTCTCTGTAGCTCTTGTCTTCAATCTGTCCTATATGTATCACATTTTCTAAGCATTCCTTCTTCATTCATGTACCCTAGAAATGTTAACAGTCTGTTTCTGATCTTGAACAGTTAGATCTAGATAACTTCGAAACAACCAAAGTCTGGGCCACGAAGTGAGCTGGTTTATTTCTAACCTACAAGGTTATGTAACGCTTTCATCAAAATCTCTCACCCCATCGCGCACATTTGGCTGTGATGTGCCTGATATATCTTCATTCATTAAACTACATGTCATAGTGGGTATATTGTGTCTCGTATATTTGTATTCCTTTATCAACTCTCACTCAATAGTAACAATAATGATAATAATATCACAAGAAAGCTTGTGAACATTTCAGAGCTTTCCTAGAAGAGCTTTCTGATGATTGAGTAAGCTCAAAGGCAAGTTCTATGACAATAAAATACCCGTAGAAATTTCCCTATTATATATTCCAGGATTTCTTTTTAATTATTTCCCTCCAAGCAAGACAGGAATTCCACTAGTGCAGAGGGGGTTTCAACCGGGTACAGGGTGTATTGAGGAAAGGATAAAAGATGAACGGGATTCAAGAAGACAGAAAATCGCAATTGACTTAGCATTAAACATTTTGGAGATAATAGCTATCAGGGAAACAAGTAACTGGAAGAGTGTTCCACAGGCGGTGAGTGCGATAAAAGTAACTGTTCGAGTAGAAGTACGGTGAAAAGTTAAAAACAGAGAACAAAACTTCACGATAGACTAAAGTTAAAGTACATCGCAGATTAAAATTAAAGATTTAGTATACAAATCGCAAAATTTGAGAATTGTATATATGATCATTTACCAGGCGAGATTTTGTTTGAATCCGGATTCATTTCCATTTAATGTTTTAAAAATAAATAAATAACAAAACATTTATTCAGTTCTTACTTGAGAAAGAATAAATCTATTTATTTGTCATCGTCAAAATTTGCCAAAAACTGCTTTCCTCAGTAGCAACGAAAATCTCAATGGTTTGTATATTGTCTACGGCGTCACGTGCAAAAACAGTTCCATCCAACATTCTGTATTTTTCAACTTCGAAGCCGATGAATAGATAAAAATCTTTTAGGTAAAAATCATTATCTTTCTTTGCATTCATTGATTAATAAAAATGCCTGTTTCGTAAGAATTTCCACCACAAAAGGTTTAAGTATCAATGTGTCAATTCTACAATTCATTACATTGCTTAATGTTTATATATATATATATATATAAATATATATATATAAAACAATAACAACAACAAAAAAAAAAAACAACAAAAACTAAATTAAAGCAAGCGTTTCCATTTGGCCGAAACTGATTTCAATTTGAATCGAACAAAATCGGCGCGTTTTTCTTGTTTTATTACGAAACATCTCAGCGCTAATGCTGCGTTTCAGTTACTTCCACTGTTTTAACAAGATGTATTTTCCTTGCCTCCAATGAAGAGTGTACAGTATTGAAGTAATTAGGTTGGCACATTACAGAGTGGAGTATTGGCACAAACAGGTAGGATTTTTTTTTTTACTCAGTTTTTTTTCATATTCATATTGAAACAGCAACTATAAATTTTCCTTGCGACAAGTTAGTAACAGTGGTAATATTTTAAACATCTCACTAGCAACTGCGTTTTTTCTTTAGCCAGTCGGTTATGAGATTTTATATCTTTATTTGAATTAAGACATTCAGGTCTCTCACATACCTTTTCTTATGGCTCGCATCCTGAACGGACATGACACAAAGATAGATTCTAAGTAGAAAATGTTCAAATAGCATCGATTTTTTTTAATACGATCTCCGCTCTGAAAGTTATACCCCCGATTTTATTATCCTGACCCGCAGTATTTCAGAGAGCAGTCTGTTAAAATGTCATCTGACATGAAAGCAAACCAACGACCGGATGAAAGATGTTTTTAGTGTATACAATGCAGAAGGTGGATTCATTGAATTTAGAAAAGTGTACATACTGACTTTCATCGATTCTTACTGAAATCAAACAGTGGGATCGAGCACAGACAGTTGGTGTCTAATGCGTTTCAGCAGTGGTAACAGTGTTGTGTGTGACAAACCTTGTTTTGGGCGGCCTTGCACAGCTGCCAACCCACGAGAGAGGGTCACCTAGAAAATGAGTAGCTAGTAGACTATGTGGAAAAATAGTGTTTTGTAGTGAAGAGATTGCTTTATTTAACGTTGATATTGAGTTCCGTGTACCTTGTAGTTTCTGAGCGACTGTTTTCTCAATGAGGCTCTTTGCCTTGAACATCTATTGGATGTGAAATTAACTTCAAACCAACTAGAATTCATATGATCCACCGCTATAGATACTGCAAAAATGGTCAGGTTCTTGCACCGTTCCAAAAAGTACCTGGCTTCTGTTCAGCTCCATCTTTACAAAAAATCAGACTAAAAATGGCGCATTGCTGCCATACCAGGGCTGGAGCTTTCCAATCTTGATAAAAGTTTAAAAGCGTATATGCGTCGCTGTAGGGGATTATTTTCCACCATACAACCCCTTTCCTATAGCCGGAAAGCTGCAAACTTATTGTTACCGTATCGTTATTTTCATGGCAAACTATCAGTTCAGACCGTTACTTCTCAGACCCGCCATGCCACATACACAGAATCGAATCCTCCATCTTCCCTACGTATTCCATTGGTAAGAAGGAAGTTTAATTCAGATAACTTCTCAAGAACCGTTACTTTTTGGTGGAACAGACTCCCGAGAGGACGCTTCTCCAATCACTACAGTCTTAATATTTTAAAGTTTGAGCCCAACTGTTATCTATCCTTATAATCTACACTTAAGTTACTTTCTGCGGCCATCCAAAAAGCCTCATCCAGTAACCTTTACCTTGAGTGGCTCTTAGGCCTTGTATTGGGTAAACATTTTAGTAAAACTAAAGTGACATTACTTTCAGGGCCTCCTGCGGAATTTAATTACAATGATATAACAACTGAATATCGTTCCCGTCATTTTATATTTAGACAATTTTGTCTAAAATTCTGTATTTCACAAGTTACATGAATTTACAATGTTTTTCAATTAAATTTTGTACAATTTTATTTTGAATTTTTTATTTATTACTACAAATAAATAGAACTAACATTTTTCTTTAATGTAACCCCACCAACAAAAACGTTTTAGCACTACTTAATTTCAGATTTGTGCACTTTAGCATCCCCTTTCTCTGAAAATAAAATCTTAATATGGTTTAAGCTTAGGAGTATTTATCGGCACGCCCACTCGAACGGATTGTGGCACAAAACCGAGTTTAAGTTGACATCCCACGTCTACATGAACCAGGGACAGAATTATTGAAACCTTTTCTGTACTTGCCCATATGGGGGACACCTCAGATGCCAGTGATCAAATCTAGCCACCAGAGGAAAGGCCCCTCGGGGCTCGTGTTTATTATATTACGTTTTAACCCCGCTGGCATTGTTCATTTATGACATATATTTTTTTAAAAGGATCTGATTAAAATCTCCATTTCTACATAAATTCCCACATATCGGCGATAAGGAAACTAAGAAAGGTTCATCGTTTTTTTTTTCTTTTCATGAACTCCAGAGGATTTGAACTTTACTCGTAAATACTCTCTAGTTTCATGGTTAGAGTTACAGTTTCTTTATTGCAAAATTCTATCTTGTTTTTGACTCTACTAATCAAAGCAACTGGTTTTTCGTAATTGAAATTTGACAGTGCTTAAACTGGAAAATATTTATCGATACAAAATTGAAACCTCAGATATAAATCTCTCCATATGTACACCGAATATCTTAAAATTATAATCGCTTCTACGAAAAATGTTTGCTATGGCAGTTTTTAAAATTCATTACTTCAGTGTCGGTCGCTTCGCTGGCGGCAAAATTATCAATCTAAAAACATTAAATTGTTTGTCTAATTATTAGAAAATATATTCTGCTTAAAATAAATACAGGAGTGAACTCAAAAATAATAAATATTCCCAGACATAAATTTTGTGTCTGTTCATTTTAATTGAATGACACCCTTAAAATATTCGTAGGAAATTTAAGAAAAAGTTCAATAAAGTCCTATAATTATCAAATTTGTTAGGATTATATATATATATATATATATATATATATATATATATATAAATTACGTATATTTTGGCAGCATCTTTTCTTTTAAATACGCTGTGTTAAACGATAGAGACAATTTAGTCATGGAGATTTTCGTTTATATTTGCTCATATTTTCTAATGAGGCTTTTTATTTCCGAATTATATTTATGTAAAAATTGTCTATTAATTCGGAAATAAAAAAGCCTCATTAGAAAATATGAGCAAATACAAACGAAAATCTCTAAGACTAGTTAGTTGTCTCTATCGTTTAACACAACGTCTTTAAAATTATATATATATATATATATATATATATATATATATATATAGTAAATCTAAACAACTCTTTATGCTTTGTTGTGTAATGAATATCGACACAGAATAAGAAATCTGAGAGCAGAGTTCAAATCCCAGTTGAATTCGTTGCATTCACTTACGCACAAATACCCTTGGGAAAGGTATTAATTTATCTCTTCTCTCTCTAGCTATGGATTGAATATCAGGACAGATTGAGTTCTATAGTCTTATCTGACAACCAGTCTACCGCATAAAGAAATAGCAACCTACTGCGGGAAGATCTTATGCCTAGTCAGTCATGGATCGAAAGAGACATGATCGCCAAGGGCTGAATTAAAAATACCTTTTTTTTTTTTTTTACACAAACTTGCTAGGTGGGGTAGTTTCCTTCCGCCAACACAAGGACAAATGTTTATACAAACATGTGTTTGCAAATCCTTCGTTTTTATTATAAGTTATTAAATTTAAAGTTTACGGTAAACGCTATTAAATGTATAATCCAAAATACAATCCAAAAATACCTTTTACAAACTTTGGGAGCGGCTTCTTCACACCGAAACAAGGTAAAATAAACATGTTTAAAAGGCCATCTTTCCACAGCAACACATAAATGTTCAAAATGTCCCCTGCTTGTTTTTATATACACATGCATCTGGTGGATCCTTTCAAATACTCCCACACGTTGCCGAATGGTTTCGCAGGCCCCCATGATACGTTCACCAAGCGTCTCTGCATTATTATCTGTTGAATAAATCAATTGTTTTAGGTAGCCCCACAGATAAAATTCCAAAGGTTTGAGGTCAGAGGAACCTGCAGTCAATGACAAGAGTCCAGTGCTTCGGACATGACTAAAATGTGCTGAAGCCTCATCATGCATAAACCACATGCGTCTTCGTATTAGCAAAAGTATATCCTTTAACAGGTCTGGAAGTCTGATCGAAATAAAGTCCCTGTAAACGTCTCTTGTAAGACATACTGGAAGAACATATGGGCCTACCAGTCAGTCACCTGCAATTCCAGCCCATACATTAATCATAAACGGATGGTAGTGTCTAGTCTGTATTGTATCATAGGGGTTCCAATCCACGCACAAATGTTGGTCACGTAAATTTGTTATTCTTCTCTTTAAAATGATGCCTCAGCAGTAAACAAGACTAAATAGACAAACAACGGATCGGCAGTTTGCGCAATAAAGCATCGGCAAAAGTCCTCCCGTGATGAGTGACCCGAGGGCGAAAGCTCCTGCACTAGTTTCAAACGACACGGATACAGTAGCTGCTCTTGACGTAACCTCACGCGGTACGATGATATATACCATATGCAAAGGACTTTACGAGTGCTTATACCTACATTGCCTCTGACAGCCTGTAGAATGTGTTCGTCGTGGTTAGGCGTACGAGCGGATCTCGTTCTTCCTCGGTCCATAATTTTTTTTTTAATCATATTACCCCGAGCAAGGCGGTAACGCCACTGAAGCGCAGGAAACCACATCCTAAACAAGGAACAAGGGATGAGCCTCTTCACCTATTCAATAGACATGGGTGGAGTGTGAACCGGGCGATAGTTTAGTCTATCTACTCCAAGTCTTCGGTCTGGAAATGCAATCTGATGCAACCGTAAAGCCTCGTGTCAATTACCATTCGCTCGGTCGTATGGAAAAACCTTATCTGCCTGCTCATGATATAAAAATCCTGCCATTATTAAACGAAACTGAACTCAGTTAACTCACCACTGCACACGTTAAACGTTGAATACATTTGTGGCTTGTCAGAAAAAAAGGAACCGAGTCTACATGACAACACAGCGCCATCTTCCGTATACTTTCTTTAAACTTAACTAAAAAAAATGAAGGATTTTCAGACACGTTTATGTAGACTTCAGTCTTTGATTTGATGTGAAGAACCCGCTTCCGAAGTTTGTAAAAGTATTTTGATACACCTTTTGTGTGTGTGTGTGTGTGTGTGTACCCGAACACACTTGGTGCGATGGGTAAATTGTCGTCTAAATTACGCAAAAATGAAATTAACACTGATATCTCATTTTAACAGATTTTGGTGTAGTTTTGGTAAATATATCTTAAAATACTAAAAAGTACATTAATTCAATAAAATCGCCATTAGCTTCAACCACAGCCTTTAGACGGCATCAGAATCTCCACAACTCTTCTTTGCTTAAGTTGGTGAATGCCGTCATAAACCTTACCTTCATTCATCTTTAGTGCTACAAAGAGGTTTGTTGGTCTCTTGCTCAACTGCACCTCACACATAATAATCAAGGGTTGCAGTCTGGGGTGTTAGGTGACCAGATGTAAGGGGTAATGTGGCCTCATAAATTTTCCGACAGCCATGACTGGGTTCTCCTGTTTATGTCGCATAGTGCAAAGTCTTTTTGCCAGCCACCCTCTTGACCAGGGCAGTACTACCTCCTCAAGGCACTTGATCTAGGCCTCCATACTGAGTCTGAAGCCCTGTGGACAGATGAATGGAGACATAACATCATCACTAGTAATCACTCCAAACACTATGATGTTGACTAGATATTTGGTTTTCTTCACTATTTGTTGATCTTTAGGCGAACACGGCAATACAGGGTTATTCTGTGTGTTCGTATTGGAGCTTCTGGCGCGCATGTCAGGCAGTACAGCATGAAAATTTCAAATTTCTGGTAGCGTGAATTGCGTCATGGTGCACCTTTTCTTGCAAACAGTACCCAACTGCCCGTATATACTGTGCAGTTGATAAAATCTTAAACCAACAACGCGTACGTGTGAAATTCAAAATATAAATGGTGACAATTTACCCATCGCATCCTGTATGTATAAAACCACGAACTAAAAATTTTGCCTTCTCAGTAAATGCCGAAGTAATATAAGATGCCAGTTTATTATATATTTAGTGCCAAAGCCGTGAACGTTTTCTTTAAAGTGTAGATTTATTATTATTATTATTAATATGACTTGCTTTTTGTATGATATATTCTTCTTCTTCTATGTGCCTTGTCCTTTCAGGGCGTAGGCGATCATGGCTTTCCACGTCTCCCTATCCTTAGCACGCCTTCTCCTGTTACACCACGCAACCCCCGTTCTGTCATCCACCTGCTCAGGCCCTTCAAATACGTTATCCACTGATTTCCCCTGTCTCTTTTTCCCTCTATGTGGCCTGTTAGTATAAGGTTCTCCATAATGGTATTAGTGTCGCTACATGTCTTTCGAGTCTAAAGTTGACTCTCTTCAGGCGAATAAACTTGTGATCACATATCTAGATCCGTTTGTTTTTCTGATAACTAAGATATTGTGTTTAAATAGATAAGTCAAGTGGCGAGCAGGTCAAAGCGGTTATATGTGTGCGTGCGTGTTTTTTCCCCACACTCGCACGTTAAGTTTCTCCTATCACCTTCGTTGACTTAAAAAAACTTTTCACTGACTTGCGAAATTTGATTTCGTCTTTATACTTCATAATTGTTTTCAGCGCTTTTGATTCAATTCTACTCTACGGATCATCTAGTTCTTTTTGTTGTTTTGGGGATACTCTCTGAATTTAGACTGTGTGTCTATTTTTCTTTTTTTTTTTCGAGTTTGAATTTCGTGTGTCTGTTTGGTTTTTCATGTTTTGTTGAGGGAAGGCTTGTACTTTTTTTTAATAAATATTTCTTCCTATATCATAAACACGTGTAGCGACACAAATACCATTATGGACACATAATATATCATACAAAAAGCAAGTAATATTAAATAATAATAGCAACAATAAATTTACACTTTAAACAAAACGTTCACGACTTCTCACACTTTTTCTTTTATAGCAACTTCTCTCATTGGAACAAGTACTATGTTTTATATATATATATATATATATATATATATATATATATATATGTGTGTGTGTGTGTGTGTATATATATATACGTTATTTTTAACAAATACTCAGAGTATCTGTATTTATTGTTAAACAGTATATTTGCATCTACCAGCCTGAATATTCGAGAAATATTGTTAGAAAAATATGTGCCTTCCAGCAGGATTCGAACCTTCGTTCCCTAGGGGAAACTGTCATTTGATCTGATTATATTGACCGTTCGGCCACGTAGAATCTACTGATCAAACAAAGCCCAAATATTGCTTTTGAAGGCACATTCTTCCCAATTCTCTAAATAATTAATTCGAGATTTTTCCAATGAAGGATGTGGTCACTACTTTTGCTGGGCATGAGCCCAAACGAGTATTTATAAAACGTTGTGGAGAGATGCATTTGCAAGCAATACTCTGCGCCTACACACATCAGGAAGCTGCGGGCAACTATTGAAACAGCATAGTTCCATATATATTGAAAGGTTTTCCAACAACTTTTAGAATTAATGCCACCTCGAGTTGTTTCACCTGGCTATGCTAGAAGTCATTCTATACAATAGTAAGTACTTACTCCTATCCCATGATCTTTGGTATATATATATATATATATATATATATATATATATATAAGCGTTTCACCCCGAGCAAGGCATGTCACTGCCACTACCGCGCAGGGGGCTACGTAGAGTGGAGAAAGGCTGATTAAATATAGGAAATGTCAGAGGGTGGGTGATAGGCGGGTAAGGATACCGAGAATGAAGGGTTGGGTAGATGAGAGTGTTCTGAGAATAGTTGGGAGTTAGTGTGATAGGAGGTGTCTATTGACCCTATATGTTGTAAATGTTACATTCAAATGATTTCTAGCCATTTGTACCTGTTCATGAATTCTATGTACGCCAACAACAATAAGCTTGTCTAGCAGGATAAATTCTAGCTAAAGTTTCCCAAAATTTGTTTGAGAAGTATTTTGGAGACTTTCGATATTCAATTGACACGAGTAATGGTCTTTTCACATGTGATATGCTATACATACAAACAACATAGAGATATAGACAATTATTGAGTCGGCATGGCTCAGTATTTCTCCAAAAATACTCTGATTACTAGATGGGACATTGATTGTACGTTAAAAGTTGCTAGATTTCCTGCACAATAATAACCTTGACCCATAACTTTTGGCACGTCAGTCTTGTCATAAGAAGTTTATTCTTTATATCTCCTGAATGCCCAACTACCCCACTATATTCTGTACTATAATAAAGTCCGTTTTATGTATGTGTGTGTGTGTGTGTGTGTTATATATATATATATTTTTTTTTTGTTCCCCTCCTATCATACCTAGGTGTTTGGATTATGATTTACTTTTTTCCTTATGTAAGATACTCAATAGTAGGTACCTCAATATATATGTTGCCGTCATTTTAGAGAGCATATTTATATAAATATTTTGCCGTCATTTTTATGGTGTGTAACCACTCGTATTTAATATTTACACAAAAGAACGGTAATAATAACCTTGACCCATAACTTTTGGCACGTCAGTCTTGTCATAAGAAGTTTATTCTTTATATCTCCTGAATGCCCAACTACCCCACTATATTCTGTACTATAATAAAGTCCGTTTTATGTATGTGTGTGTGTGTGTGTGTGTTATATATATATATATTTTTTTTTTGTTCCCCTCCTATCATACCTAGGTGTTTGGATTATGATTTACTTTTTTCCTTATGTAAGATACTCAATAGTAGGTACCTCAATATATATGTTGCCGTCATTTTAGAGAGCATATTTATATAAATATTTTGCCGTCATTTTTATGGTGTGTAACCACTCGTATTTAATATTTACACAAAAGAACGGTAATAATAAACTTTCATTTATTACGTGAAGCATTGTCACTTATTAATTTTGAATTTACTTTACACTATTTCTCTATTTTAATAACCCCAGTTGTTATAGTGTTGTGCAAATTGCTTAGATAAAGCATTGACAATACGTCATAATAAGTCCCTAATGGCAGTCAATGCTGGGCAATTCCCTCACAAATGAAGAAACTTAAGGCAACAGAAATGGGGTTCTATAGAAGACTGCTGAGAATACCATAGACTGAACATATGGATAACAAGGACGTTTTAGGGAAAATGAAAACAAAAAGGACTCATACTTAGAATTAGAAAGATCGAATAAAAATTTCTAGGGCTCATAATGAGGAAAGAGAGCTTAGGAAATTTAATATCCAAAGGACATATTTAAGTAAAGATAAAGGAAAGCAGCAAAAGTCTCATGTTTCCTAATGAAGTTGAGTAAATGGTGGGTAGAACAGAGATTGTGAGAGATAACAAAAAGATAAACCATATTAAAAGCTACAAAGGAAGTTGTGGAGAGCCATTATAGCCCACATCATGAGGGAACATGGTACATAAAAAAAATTTTAATAGAGTCGTCTGAATTTCTTAGATGAAGCATTTTCAGTTGGTGTCAATTATAAATGACTTCTTTTATACTGGAAAAAAACTTGTCTAAATTTCTTAAATTAAACATTGTCAATTATTCATTTTAATGAGTTTTTCTTGTATCTCATCTGCCTCAGTCATAATAATGTAGTAATTGCTTTAATTAAGCCTTGTTAATTAATATTTATTTTTGACTAGATTTCTTTTCATCTCACTACTTTTATCTTTTACATCTAATGTTCATAGCAGCAAGATATTTGAATTTCTTAAAGTACTGTCAATTATCCTTTCCTAATTTTCTTCTTTCACTTTTAGAAAGAGTGTTTGTAGCATTGTTAGTCACATAACTATTTCTGGCATGAAAAGTGTTATTGGTATGCTGACTTAAAATTCCAGTCTGCTCTGTTTTGTTTACTTTCCTGGGAAAGGCATAAATCAATCTTTTCTTTTCCCTTTACTATAGGTTAAATAGCAGGGTAGACTAGTCTCTTAAAATTAACTGATGGTGAACCATGTTTGTTTACATCACGAAGAAATAAAGCATTATAAAAATAGAAATCCTTTATTCTATTAACTTGTAGGAATTGTTTTGATAAAGCATTGGGAGTTATTACTGACTAGAAAGACCTGTGAAAATTTCATAGTTTTGATATTTGAATTTTCTGAGTAATCTTAATTCTTAAGTTAATGATTGAATTAGCTCACTGCATTTTCATAATAAGATCTCCGTAGAAGTTCTATTGCATTGTTAAATGTTTGAGTTTAACAACTTTAACAAAATATTGCAATAACAATCATAAATAATATAAATGCTGGTTGTTATTTTAAGTTGGTTCAAATGAAAATATTTGAAATGGAAAAATTTGTCAATTTCATTGAAATAGGCATTAAACACTTTTATCTTCTCTTTCTTTCATTCATTCATTCTCTTAATAAAGCCAAGTATCTTTTCACCCACTTTTCATTCATTCTCTCACCAAAACAAAGTAGTATCTTCCCCCCCCCTATTATTATATTTTGTTGCTGTTAAACTTCATAGTAATAGCATTAAATTATCTAAAGCATTATGAATTATTATTCATTTTGGACATATTTTTTTTTTATTTCTCTTAGAAATAGTGTTAATTTTAATTTTAATTAAATGAAGCATTCACCATTAATTTCTGACTAGTTTTTCTTTCATCTTATTTCTGTTGCTTTTATACAACTGACTAATAATGTAGTGTTGTCTGTTATGATTATATCTGCATAAGTTTTTTTTCTTTCATTCTGTACCTCATGCTTTTTATACCACTGTAAGTATTGCTTTTTAAGTTGCTTGGAATTCTTAGATGAGATAATTGATGTTTGACTATTATTTTTTTTCTTTCTTTTTACTTTTCTTGCTATTATATGCTGCCATAATTTTTTAATTTATCTGAATTTCTTAGATGATCAATTATCAATTTTTTTTTAGTTTATTTTCATTGTATTTTTCTTGCTTTTATACTTAGAAAAATCAAATATTTTAATACTAAGATGCTGTGTTGACATCTGTTACAGTTTTCAATGCAATTTTCTTTCATCTTATTTTCCTTGCCAGTGATTTCTTTTATATCCACTGGCAAATTTATCTAAAACTCTTACATGAATTATTATCAATTATCATTAATATGTTGACCATTATATCTAAGAGTGTTATCTGAATTTCTTTAAAGCATTTTCAATTATTATTGATTGTTTTCCAGTCAATTTCTATTGCATTTTTATATGTAGAATTAATATTGTTAAAATGCCTGAATTACTTATATGAAGTACTGTAAATTATTACATTGTGACTACATTTTCTTTTGATTTTTACAACTAGTAATAATAGTGATGTGTCCGTATAGTGTCACTTTTGTCGGCACAGAAGGTGGAATTGGCAAGCTGGTTTCAAATTCCATCTCTTGAAAAAGGTATAAATTTGTCTATTCTCTTCCTTGTATAGCAGGGTATACTGAGCTCTTTAGCTTGGGGTGGCAACCAATCTAAGAGAATGAAAAGTTGGAATTGCAAACCCTGGAGATAGTAACAGGAAACCACTCCATTATTTTTCTGAAGAATTACTCATTTTAGTTTAATCTTTTCATCTGAATCTTCTGTATTTTTTTGTTTGTTTCACAACTACCAGATAGTTATTTTGTAGTCATTAATATATAGTGTGTACTAGAAAAATATTTTGAATTTATATATCTTTTCTTCGATTATTTTCTCCATGTCAGCTACCTTACCTAACCAACCAGTTAACCATATCGCCTTCATTCTATATGTTTCATCCAAAATATCCAATTTACTGTCCATTTATACAATTAACATTTTTAACAATAATAAACACCACTGGGATTATTAGAAGATGTGGTATTGTGAATTATTAATTTTTACTAATATTTCTTTTTCTTACTTTTTATGACAATCAATGCTTTTTTCTTTTTATCATTTCACCCCAAGCAAGGCATTCCACTGCCACTATTACTCAGGGGGTTACATTGGGGAAAGTGATGAGAAAGAATGGTTAGTTATAGGAAATGTTGGAAGGAGGGTGATAGACGGATGAGGATACCAAGGATGTGGGTTGAGTAGATGGGAAGAGTGTTTGAGAGAATGGATGCAAGTTAGTGTGATAAGAGGTGTCTGCCACTAATAATAAATTTCAGGATGTTTTGAGTTTGGTAAAAGATATATATATATATATATATATATATATATATAGTCAATGACTGTAAAATTCTATGAGCTTTTATTCTGTTAGTGTCCAGGCAGAATGATTGCCAGTGATAACAGTTCTGTTAAATTGATTATAAATTTAACAGTGTAATGTTTATTGTTGCAAGAAAAACAAGCATATGATAATAATACTTTTGTCCATTTCATTCACCAAAATGAAGCAATTACTTCTTAAAATCCCTACATTTATACACCAATTCATGACACTAAGCAGCAAATAGAAATGGCTGCTTGAATGTTTATGCTAAATGAGTTTAAAAAAAATAAAAAAAGCAAAAACAAAAATTAAATTGATATTTTAGTTTATAAAAATAAAAAAGGGAAATAAAACAAATTTTAATTTCCTAAATTCATCAACACTATGATACTCCTTAAAGCATTCTCTGCACAACAGAGTTGTGCATTCTTCACATCAAGTTGTCACCATTTTTCACCTTTTTGAAGTATGCATGATGATACAGCAAATTTTAGCTTGTTCTTTTAGAATTATTCTTTTAATCATTTCAACCAAAACCAGACAATAAAGCCACTAATAAGCATTGGGTTAGTAATCCATTCAAACTGCACTTATTGAAAAACGCTTTGAATATTTATTCTAACATAATAAAGCAGTTTTATTTGTTTACTGGAAGTAAAAATGAAGCTTATTTTTGCATATTTGAAGTCTTGAAACTTAATAGTTTCCTAAATTTGATTTTCTCAAAATAAAATCTTTTTTATCAGATAAAAAAGACAAAGGACACCCATGACAATCACAAGAAACTTAAGAGCTAAATAATATAGCTTTATCTTAAATGCAGTTGTTTGTGATCGGCGTTCACTTTCACAATAATATTTCCGTGATAGGCATGAATTGATCACTTGTCCCTCAGTTATAGATTAAATATCAGCAGGTACTGGGTTCTTTATCCAGTTTAAGAAAAATTACTCTGAATTCAAAACCATGGAGAAAGTTCCTATAACTCAATTCCAAGAAATCATGACAGTTTAAAAATTCTTTTCTCGCACTTCCCACCTGGAAATTCCCTTCCGCATACTTGCTTTCCCGACAGCTATAATCTCCAAGAATTTAAATATAAAGTCAGTAGTCATCTCCTGTCTCACTAACTTACATCCTCTCTCTCATGCTTATTTCACCATCCACCCCACTCATCAGTGTTCTCTTCCTTCTCATACTCTCTTCCTGACACCCCCTGTAACCTGTCACTCTGTCTCATAACATTCCTCCTATGTAACCCCCTGCACAACAGCCTTGCCTTGCTTGGAGAGATATGATTATAAAAAAAAAAACTTAATGACTAGCAATGTTCATCAAATTAAAATTCAACTAAAAAAATGTCTATGCTATTATAATGTGGACATAAAGTGGGGGATCAATTCTACATTATAATCAATATATAAACGGATCCCTCACTTTATGGCCACAATTATCCTTCTCTTGCCCACTTCCTGACACCTCCTATAACCCGTCACTCTTTCTCATAACTTTCCTCCTATGTAACTCCCTGCACAACAGTGCTTTGGGGCGACACGGTTATTAAAAAAAAAAAGAAAAAGAAAAGGGTTACAGAATATGAAAAACAAAAACAAGATCACATTATTAATGAGAGAGAATGATAAAAGATCAAGAATTACGATAATGGTTGATATTACATTTAAATTTTTGAAGTGTATAGTTGACTAGAAAGCAAGAAGCTCAAAGAGAATTTCACAAATGAGAAGTGTGAGATAAGAAACTCTTAGAATAGAACTTACAGTTGAATTGCTGGATTAAACTATAAAATGATGAGACCTGGCTACCAATCTAGTACTGCACTTAAATTCATAAAGTCAAAGTACAAAAGAGGAACACTCATTGAAATAGATACCATGATAATATGAATTAATGAAAATATGATTGTATTGGTTTTAGATTTTATTGAACTTTCTGAAGAGCTTTCTTTTTTCTCTTGCTATTTCTTTTATTTATGCATGATCGGGGATCCGAGTTTGAATTCCTTGCATTCACTTACACACAAATACTCTTGGGAAAGGTATTAATCTGTCTCTTCCCTCCAGTTATGGGTTAAATAATAGAAAAGATTGGGTTCTATAGCCTTGGCTGGCAACCAGTCTACTGCAGAAAGCAATGGCAACCTACTGCAGGATAATCTTCTGCCCAGTCAGTCATGTCACTTTCAAGACATGATCGCCCAAAGTGTGTATCACATATGGCACTTAATTGACTGAATGGATAAAATGTAAAGGTTTTAAGTTTTTTTAATTAATTTTAAGAGGCTCGAAACAGATTGGAAATATTCCTGTTAATTTCAATGCAGGGAAAATTGATTTGAGATACGAGTCTCTTGAGTCATGAGCTCAGTCTTGGAATGAATTAAACTCATATCTCAAGGCATTACTGTATTTTCAAATTTTAATTTTAATGAAGACAAATATATTTCAGTTGTTAAGAGGTTGCCTTGGGAAAGATATTTGAATAATGCATAAAACATGAATTCAGTAAATATACAAAAATAGATAGGGGTGTAAGACAAGGATATGTCTTCTCACCAGACTTATTCAAATTTACAGTGAGGAATTAGAATTCTTACCAGGATTCATTATTGGTGGCCATAATTTTAACAAAATAAAATAGAAGGAAATTACAAGAATTTCATGCAGATGGTAGTGAAGGAAAGCAAGAAGAAAGGACTAAACATAAATTCCAAGAAGACAGAACGCTTGGTTGTTAGCGAAAAGAACAGCCCAACATGCAAATTACAAATTGAAGATTCCAAAAATCAAGCAAGTACAACAATTTAAATAACTGGTAAATATTTAACGGGGGGGTGGAAAGTGTGATACTAAAATCCCAAGGCATATTGAGATATTCCAAAATCTAAGGAAAGTATTAAGAAAGATGAATATTTTGTTAGAAACAAAGAAAAGAGTACCGAACTCTTATGTAATATTGATTCTCCTATATGGCAATGATTGCTGGACAATCTCACAAATGAATAGACTTAAAGCAACAAAAATGTGGTTCTACTGAAGGATGCCGAGAATAACATGGACTGAACATGCGAACAAAGTCGTAGAGAAGATGGAAAAAAGGGCTCTTTATACAGAAAGTGATAAGATGAAATTTCGAGGGCACATAATTAGGAAAAAAAGGCGTGGAAAATATAATACTTTCAGGACAGATTGAAGGCAAGAGGGACAGAAAAAACAACATACAGTCTCCCTAGTGAACTTGAGTAAATGGATGAGAGAACAAGGTTTAGGAGAAATAAAAAACAAAAAAAAAACAAACAAACAAAAAAAAAAAACGAAATCTGTTAAGAGCTTGTTGGATTGCCCCCAACCCCACAGACGATGATTTTAGGCAGTGTGATACTGGATTAACGCCCGCTAACGACAATCAAACACAGGGCGAGATTTGGAAAAGTCTTTTTCTTTTTAGGACACTTATATTTAGAATCAAAGAGACAGTTGAAATTTCTAGCGTACATAACGAGGACAGAGGGCTTGAAAAATATGGCATGCACAGGACGTATTGAAAGTAAGAGGGACAAAAATAAAACAGCACATAACGATTTACACTAGCTTATTAGGTAGGTTAACACAGCAGGATTTTAGGGGAGATAGCAGAAAGAGAAAATTTACTAAGAGCTCCCAAAAACAAGAAATTGTAGAGAGAATAGCCTGAAGGGACCTGCACATAGAAGTAAAACCTCTCCGAAAATGTTATGATCAAACAGTTTTTGAATTTAGTGCATTTTGATAGTATGAGGCAAGGAATCTGTAACTTAAATTATAATGGCTACTTTTATATTTGAGTAAATGAAAATCTTCACGATTGTCCGAATCGTTCAATGAAGGCAAAACAGTAGTTGTTTAAGTAGACACGAGATGAACTGAAAATAAATATTTTTTTTGTTCTCTCTTACTTTTATACAAGAGACGAAAAATTTTTGACGGGGAATAAAGTAGGTAGACATTTCTGCCGGATATTGCTTGAAGAGTCTTTTCCGTTCCAATTTTGTGCCATTCATTCTTTGTACTAATTACGCCGTGCCAAAAAAGGAAGTATATTTGCGCCTTGAATAAGAGCCGGAAGCGGAAGTCAAAGGTGAATTGTTGATAAATAAGTGTAAACATGATTCAGGGTGCGGAAAACATTGTAAAAGACAAGTGTGTATGTGTGTGTGTGTGTGGCCTTAAGTACATCTGTGCCTACAAGGTACTCATGTGTCTGTATACTTTCGGTCTTGTGCCGCATCTAATCTACGCTTACTAAATTATTATATGAAAGAGGGACAAAGAGATATTTTTTAATCACCACGTACGCGGAAATAGATTATTACAATGAGTTAAAACGTCTCATCAAACAAATGTGACCAAGTTTTCCAAAAAAAATTTTTTTTTTCATAATTATTCTTAGCACTTGTTAATTTTATTCCATGAAGTGTAATTCCGAGCAGAAAGAGAAATATTCGCTGCTCAGTTTGTGATAATTAATAGTGGAACCAACTCCCAAGAGAATGCTTACCTCATCACTATAATCTTAACCTGTTCAAGTCTAACTGTTATCTTTCCATCATATCCACATAAACCTTGCCCATTATTCTGTAACCCGCTACCCCGAATGGCTCTGAGTGAACATCACTGATAATCTCTCATTATTGATTATAAAAATACAAGAGAAATAATTGAAAATATCTCTTTACAATACTTTGTACACTGTTACTACGGAAAGGAGTAGTTTTTTAAATCTATGAGACGAATTCAAATTTTGGGCTTGTCGTGTGCTTGTGTAACGTATAAATTCATCTATTCTCAGACCGTACCTATATCAGGATAGACTGAACATTTTAGCCTTAAATGACAACTAGTCCATAAGCAAGAAGACATTGAATTCCAAAATCGTGAAAAAGACAACGGAAAACTATCACACCATTTTCACAGATAATAAAGAAAAGGAATATGTGAAGAGCCATTATCGCCTTTGTTCTGAATTGACATGAAATTAAACAACAACAAAAAAAAAAAGAAAAAAAAAAAGAAAGAAAAAGAAGAATCCAAAGATGGATTAAACCAGCATGCCAAATAGTTGTAAATTTCAGTTTTAACCGTTTCTTTTTAAATTGGATATTCACCCAATGTATAAGACTCAAGAGCCACTCAAAGTAGTTTGGTTAGTTGTTTGTTTTTGTTTAGTGACATATCAACCTCCAAAGGTTATTTAATGCTGACATCTAAATATTTTGTATGCGTTTTTTAAAGATAATAATGGTTTAGCGATACGTCTTATTACTTATTTGGCACCTCCCTGATAAGGATTATCGTCTCTGTTCGAAGACAGATACGCAGCTGAAAAAACCAAAAAAATAAAAATGCTAAAAGGTGCCCAGTCCCGGGGAACAGTTGCCTGAAGCTGCACCACCCAATTGCACTAGAGGGATGGACTGGTGGTCACCATCGAGGCTAGTGCAACCGGCGGTTACGGAGGCTGGGCAATTTTTGTCCCAGACCCGAGCGTGCGCGTTCAGGTTCCCTACCATCAACTTGACCTTGAGTCACATCATGTCTCTGTGGGGAGGCGAGGTAAATATCTATTACTTAACCCATAACTGGGAGGAAAATGGGAATTCATACCTTTCCCAAGAATATTTGTGCGTAAGTGAATACAACGAACCCAAAAGGAAATTGGAACTCTGCTTTCAGATTAACAATGTCAAGCCATTATCATTACATCACCCGCACATCCAGCCTTACAACACCTGGTATTCTCAATACTGTTCGATGTGTGAGACGGGCATGAGGAAATGAAGATTGTGAGAATGAGGAGGATAGATAACGGTTACAGTGGTTAAGATGCTAGCTTTCGAGAAAACATCTCGTTGGGAATTCACGATTCTACAAATGTAATTGTACTCGAAAAAAAAAAAGCTCTCTCTGAGTGGATCCTTCTCATTATATTTGAGTTGCGGAGGAAATGAGGCTGATTTGTCTTCGTAGAAGTAGTATGGGGTGTCTTAGCTGGAAAGGTCTGAACTGGTGAAACTAAATAATGAAGCTAACCTGAACATTTCTCATGGAAATCGCGATATGCTTGCGACGTTACATCTGTAGGAAAGAGGCTGCAGTTTATCGTTCCAAGAACTTCTCCACAAGACGAATTTGAACTATCAATGCTAAGAAAATGAGGATTTAATAGCTCCAATCCAGATTTAAAAAAAAAATTATAATCGTTTCACCTCAAGCCAGGCAGTATCACCACTGGTGCGCAGAGGGTTACACTGATAGAAAAGAAAGAAGGAGAAAAAACAGGGGGCGTCGAAGAAAGGGTAAGAGAAAGATGAGAATCAAAGAGATAGAAGATGGCAATTGGCATTGCACTTATCGCAGCAATGCTGCATTTTTGGTCACATCCGAGTCTTGTAAAGATAAAGCATGGTTGAATGATTCAAGTGCTTTCAACAGGAATAGAATGAGCCGACCATTTTTTCAACGCCTTTAGTAATCATCTTATTTAAGAGTTCTCGGCTTTGCGCTACATTTTAGCTTAGAAAATCACAATACCTAAGAGTTCTACTTTAGACCCTGTTGAGTGATTCGTTTTCTACTGTTAACCAAACATTTGCAGGTTATTCAAAACCAGAAAATATTTTAGATTTTAAGGATTTTCTTTGAGACAACAATGGTTTAGTGATATAAATCTTACTAGTTAGCCCGTAACTAAGAGGAAAGTGGTGGATGCATACCTTTTCCAATAAGAATTCTAAATCGGCTCTCTGATTGACAATTCCAAGCCAACCATTGTCCATTACACCACTCGCACATCCAATCGTACAGCACCTGGTATTCCCAATCAGTCACCTATCCAGATACTGACCGAACTCGACGTTACTTCGGTGATTGTACGGGAGCCTGTGTTGCAACGTGATGCGGCCATAAACCTTTGAGTTTCAACTTTGTTAAACAGCATATCAACTCTTATGGGTCATTTCATACCGAAATTTAATTTTCTTGTGATCTTTGAAGTAATAAAAATGTTATTCTGCTTTCACAACTGAATATATGGTAGATAATACTCAGCTTTTGTGCATGTAGATATTTGTGCGGACATAATTACTAGAGGTGGTGATATGTGTGTTTTATGTATTTAGTTTTATAATCACTTCACCCCAAGCAAAACAGGACTGCCACTGGTACGCAGTGGATTACAGTGAGAAAAAAAAAGGAAAAATACAGGGGATGTCGAAGTAATGATAAGAGATGGATGGGAATCGAGTAGACAGAAGATGGCAATTGACGTTGCATTTAAACTTTAGGAAATTTTAGTTAACAGGGAAGCAAGGAAACGGTAGGGGCCCCACAAACGGGAAGTGCGAAAAAAAACTGTTAGAATCGAAGAGGCAAATGCATTTAACTATTTCGACGGTAAAAATGTGGAACCTAGATGCCAATCTATTATACATTTGGTCGGGGAACTAGGGAAAAAAGCTCGTCAGAGCAGCTGCCATGAAAATACTTGCAGAAAAGACAGACCCCCATCACATCGGTGAGAAAGTGACTGAAGGTGGGCTGCCAAGTCAGGATCATTTATATTGCAAATCATCTCCTGGATTTTGTCGAGAACCTTAAGATGCATAGCAGGAGCACCCGACCAAATATGGCAACAGTATTTAATGCACGGACGAATGGTAGATTTATAAATGTGAAAAATAGATTCTGATGGGGAAAACTTTCTGGCGCGGCACAGTGACCCAACTTTCCTAACAGTAGATGCAGCTATGAATTCGATGTAGTCATTCCATTTGAGATCATTTATATTTTGGAGTACAGTTTGATTTAAGAAATTGTAGGATATTATATGGATTAACGTCATGAAAGAATTATATTTTGAAAGTAATTGCATTTTTTTTAGAATCATATCGTCCGAAGCAAGGCATTTTACTGCCACTGCTGTGCAGGGGTTTACATAGAAGAAAAGTTATGAGAAAGAGTGACAGGTTATAGGGAGTGTCAGGAAGTGGGTAAGAGAAGGATAAGAATACTGATGAGAGTGGAGTGGAGTAGAGTGGACGGAGAAAGGAATATGAGAGAGAGGATGCAGGTTAATGAGATAGGAGATGACTATTGATTTTACATTTAAATTCTTGGAGATTGTAGCTGTCGGGAAAGCAAGTAAACGGAAGGGAATTCCACAGGCGGGAAGTGCGAGAAAAGAAGATGATGGTAGTAGAATTTGTGTTTACATTTTGTATACTTCAACTACAGAAAATGTATCGTTGGTAATTCTACTATAAAATGCATTACTGGTCATTTTATTATAAATATAAACTGTTGGTAATTTAACTATAAAACATTATATTTATTCTTTCATAGTGTTTTGTTTTGGGGTTTACTATTTGCTCATAGATCTTAACATGGGCTACCACCTCGGGTCAGGGTGAACCCGGGAACAACAGCAATTAATAAGAGCGAGGAGAAATGATTGCAGACTAATTTTTAGAAAAGAGAATGGATGCTTGATAATGAAAGTGGTATGGAAGGTGCAGTTTAGAGGGTTCATTATTTGCTCATGACAGGGACCCTAACAGGTGCTATCACTCCAGGTCAGAGTGAACCTGGCAACAGCAGCAATTAAGAGGGGGTTCCACGCTTTTCAAAAACCTCCAATCTGCCGACCAGAGGCCTTGCTGCCTAATGTCCAGGGTGATTTTTATCTATGAGTTGCCCTGCCAAAAGTCCTGAATTAACCCGTGACTTGTTTCCTTTGGGGTTTGTTAAAGGGGCAAATATACTACACCAAACAAGAACTTGAAGGGTGAGTAAAAGAAATTATGAATTCCATACCTCAAGAGTTGCTGGTGAAATCACTTGAAGGGATTCTTGAGCTGCCTCAGAATCTAGAAGCGAAATCTTATGCCCATATCAAATTTTAACTAAAACCTCATGCTAAACACTTTCCTTTCATATCAATTTCTTGTGTGTGTGTATATATATATATATATATATATATATATATATATATATATATATATATATAGTTAATGAATAAATTATAAGTATTTTAAAATAAAGAGTTACTTTTAAATCACCCTGTACTTTAGCGTCGTACCCAAGACTGAGAAGCCTTTAAGGTCTGGCGTGTAAGTTTCAATGAGATTACAACTATTCATCGCGACTGGAGTAAACACAAGATTTGATCGGTGATGATGTTGATACCAGACTTTTTTTTTGTTGTTTCTTTTTATATTGAAAGTAACAAGCCAGTTTCTCCCCATTACTAGATCAGACGAGAGATCAGCTGCAAGAGAGATCTTGATTTTTGGCTGCGCGCACGTAAACTATACTATATTTATAGATGTTTTCTAATAATATAAGAATGTTCCTTGGTAGATGATTTATACACATTAAAGACGGGTAGGATCGAGGAGAGGGCCTTTGAGGTGCCTGCATTGATCTCATGAGTTTCAAGAGACTGGCCATTCAGGACGATTTTCATAGACCTAACTGAGCGAAAGTACTTAACGACTGCGTAAACACTTCCAAGGATGCCATGAGTAGAGTTTGTGTAGCAATTCCTATGTCCCACCTTGTCAAAAGACTGAAATGTTTAGAGCAACCGCTATGGTGACAACGCTTCCATCAAGATTCACTGATTCTGTGGATGACCTGTTTGTATAACCCAGAGATGAAAGAAGACAATGCAATACATTTTGGCGGATCTCACCCATTAGAGAATGAAAAGTGAAAATCGTCGTCGTCGTCGTCTTGCGGATAGATAGAACTCACTACACCCCTCAAGTATTCCCTGTGTATTTGGAACCCTGGCGCAGTTTGCAGCGAAATTCATAATCTTGTCAAATAGCTAAATACTTGATGCTTCGCAAGGGCTACCAAGGGTTTTTTTTTATTGTGACACCAATTTTATTGCCTCCAGGCTCCATCCTGTTATTTAACCCATAACTGGAGGGAAGTGACGGATTAATACCTTTCCCAAGGGTACCAGTGCTGAAGTGAATGAAGGGTACTCAACTGGAATTCGAACTTGGCTCACCGATTTCTCTTTCCAAGCCGATATCTACTACACCACAATGCACATCCGTCACTGAATGCTTACAGTGAAAATCGAAGTGCAGGTGTGACAGTATCGAAAGCATTTCGCGCATATGTAGCGCATTAATTATTACGACAGTGTAAAAAGGAATGAAACGAATTCCAGTCGAATTCGTAGGACAGACTGGGTTCTATAGCCTTGGTTCGCAATCAGTCTGCCGCAAAAAGTAATGACAACCTACTGCGAGAAAATTTTTCTGCCTAGTCAGTCATGTCTTGAAAGAAACATAATCGCCCAAGCGTGTATCACGTATGGCAATTGACTGAACAAGAACACTTAAATTATCCAGCACCTCGGAGGTGATGGGTGAAAAATATAGCATGCGCGTGGAATTGTCTAGCCAAACGTTTTGTTTTGAATCCCAAACAGCCTACATTCAAATATGGTGGATTTTAATTGATAGTGTGGTTGCATTCCAAAGCACAGTTCATTTAAAATTGGTGGCTTCTGTGAGGAATATCATAAAATTCTGTAACTATAATTTACAGAAAAAATAGTTCACCATTCTATAAATCAGTCAGTCAGTTAAGTGCCATACGTGATACACGCTTGGGCGATCATGTCCCGAAAGAGACATGACTGACTGGGCAGTAGATTATCCCGCAGTAGGTTGCCATTGCTTTCTGCGGTAGACTGGTTGCCGACCAAGGCTATAGAACCCAATCTGTCCTATTATTTAACCCATAACTGGGGGGAAGAGACGGATTAATACCTTTCCCAAGGGTATTTGCGCGTAAGTAAATAAGAGGAAAAAAAACCCGGCAACATCTCAAAAGCTATACCAAATCAGTCTCCTGACATGAATTTTATTAGACATAACAGGGCCATTTTTGGATTAGGAATGAAAGTGGGGAAAATCTAAGAAAGATTTCATTCTTGTTCTCAATGTATACTAGTAAGATATGCCATAATATAGTAGATCCGTGAATTCATTGCTTGAAATAGTATTCCACAAAAGAAAATTTACTTTGTATTTTAATTGCAACTGGTTCAGATATACCACAAGATACAACAGCAGCAGATATAATTTCAATACCTGAACGAGAAAAATTAATTTACAAAAGATTTACATTAGATTTCCTATGCAGTCTTTTCAATTATCATTAAAAATATTTCAGATCTGATAAATTCATTGCATGAAAGTGCAAAGACTTCTATAAAAAAAAGAAAGAAGTGCTTTGTATTTTCAATACAGCTTCATCGAATATACAACAAGAAAAGATGGCATATCTTATAAATTTAATGAAATATTAAAAGTGCTAAGATTTGTCACTGACAAGTCCACCAAAATTATCTTGACATAATAAAATATTCGTGTTTGTATTTCTGAATAATTTTCTAAATACAAGTCTTTTTAACCACCCCACCCCTAATATAATCGATGTGTGTGTGTCATATTTATGTGTTAGTATTTGCAAACTGTGTGGGTATATTTATAAGTAGATACTTGAAAGTCGTAGTTGTATGAATGACTTTTTTCGATATACGTAAATTTGTAAATTTATGTATTGTATTTTTAGGAAAAAAAGGAAACACTTTTAAAAAAAGCACATTTCTTTGTCGAAATCTTATTACTCATAAAAAGAAAAGAGTTTGCCTATCATCTTGAACCTGAGTACCTCCTTGTGCAGAGACTCCTGACACCGTTAATAGTGCAAGCGGAACGCAGTATGAGTAAGTACGAGGAACATTTTATAAACGAGCAAGAGTTAGACACAGAGTGTGCACAAAATGTATAATCGATAAGGAATATAGAATTATATACTGAATTAGTAAACTGATCACTGTTTATATATAGTCATAAAAATTATGTAGATACAGCAACCGAGCGAAAGAACGCGCATGAAAAGACTTTTTGCTCTACAAGAGAAAGAATGTGCGTGCACCCGCAATCAGTTAAGTGCCATACGTGATAGACGCTTGGGCGATCATGTCTCGAAAGAGACATGACTGACTGGACAGAAGATTATCCCGCAGTAGGTCGCCATTGCTTTCTGCGGTAGACTGGTTGCCGACCAAGGCTATAGAACCCAATCTGTCCTGTTATTTAACCCATAACTGGAGGGAAGTGACGGATTAATATCTTTCCCAAGGGTATTTGCGCGTAAGTGAATACAATGGATTCAACTGGAATTCGAACTCGGCTCCCCGGTTTCTCGTTCCGAGCCGATATCCGCTGTACCACAACGCACATCCTGCAACCGCAATGGAGGGAATAAATTCAAATAGAAGGATAATGTAAGAAATTCTGCGTCAAATCTCTTGGGAACAGTCCTGCCGGCAACGTAGTAACGAAAACAGGGAGAGAAAAACCAAAAACAACGCCCTTTATTCACTAAGCGATTTTTCTGATTGGCTACCCCTGACGCGGGGGTAAGAATCATTAGCATAACTTTTGATAAACATTGCAGTTCTTATTGAGCTACTAATTTTATTTAGTTTTTTTTTTCCGTGGAATGAATGTGTTCCTAGCCTGTTCTCGGCTTTCTCTTTTGTTTTGACCCATATCGAGATTCCCAACCCCCACCAGTTTGTTTTTGGTCTCATTCTTATTTTGACTGTGTCAGTCTTTGATTTTCCAATTCCATTATTTATTTTCTCCTTTCCCTTCCCCTTAGCGAGTGTGTTGCTTGATTTCGCCATTTTGCCGGAATACAGCCTGGTTACAATCTGATTTAGTGGGGTCACATTTCGTTATTTTAGTTTGAATATTTTGTTATATTTGAGTTTGTTTTGGGTATTTCGTCCCCTCCCCTTTTCATTTTAATATCATTAAATCTTTTAAATATATTTTTGTATTATTGCACATAGAAGCAAATTTTTCTGTCATGGGATTTGTTTCCCCTTTTTAGGTGACCCTTGTAAATATATGGTATTGTGGTGCGTGAAGGATTGGGAGGTGATGGATGGGTTCTTGTGGTGAATGAAGAAATTCTAATGAGTGATTGGGTCATGAATGCGATTAGCTAGATATAGGATAGTTACGGAAGACTACCCTCTACACATTCACGTTTTTCGGCCTTGTGCCACATTTATTGTATATTACAATATTAACTATATCATTTTTTTTTTGTCTTCGTCACATTTTCTGTTGTTTTCTTCGCTACAAGTACATAGACTTTTCTCAGATCGAAGTTCTACAAAGACAAACTCTCTTTCGTCGAGAATAAGACAAGTCCTGTTCACTGTGTATGCCATTCTGCGGTTCTAGTTCACTTTGACTGTCACAGATTGTTAAGGGGGATAATATCAAACAGAGACAGAACTAGATACAACAAATACACGAGGAAAACCGAAGAGCACTTCTAAGTAAACTATTATGGATACGACGAGAACCGAAAATGCTTATAATAATAACAACTTTGAAGAAGGAATATAAAAATAAACTGTAATAGCTGCTCGTTGTTGTTGTTGTTGTTTGTGATGGTTAAACGTACTGAAATTTAAAACTAAAAACAAAAAAGATATTCATAAAAATATAGGACATTTTTCTTTTTTTTTTTTTACTTAAATAGAGAAACTGATAACAACAAACCTAAACTGAGAATTCCCTTGTGTGCCGTGTCCCTTTAGGACGTAGGCAATTATGACTTTCCACAACTCCCTGTCCTTCGCAGCTCTTAATAAACCTTCTCCTACTATTTCTACCAAGTTCTTTTCCGCCATCGATTTACTGAAGCTCATCAAGTATGTCATCAGTTGTCTTCTTCTGTCGCTCTTACCCACTGTCTGTCATGTGAGTATCAAATTTTCCAAGTTTTCCTTCCTCATTAAATGCCCTAGAAACCTCAACTATTTCTTTAAATGTCAGTGTTCTTTTTGTTTTCATTTTCTCCAAAACCTCGTCTATACTCACATGTTCGGACCACGGTATTCTCAGCATCCCTCTGCAGAACCACATTTCTGTTTCTTCAAGTTTCCTCTTCATCTTTGAGAAGCACTCACTCCTATAAAGGAGGGCAAATATCACACAGAAGTTATTTATGATAATTTAACTCCAAGCAAGGTAATACTGCCACTGGTAATCAGGGGGTTACATAAGAGGAGAGTGAGGAGAGTGAGGAGATATAAGAACAAGTTACAGAAGGATGTCAGAGAATGGGTAAGAGAAGGATGAGAACACTGGTGTGAAGAGAGATGCACGAGAGTAGAGTGGAGAGAACATGATACAAGGGTCGTCAGGGAAAGGATGCAAGTCAAGGAGATAAGAGATGGCAATTGACATTGAATTTAAATTCTTGGATATTGTAGCTGTCGGGGAAGCAAGTATACGGAAGGGAATTCCACAGGTGGGAAGTGCGAAAAAAGCTACTAGAGTAGAAGTTGCGGTTACAATTGATTAGTTTGACTATAAGAGAGTGGAACTTAATTACTAGTCTAGTAGTTCGAGTAAATTCATGCAGAGGGGGCACTAGGGAGCCAAGCTCTTTAGAGTAGAAGCCGTGAAAGTATTTTTAGAAGAGACAGAGAGAAGCCACATTATGTCGGTGAGAAAGTGACTGGAGTTGATCTACAAAGTTGGAATCGATTACAATGCAGATTCTCCGCAGGATTTTGTCAAGAACTCCGAGATGAATACCGTATGTGACAGCAATATTAAATGCACAGGCGGATGGTAGATCTGTATATGTGCAAGATGGATTCAGAAGAGAAAAGTTTCCTGGCCCTACACAGTGAACCAACCTTCCTAGCAGATTTAGCTATGGAATGAATGTAGTCATTCTACTCGAGGTCCGCTGTAAGAGTTAAGCCGAGGCGGCGCAGTACTTTGCTTTCAGGGAGACTAGCCTGATCTATACTAATGGGAGCGATTGTCTATGGCGGTTAAAGAATAGCAGCTTCGTTTTGGAAGCATTAAAATTTACGAGCCATTTCTTATCTCAGTCTACCACAGATTAGAGGTCCTTTTTTAAGATCAGCATCGAGGTTCGCTTTGTCAGCCTCAGTGGATTTCTTGTCTAGGCGGGAGTAAATGGTGGTTTCGTCAGCGTAGATGCCTACCTGGGATTTGATTACATCAACGAGATCGTTGATGAAGAAAAAACGCAGAACCTAGAATAGGGTCTTGAGGGAATCATCCATGTGAGGGCCTGTTCCACAAAGTAGCAGTTTATGGGAGGAAACTTTCGGAGAGAAACTAATGGAATTCGAATGGGACGAGGAAGATTCGACCCTGTGTATGTGGCATGGTGTGTCCTAGCTGTAAAAAAATCTCAGCTGGTGGCACTAAAGAATGAAGCTCGTATGAACATTTGCGATAGATGAGGGATAGGCTTGCGATGTTGCTTCTGTGGAAAAGTAGTGTGAAAAATAATAAATTCTAGCAGGTCTTCTAGTTCTCTTACAGTCGATTCGCTGTATCTGTCAGATAAATCAAGCGAGAAAATGCATCCTTGTCGCATTCCTCTTTATCTATATGCAGGCTGTTTATTGTCATTAAAAATTGATTTAACATATTTCCAGTGCAAACCGTTTTTAATTTTTAAGATACTGATTTCTGTCCAGGTTGGAAAGTGAAGATTGTGCACCTCCAGACCAGAATATATATATATATAGTAATAGTTGTTATAATGGTTTAGAAATTCATAGTATCACTACACAAAAATTTTCGCGTTTCGAAGCTGACCATGTGTTTTGGTCGCTTCTTCTTCGGGTGATCAAGTTGGTATGAAAATTATCTAGTGAAAATGACCGTTTATTTGTGGTGATTTTTTTTTATGTGGAAGTGGGGTTGGGATGTGATTTGGATTCTGTTGACCTTATTAAAGTCTTAGGGTTAGGTGTTTGGTGGGTGGCTTAGTTCAGGATAGGTTTTCCTATTTATCTTGTCTGGATGTAGCCTGGTGGCGCCGTAGGTGTTGTTATTTGGTTTATGGGTGGGTATGTGTTGTTTTTGGGCTGGTCACTTCTTCGTTTAATTTTGGTTATTTTGTATTGGGGTATGTGTTTTTTGTTTTTTTCCAGTGTCGATATTTTCTTTTATTTTCCTACTATTTTCAGGTAGATGGATTTATTGTTGGTGCGATATGGGGTTTGTTGTCTTTTGTTTCTACGTTTTTTGTTCTGTTTATTAATAGGGTTGGCTATGTGTTTTTATTGCATTTTGGGGGGTCTTGTGGGTGGGGTGTTTATTTGTTTATTGTTTACGCTTGTATCGAGCACTCTTTATAAAAGTAAATGCATGAACAACAGGTTAAAAAACCTACGAGTTCTACAACTTTGTTACAATATATATATATATATATTTCATGGTGAAGGTTGGGGAGATAGAGATGGACTTGCTTGATGGATAACGGAGTTGTATATTTGTAACTTCTATGAGTTGGCTGGTTTTGTAGAGAACATAAAAGCCCGGAATTCTAATGATGATGTACAGAGAAAGTATGCCTTACTTCAAAATCTGGCACAACAGTTTTACTCTCAACTTCTATCATTCCCTTTGACCTTTTTTTTTTCTACTGGACTAGACTAAACTTAATTTTCTTTGATTCGTTTTCTACGGTTTGTCAACCCTTTCCAGGTTATTTAAAACCAGAAAATATTTCTTTAGATTGTAAGAATTTTTTTTGAGATAATGATTTAGTGATACAAGAATGTTTACCCACTCTCCCACAAGAGTGAGTTGTGACACAAGGTCAGTTTTTAAAGAGGAGAACACGAGCGAAGACGCTCGGTTTAACAAATATTTCCCGTATTTCATATAATTTCTATTTCGTAGAAACTGGGTACAGAGTATTTAGTGATACAAGTCTTAATAACTAATGCACAGCTGGGAGGAAAGTGGTGGATTTATACCAGTTCTTAAGGGTATTTATTTGCGAACAAGTGAATATCACTGAAGTGATTATATCTTATTTTCTTTCCCACCTGGGTCGATTAATAATATTAAGTCTGGTCACCACTGTAACGGTAAGGCGGAACATAGAAATGAAATGAATGAACGAACGCTTGTTCTCAAAGAGACCTTATATATTATGACATTCATAAATAATACATTTATACAAACAAGTGTTCACACGTTAAGAAACACATATCTATTATATTTAACGCAAAGCAAAGTATCAGAAAGAACAAAAGGAAAGGTCCTATATATAACTTGAAGATCCTTCCGTTTGGCCATTGTTATGACTCCAGATTTGGAGGGGTCGAATTCATCTATATCCCAAAGGGATACGGCAGGAATCATCTATGTCCTAACGAGACGGCACTATGTGCTTGTGGATTCATCTATGTCCCAACAGGACGTGGCAGGATTTTTATGTTCTAAAGGAACATGGCCATAGGAAGATTCTGTCTGGGCTTAGGGCTAAGCAGAAGGGGAACAACCTTCTTCCGCGGTTACTGTTAACTGAACGTCTGACTAGCATTTAGGTCACTATTAGGAGTGACGTCACAAGCGGTTCTCATATGATACATGACTTTATAACAACCAATGGGAGATAAGAACCTTTTGTATCCTTACATCACGAAGTAGAATTGGAACTCCAGTTAATAATTCCGAACCATTATTCATTACACCAACTGCACATCTAGAAGTCAACCATCCGTTTTACAAGTCAACCATCCGTCCGTGCATGGAGTACTGCTGTCATTTATGGTCAGGTGCCCCTGCCGTTCTCCTCAGTGTTCTTGACAGGCTCCAAAGGAGAGTCTGTAATGTGATAGGTACTGATCTGGTGGCTCGACTGCAGCCACTTCCCCATCGTCAAAATGTAGCCTCCCTTTGTCTGTTCTATAAATACTTACATGGCTTCTGCTCAGACGAACTTAAGTCACTGATGCCTCCTCAACAGGTGTTTACTCGTGCAACCAGACTGGCAACTGGGTCCCACCCATTCACAGTCAGGTTAGCCAAATGTAGACAACAATTCTACTCCTGCAGCTTCTTCTCTCGCACTTCCCGCCTGTGGAAGTCGCTCCTGTATTCTTGCTTTTCCTGACGGCTACAACCTCCAGAAATTTAAATGCAAAGTCAATACTCATCTACTAACCACTAGACTCTAGCTCTCTCCCCACCCCCGTATAACCTCCCCTTTCTCTCCACCTATGTACCTGTCATTGCACCTGCTTTCTCAGCTTTCTATTGTTCCTTTCTAACTAGTTTGTACTCCTCACTCTTTTCTAATTAATCTTTTTACATTTATGTAGCCCCCCCCCCTGCACATCAGTGGCGTTTCCGCCTTGCTCTGGGTGAAATGATTAAAAAAAAAATCTAAGTATTTCCAAGCGGCCACCCTCTAGATACTGACCAGGCTCGACGTTGCTTAACTGATTGTACGGAACCAATGTTTCTACGTGATATGGCCGTAAGCCCTGACTAAACTTAATAAATAGTTGTTTATCTGTATCTCTGTAAATATCGTCGGGAGAGGCGGTCAGTTTACATTTAGCGAGATATGCCGCATCAGAGCCGGGAATAAAATTGCAATAAATTCCTGTCGTCCCATGGGACACAGATGAAAAGATTCGCGACTGTTGGCTGACATGATGGCTTTTGACAGTCAGTCAGTTGTCCTATCGTCAAGGTTGCTAGATTTGGTTATTTTTTAAACCTCAAAAGCTACAAAAACATGAAGTCCGCAACTTGTGATTTTGTTTTTGTTTCATTTAACAGTGAGGTTCACCCTGTACAAGGCTCGGGAACAACTCGGGGTAGAGGGTTACAAATTAATAGTCACAGTTCATGCGGATAAGTTTGGAAGAATAACGGTTAACTATACACTTGAACTGGCTAAGATTAAGGGATCGGGATAATATTCTCTTGGGAATCGGTTCCACAGAAGATTGGCTCGCAGGAAGAAGCTGTTCGAGTGGAATTTACTTTTCACGAATGGAATACTGAGGGAATGGGTAAAAATGTAAGTATATATGTAAAAATTAAATTGAGTTCTGACCAGAAGAAATTCAATTAAAAATTTACTAACGTTTTGCTTTCGAATTCACTATTTATAACTCTGCTCATCCTCTTATATATATGGCAGTGAATACTGGATAATTTCTGGTACTGGTATAGTATGTGGGCTACCTTTTTGGTTGTGGCATAGTATATGGCCTATCCGGTTTGAATGTGTCATACCTCAATAAGAGTATATTTATAGATATAAGTATTCAGCTAATTATTGAAATTGATTATTTTCCTTAACCCTTACCAGACAGTTATAATACTTCATTGTAATACGTTTTTTAAAGGTAGGCCACGTTCTATACCGACACCAAATTTCTTCCCAGACGAAAAGGAGACTTGGATGAATATAGCATCTTTATGTAAAGCCATATTTGATATTAGTATTTTTCAAAAGATAGAAAATCGTGGAGAGCCATGAACGCTCATGTGCTGAAGGCACACTGCATATAAAAGAAGTATTATGATAAAAGAACATAATAGAAACAAAAAGATGATAAATAGATGTGACTTTATTCGTTGTTGACGATATCTCAAAACCTAAGACAAAGAAGATATGTTTCTACAAAAGGATGTTGCGAATATTGTTGATGAAATAAGTGAGCAATGAGAATATTTTAAAGAAAATGAAAATATAAAGCACACGAATCAAAGAAAAACAGATTAAATTTCTGCGACATAATTAAGAGGGTTTGGAGAATTCAACACTCAAATGGACATTTTGGAAGCAAGCGAGACAGCGACTAACCCAAAGAAACAAAATGGCAGAACAGGATCTGAGAGGAATAGGAAGGGAACAAATATTGATTAGTGTTACAAAAGATAGAAAGTCGTGGAGAGCCAGGATCGCTTATGTGCTGAAGATACACTGCATATAAAAGAATAATTCTGATAGAATAACATGATAAAAACAAAGGTAATAGATATGACTGTTCGTTTTTGAAGATAGCTGTATGTTGATAATCTTAGTAGTTGCTTATTATATTTACGTCTGCAGTCATTTTTTCGGAGTTATCATACTTTTTGGGATCAGAATGCTATCAGAACGCACAGTACAAATGTAGATAGAGCTATGCATTTATTTCATAGATTACAAAAAAAAAACAAAACAAAAAAAACAAAAAACAAAAAACTACAAAGTAGGGATGCTAATTGTACGACAAATTCACGAGGGTCGCGTGACATTTCTTGCGTGAAGTCAGCTTGGGAAAGTGGGGTAAACCGGTAGAGTGAATAAATGGAAACCACGCAGTCCTACTAATAAACATGAAAGAGACCACCTGTCTTCCCGTTTTCTCTTTGTGTATAATATTTTGTATGACAGTTATGTATATAAAATCGTTTTGAGAACAATACATATGTCATCCTTTTCTTTTAGCTATCATGGTCCTTCCATCCCTTGTTTTAAGGTCTTAGTATATCACGAATATACCAATGCCTTTAATAGGGAACTACAAATTGGAAATATTCTTTTTTTGCTTAGTACTCCTATTGACTCGAATTCGGGCTTTTATGTTGTCTACAAAACCAAACAACTCATGGAGTTTACAAACATGCAACTACATTAGCTATCAACCGAGTCCATCTCTATCTACTCCATATATATATATATATATATATATATATATATATATATATATATATCTGGTCTGGAGCTGCGCAGTCTTCACTTTTTCCAACCTCGACAGAAATCAGTATCTTAAGAATTAAAAACGGTTTGCACAGAAAATATATTAAATCAACTTGTAAGTTTTAATGAGAATAAACGGTCTGTATATGGTTAAAGAGAAGGCACATAAACAGAAAGAAGAATGCGACAAGGATGCATTTTCTCACCGGATTTATCTAACCTAAATATCAAGTCGTTTTTAAGCGAACTAGAACACCTACCAGAATTTATTATAAATTGACAGAATCGTAAAATCATTTTAACAACATAAAATGATCAGAAAAGAAACTGAAAGACAAAGCAGTACTTCGTAGTCGAAAGAAGGAACAAAAGATTAACCGTTGTCTCTTATACCAGAATGCATGGTTGTCAGCAAAAGAGTTCAAGTTGCGAGCTGCGTATTAAGAACGTCAAAATTAAACACGTACAGAATTTTAACTGGGTAGTTAACTAACAGACAAGGGAAAGGTAAAAATATAACTAGGACAGTGCATAATAGTAACAAAATGTGCCATTCAGAAGCTAAGCAAAGTATGAAGATATAGGAAATTTAAAGCTTGCGGGGCATTAAAGAGGGTAAAAATGACTTCGAGAAATGAAAATAGCAAGTTCTGGAGAGTCATGATCTACCTTCTAAAAGGTTATAATATCTGAAAGAAGTACTTATTAAATTATTTGTAGTCGATTAAAATGCACTTAAAATGTTGCTTTTTTAAGTTTCGACTAATACAAGAACAGTGGATATCGGCTCGGAACGGGGAGCCGAGTTCGAATTCCAGTTGAATCCATTGTATTCACTTACGCGCAAATACCCTTGGGAAAGGTATTAATCCGTCTCTTCCTTCCAGTTATGGGTTAAATAGCAGGATAGATTGGGTTCTATAGCCTTGGCTGGCAACCAATCTACCGCAAAAAGTAATGTCAACTTACTGCGAGATAATCTTTTGCCCAGTCAGTCATGTCTCTTTCGAGACATGATCGCCCAAGCGTGTATCACGTATAGCACTTAACTGACTGAATACAAGGCTCAAGAGTCATTCATGAATTTTCAAATGGTGTGTGTTCTATAAACACGAGAATGGGAAGAGGGAAGTTAATATGAGTTTATGTAGGATATCGCTTGACTCTTGATTAAAAGAAGTTCATATTGTTGTCTTCAGGGAATCATACAGAAAAGTAGCTGCTTTTAGGGCGAAAAAGGTGCGTGGAACGTTCTCCTTACAAATAGAATGCGGAAGAAACGTAGGAGATTTGACTCCGTGACGTGTCCGAGCCGAAAAGATCTGAAATGACGGAACGAGTGGAGTTCATATGAACACTTGTCATGGAAATAGCGATAAGTTTAGTGAGAGGCTTTGTGTCCATTGAAAAGAGCAGGAAATAAGTCATCATGCGTAAACGATATTGAAGTATATTAGGAAGGGAAAGTAAGAATTGCCCAACTCGAGTTTAGTTATAGCTTTTAAGAGTGTTAAACGCGTTTAGAAACAGAACCTGCTCGTACTATTCTGAGTAGTCACATTTTACTACATCGAGTGAGTGACTAACTGGACGATTCATTGTTGATACCAACTTTGTTCTAGTTGTGTGCCAGGACTTTTACGTCCCTAGACAATTGAGTATCTCAGATAATTTTTTCAAGTCTTTGAAGACAATTAACCATAAATTTGGAAAAAAGAATACATAGTAATCGCCAATTTTTTAAAAGGGATAAAATTTTAAAAAATTACAAGTATTTTTTTAACAAATGCAATGATATATTATTAGTGTTTAAAAAAATCTCAAAAATTGAAAATTAGTGTAGTCTCACAAATTAATAAAAAAATATCAATGTTGTGAGCAATCCCTTTTAAGAAATTCATCTCGTTTTCAGGAGTATACTTATCTAATGCGTCGGATGTGCGTTATGGTGCAGTGGATATCGATTCGGAACGAGAAATTGGGGAACCGAGTTCGAATTCCAGTTGAATTCCTTGCATTCACTTACGCGCAAATACTCTTGGGAGATGTATTAATCCGTCTCTTCCCTCCAGTAATAGATTAAATAACAGGATAGATTGGGTTCTATAGCCTTGGCTGGCAACCAGTCTACCGCAAAAAGTAATATCAACTTACTGCGAGAATCTTTTGCCCAGTCAGTCATGTCTCGAAAGAGACATGATCGCCCAAGCGGGTATCACGTATGGCACTTAACTACCTGACTTACCTAATAGTGTCATGATTTTCCTATTTGCAGTTTTATTTTTGATAATAGATTTGTTATGTTAACCATCTTTTATGCATTTTCTTTTTTTTTTAGAAAAATTGAAAGTTAGTTTGCAATTAAGAAACAGAGCGACGCAATTATTCAAGGACGCATAGATCCTGGTAAGCGACTGTTCGTCCATCTTCTCAATGTTGCGATAATTAATGGCTGACTTACAGATCCAATACTATTCTGTAGGACGCATAAAACACAAGTATCACAGAAGCAGTTAATGTACACGTTTTGTATGCACGTTTAGATGTAAAATAAGTATAGGTCGTAGGAAGATGTCGCCAACAGTGGTAGAAGACTTAGGGTAGTCAATCAACTTTTCTATCCTATTGAGAAAAGATCGCATATTTCTCCTGTAAAAAGTTACAGTACTGAGTTTTTGGAAGCTAACGAGATTGAGGAGAAAATGTTATGATATTTGTATCTTTCCTTTATTTGGTTAGATATGATGCAATGGATATTGGCTCAGAATGTGAACTGTGTTCGAATTCCAGTTGAATTCGTTGCATTCAATTACCCATAAATATACTTGGGAAAGGTATTAATCCATCTTTTTTTCCTCCAGCTATGGGTTGAACAGCAGGACGGATTGGATTTTATATCTTTGGTTGGCAACCAATCTACCGCAGAAAGAAATGGCAACCTAGTGCGGAAAAATCGGCGGGCCTGAAGGAAACTACAACCACCTTTAAAGTTGCTGTTTTTCATTTTTTTAACCTTTTTCAGTGCGATCTTATCGATTACACCCTAAACTTTTCGATTGCCAAAAATAAATTTTGGAAAATTCTTATATTTAAACAATTTGGTGATGGGCTCATTTTCGCATACAGCGTTATAGTAAATCGATCCTCCATTTTGGAACCACTCGCCGGTACGACGTTACCCCACCTGTAAATTTGCTGATTATCAATTTTTTTTCTTTTTTTACTTTTTTCAGTGCAATCTTATCGATTAAACCCTAAACTCTATAATTGACAAAAAAAAATTTGGAAACATTTCAGTATTTAAACAATTTTCCTAATGGACATGCTTTTCTTGTATTTGTAACATCTCTAGCAAACTTTACCTGTTTTGAAGTTTGAACATGCCGTTATAGACATAGCATGCCCACAGAAACAACTTGCTCTGTGTAATTAACTTTTTTGCTTGCTAAAAAAGAGGGCAAGAACTCGTAAAAAACAAAAACAAAAAAAAAACAAAAAAAAACAAAGCGACCTCAACGCGAATGGTTCCAAAATGGAGGATCGATTTACTATAACGTTGTATGAGAAATTGAGCCCCCACCTAAAATTGTTCAAATAGTGAAATTTTTATTTTGATAATCGGAAACTTTATGTAATAATCGATAACACTGCGCTAAAAAAAGTAAAATAAAAAAAAGTAAAAAAAAAAAAAAAGCATCAAAAACAACAAATTTAAAAGGTGGTGGTAAGTCTCGTTCAGGTCCGCCGAAAAATCTTCTGTTTAGCCTTCTGACCAAGTGTGTATCACGTATAGCACTTAACGGACTGACTGTCCATTGATGAAATTCGTTTAATTGGTCTTAGATATACATAAACTAAGAATCCTAATTTAACATTTTAGTGCCCACTGTGTCACTCGTCAAACATATCTTTACATATATTTTTGTTAATACCAAGCATGCGTTAATTTTGATTAATTTATTAGCAATATTCACAGAAAAGACTAAAATAAAGTATGAACTTACACATTGTGTTCAAACTTACGATTAATACTCCTCTGGTATAAAAAGATAAATCTTAAAATGTTTTGCTAAAGTACTAAAATGTTAATATTTTAAACTGTGATGAGTAAATAGATAGCAGTAAAGCGTATTGAAATATACCCTTTCGTCTTTACTAATAAAGTGACAGAGAAGATTTATCTCAGCACATATCTTTTCCCTATTTCAATTTTTCCATATTTCTGGTAAACTAGAATATAATCAGGAAATAGCTTATGTGGTCAAATGACGTCGTGCGAAAATCAACCAATGATTAACGCTCCCACCAAAATCACATCAGAAACGCGTAAGCATTAAGAAAATATAAAAAGAACAATGAACATGTGCGTAGCCTCTTTAGTTGGTTTACAGTCCGCCACCGTCCATGTGGAAGTTTGTTTCAATCAACACACCAACCAGCCAAAAGAAGACTAGCTCTGTGCAAACCAGAGATGTGATTAAATAATATTCACGGAAAGAATATGCAGAAAACCAAGGAATAAATTCATGAGTACAATCTACCCGCTTAGATACCGGAACATAATATAACATAGCACAAACAGCAACCTGATACTACATTCCATCTGACACACACGTGGAGGAACAAATATGCTATATTTACATGTAATATACATATACACAGAAGAAAAACTCTTTATAACCTGAACACAGCAATATAAGTATAATAATGAACATTCACATGAATACCACAATGATTTATACAAGAAACATATCAAAGACACAAAATACAAAAAGGACAAAAATGATAATCATTCATATAAAACAAAAGCTGTAACCTTATAGAGTAAGCACAAATATAAACGGTGGTATAGTTAACAAAACCTGGCCTTTACTCATTTATTATCTCAACCTCGTCTATACCATAAAACTCAAATATCTCCGGTTTTGTGACTTCACTCCGGTCAACTCCAAATGTTAAACTCTTCAATTCCTCCTCTTCAAAATCTCACTATTTTTATGCTTTGATTTTTCTAAAAGCAAAGAAAACGAAAATGACTTGTTCAAATAAAACTTTAAGCGTAATTATGTCTTATTTTTACAGACTTTTTCACGTCCCACGCTTAATCAATCGTTTTCAATACCAACGTGACAATAAACGTGTCCTAGAAATAAAAAATGGCGGAAATACTCCATTCATATAAATCATGTTTATAAATGTAGTTCAAAATTTATTATGTAAAAATTACAAGTACTTTTTGGAGTCAAATTTACTAACATTCTCTTGCTTCACTCCAATCCCAGGGAAACACTACCGAACATTTTCAAAAACAATTGTTATGTTTAACTGAAAATGATACTAAAATGAAATTTCTGAATATATATCCTTTACCGAGCCTCATATAATTTTTGATAAACCAATTCATATTAAAATTAAACCTTTATATTTAATTCAGAATTAAGAAAAATAAAAAGGAACTTTCTTCGACATTGAAAGACCCAGCAAAAGTTGAAAAGTTGTTCATGTGCCTTGTCCTTTCAGGACGTAGGCGATCATGGACCTTCACTTAGCTCTGTCGCTTGTCGCTTTCTTGGTGTCTCTCCCAAACCCCGCTCTGCCATCTATTCGCCAAAGCATATCAAGTATGTCTGGTGCTTTCCACCGTCTCTTTTTCCTTTTATCTGTCCTGTGAGGATTAAATTCTCCAGGCCCTCTTTCCTCATTACGTGTCCCAGAAATATCCTCTATTTCTTCTTGATGTTAAGCATGAGTTTTCTCCTCGTTTGCATTCTCCAACATCTCATCGTTGCTCACGTGCTCAGTCCATGATATATTCAGCATCCTTCAGTAAAACCACATTCCTGCTGCCTCAAGCCTCTCCTTCGTCCTTGATGAGACCGTCCATATTCACTTCCACACAGAAGGACAGATATCACATAGCAATCCAGCACTCTTTTCTTTGTTTCCAATGAGATTTTTATATCTCTCAGTGCTGTGGTTAGCTTTTGAAATGCGTCCTTGGTCATGCCAATGCGTCTTTGGATCTCAATATGGCACTTTCCATCCTCTGTCAGAACGCATCCCAAATCCGCGAATATAAACTAACGTAATAATTTTGTTAGAAAGAAGGAGGAACATTAGTGTTGACTTAAAACTGACTCGGAACATCTCTCCGTTTTTAACGTTATTTTGATGCGAGTTGTAATTTTCTGTATTCTCTACAATAAGCAATATTAATAACATTCATTGCACGAGGCCTTTTTGGTAACGAACTTTGGATACATTTTGAAGTATGTCTCCTTAACGTGTGTGCGTTGTGGTACAGTGGATATCGGCTCGGAACGAGAAACCGGGGAGCCGAGTTCGAATTCCAGTTGAATTCTTTGTATTCACTTACGCGCAAATACCCTTGGGAAAGGTATTAATCCGTCTCTTCCTTCCAGTTATGGGTTAAATAACAGGACAGATTGGGTTCTATAGCCTTGGTCGGCAACCAGTCTACCGCAGAAAGCAATGGCAACCTACTGCGGGATAATATTCTGCCCAGTCAGTCATGTCTCTTTCGAGACATGATCGCCCAAGCGTGTATCACGTACGGCACTTAACTGACTGACTGACTCCTTAACTTAAAAACGCGTTTTATAAGTTCATTTTCCCCGATAGAGCAAATATTTACTATCCGAGACTATAAGTTGCCGTTTCTTATTGATTGAAAGGTAGTATGGAACTTAAATAAACATTTCTGTAATTTCAATCCACTAATGTAGATGTCCGTAGATAGTAGCTTGCATTGACGGTTGAACTGTTACTTTGTGGAACAGACTCCCGAAAGGCTACTTCCCCGGTCACTTTGATCTTAACCTCTTCATTTCTTTTAATTTGTTCTCATACATATATATGGGAACTCATTAAAGTTGTAAGGTTACCACAGTGAAAGTGGTGTGTCTTTGGTAAGATATCTTGATGACGCCCAGCCCTCTCTTGGCTCACTGTATTCAGGGTTTTCCTTCTCCTAGACAGGTTTCACTCAAGGCTATATGATGAATTATATATGCCGATCACAAGTCCCGTAACTCATTGGAGTCGTAGAGGCACAGCATATATTGCAGCCACAGTAAAAGTAATGTCTAATTTGTTTCCTGGGTTGTAAAATTTTCTGGCGCAGCATTATTAGTGGCAAATAAAATATTCCCTTTTTCCTCTCATCTTCTTATATATATATATATATATATATATATATATATATATATATATATATTATCCTCATAGAAGCCCGTTTTGCTGTATGACAGCTTATTCGTGTGGCTAGATATACGGTTGTTTCCAGCAGAGACCGAAACTCTACCGATTAGTCGGAGAGTCTACTTCTAAGCTGTCGGCAGACAGCAGAGAGGAGGAAATTTTAAAGTGTTTCGTTAATTTCCATATATATATATATATATATATATATATATATATATATATAAATTAACGAAACTTGGTTATAAACAACCGTCAATTTGAAATGATTTGTTTGAACATTATTTTTGATCGATACTCGGATTTAAGTAGATATTTAGATATTCTGTTTATAATCAAACAGTATTATATATTTATTTTTACCGGCCTGATTATTTTCCGATAAAATTTTATCACGAAAATGTGTCATTCGGCAGGATTCGAATTTGCGTAAAGGAGCTAAATAAGTGCACTGAGGATGGATATATATATATATATATATATATATATATATATATATATATATAGTCATCCGCAGACAGATCTGTTTCGCTGTATCACAGTTCATCAGTACGGTTAGACTACGATTGCTTTTAAGGCAGGATTGAAACCCGACCGATGTGGCGTCAGTCGGCGATTCTGCCCCTGGGCTATGTAGAAGAAAGCAGACTTTTTAGCATGCATATTATCATTATACACACCCAATAGCCAGAGTGCTCTAATTCTAACTGCAATAGGTATGTCCAAACAGTTCAATCAGCATTTAGAATTATGTAACCATGGAAATTTAAACATTTGGGTTAGGAAAGGGGGAAGAATGGCATACACAATAGAATTAGTTTGACACATGTTTTGCAGTGGGCAATTATTAGGATTTCGAAAATTACATAAGTTTGTATTAATGTTCACTTTGTTGTTTTTATAGTTATTGTTACTTTGATTAATGTCCTGATTTAAGATATATTTATTATGATTCGTAATGATTTTTTAAGATTATTAGTACAACTTTATTGGAGTAGATATATCTATCGCCTGGTTCACACTCCACCCACGTCTATTGAACAGGTTAAGAGGCTCATCCCTTGTTCCCTGTTTAGGATGTGGTTTCTCTTTTCCAATCTTCTCACTATTACGCAGCCCCCTGCACATCAGTGGCGTTACCGCCTTGCTCGTGGTGATACGATTAAAAAAAACAAACTATAACTTAATTTAAGTGTAATTTTGTTAAAAGTTTTGCTTAGAGGGTTAATAATAAGGAAATGTTTCTTAATTAGGTTGAGAAACTTTAACCCTAACTTGGTGTTGACCATTTGGTTGAAAGTCGGTGTATACCAAATGAGTTTTCTATTTCTGTTTTTCCTGGTACATTTTCTTATGTATTTGATATCCTGCTTTTTGTAACTACTATTTTTAGGGCATCATTATAAAAACCTTTATGTTTATAAAATATTTCTTCACTAGAAGAGTTTTTACTAATTCTATATTCTATGGAGGTGGGTATATGTTTGATTATACTTGGCGATGATTAGACTTTGTGGGGATGTATAATGAATATTTGTTAGGTTTTATATATGGTTGTTAAGTATTATTTACTAAATCAAATGTTACATCAAGGATATTTACTACTTTTAAATTAATGTTGATTATTATTTTTAGATGTAAACTTTTGAATTCTCTGTGGATTAGTTTTCTTATTTTATCTGTTTTTAAAATGTGTAGAATTTTGTACTATCATAAGTTCATCATCCCTATATAACCCTATGTCATGAGTGTTTATGTCATGGTGTGCGATGAGATTGTATAGAAGCAAATAATATCACTTATACTGTGAGATTGTATAGTGCAATATATATATATATATATATATATATATAATTATGCGCTTGTTAGCCGATTAAGATCTCTAGATGGATAAACTTTAACAGTAACCACTTCAGCAATTTACGCATTACTCTTCATCATACAATTGTGTTCACTCGGCTGTTTGTGTGTCTATACATCGCGTACATATAACACGTTAAAATGTCCTCCTCTCTCAGCGGTCTGCCAATAGCTTAGAGGTGGGCTCTCCGACTGATGCCAAATCGGTAGAGTTTCGATCCCGGCTGTAAGCAAGCGGATATCTAGTCACACGTGTGAGCTGTGATACAGCGAAACAGGCTTGTATGTGGATCATATATGTATACGATTAAATAAAGAAGATGAGAGGAAAAAATGAACATTATTTTATTTTCAGTTATTTACCACTAATAAGGATGTGCGTTGTGGCGCAGTGGATATCGGCTCGGAATGAGAAATCGGGGAACCGAGTTCGAATTCCAGTTGAATTCCTCGCATTCACTTACGCGCAAATACCCTTGGGAAAGGTATTAATCCGTCTATTCCTTCCAGTTATGGGTTAAATAACAGGACAGATTGGGTTCTATAGCCTTGGTCGGTAACCAGTCTACCGCAGAAAGCAATGGCAACCTACTGCGGGATAATGTTCTGCCCAGTCAGTCATGTCTCTTTGGAGACATGATCGCCCAAAGCGTGTATCGCGCATGGTACTTAACTGACTGACTGACCACTAATAATGATGTACCAGAAAATTTTACAACTCTGGAAATAAATTAAAGATTGGAGAAGTTTGGGCTTTGTCAGGCTATCTTGACCAAGACGCATCACTTCTACTGTGGCTGCAGTACATGCTGTGCCTCCACAACTCTAATGAGTTACGGAACTTGTGATCGGGATATATAATTCGTAATGATTTAACCTTGAGTGGCAAACGGTCTAGGAGAAGGAAAACTCTAAATAAAATTAACCAAGAGAGAGCTGAGATCATCAGGATATCTTGCCCAAGATACACTACTTCTATGTGGTAACTCTACGACTTTAATGAGTCCCGATATATATATGTATGTAAATAAATTAAAATAAATAAGAGAACCTAGTGTCACCCGGTGGATATCGATAATACCAATTTGTAGGTTTTTACAATGACTCAGTCAGTTAAGTGCTATACGTGATACACGCTTGGGCAATCACGTCTCAAAAGAGATATTACTGACTGAGCAGCTTTGCCATTACTTTCTGTGGTAGACTAGTTGCCAACCAAGGCTATAGAACCCAATTTGCCCTGCTATTTAACCCATAGCTGGAGATAGAAGCGGTGAATAACTTCTCTAAGAGTATTTGTGCGTAAGTGAATGCAACGAATACGACTGGAATTCGTGGCTGGCCCTCCGATTTGTCTTTCCGAGCCGAAGTCCACTGCACCAGAAATTCGGTTTTGGTGCAGTGGATATCGACTCTAAACGACAAATCTGGAAGCCGAGTTCGAATTCCAGTTGAATTCCTTGCATTCACTTACGCGCAAATACTTTTGGGAAAGGTATTAATCCGTCTCTTCCCTCCAGTTATGGATTAAATAATAAGACAGATTGGGTTCTATAGCCTTGGCTGGCAACTAGTCTACAGCAGAAAGCAATGGCAACCTACTGCGGGATAATCTTCTGCCGAGTGTCATGTCTCGAAAGAGACATGATCGCCCAAAGCGTGTATCATGTATAGAACTTAATTGATTCCCGTTTGATTATCAACATGCCACACACTGTAGTAGGAAAGGCAAGAAAGACAAAAATAATAAGATTCGGAAATCGTACCACTAATATTATCCCTTTTATTAGAATTAAAAAAATAAATAAAAAAAAACTATCAAGAAAATAGAAAACAGAAACGGGACGAAGTTCAAGATGATGTCCGCTAGTGATAAGCCCCCCCCCCCCAAAAAAAAAAGCAGCAAATCTCATTGGCAATAGGGCATACAGAAACATTAAAACAGAAGATGTTCAAGTATTTAACCGATTAGGGGATTGAAGACAGTAGAACAAGAGAACAATTTTTGTCTTAATAATTAGAACGCATGACGGGTGGCGGAGATAAAGTTGGAAATCCCATAAGGCTCTTTGTGTAACTCTATCCAGAACAACATGAAACCGCTAGCCGCTACCGAAGACATCGGCATCAAAACGAATTAAAATATATAAATGCGACGCAGACTCAAAATGTCTAAGTGGCGCTTTATGTCTTCCAGGGACAGGAAGGATATTAGCAGGCTATAATTGTTGGTATGATGACCAGAGTCACGGACGATGATAGAAAATGGTATTTTAGAAAGAGATGCCCGGCTGCATGGAAAGTAGTGAGTACGACTTATATTTTTGAAACGAAAGAAAGGAAGAGAACATGTTTTATTAACAATCTTGGTCGGGCAAACAATTATTAAGGCTGAAGTTAATTTATTTTGCTTTTGCAGCTATGTACGCGATCTGAGGAATGGTCACACTTTTCTTTTGAAATGCACAAGTCATTCTGTTAATGTGTGCGTCCGAGTTTAAAATTAAATTCATTATTGAATCTATAATGCTTCATCGGTTGAAATGTTGTTATATATATATATATAATTCCAAGTGAAGAGGACTCTCTTTTTTTTTATATTTGGCATTTATTTTATTATAAACAGTGCTCAATATAATGAGTATTATAGAGCTTAATATAATATATATATATATATATATATATATAGATATGTAAATTTTTGTTTTATTCCCCGAAGGCCTTTACCCCTTCAAATCTTTCAAAAACATACCTATTTCCGTGCAAATGTATATGCTGAACGCAAATCGATAATTGTTTATTGAAGAAACCTACCTTTTTTCATGATATCGGCCAGAAATTTATCGGACTATATCTCACCCCTTCCCACTTTTCTTATATCTGATTCACCGCTGAATGACATGAGGCGTAGGATACTTATTTTGGCCGATTTACTCCCGCTGCACAATTAGTCCGCGATTTGTTTGGTTTCGGAACTCATTTTCAGCGTACTAATTGGAAAAAGGAAGTAAAAAGGAGCGAAAAATCGTAAAACTACGCGTGAATTCAGCCTTCAGTGAATAACATTTTTGAACCGTGGTTACGGGGTGAGAGAAACAGCGACAATAAGTTCCATATTTTTCTGCTCGAGAAAATGAAAAAAAGGTAGGTTTCTTCAATAAACAATTACCGATTTGCGTTCAGCGTATACATTTGCACGGAATTAAGGATGTTTTAAAAAGATTTGAAGGGGTGAAGGCCTTCGAGGAACAAAACAAAAATTTACATATATATATATATATATAGGTCCCATGATGACAGACACAGTATTATGGTTATGTAATTTTTCATGTGATCTTATGATTTTTTTTCTATGTGAAAATTGTCTAAATGTTTTGTTTATCCGAGCGCTTTCGGCTACACTTTGAGACATTATTGAGGATGGATTTTATTTTTACGTGTAACAGAATGTTTGTATAGTAGTGTGTATGTTTTGTTCCGAACACGACAAGCACATTGTTAACGTGTTCGTAGTTGATATTCATATTGAGTTTTTCTTTTTTTATTAATAATGCTTTCATTATTTTTAACCCTTTTTTTTTTTTAAATGAAACCTGCACAAAAGAGAGATTGTTGCCCAAATTAGTCAAAAATTAGATAATTTCGCTTAAAACGACAAAAAGGAGGAACGATGTCAAAGGTTTCATTGTCTTAATGTAGTTATATTGAAATACAATAGATCTAAAAAACAAATGAGACATTTATTTCTAATCACTGTGTTATATTTAATGTTAGTAGGTATGCCCTTTTTTTTATTTATTTATTTAAATTGTGAAACTGACACCTACCGGCGTGGGGGGAAATCGAAGATCTTATTAAAAGAACAAAAATGCTTCATACTTCAATTAGACTTGATTACATTGGTTGGTAGCTGTCAATTTAACTGGCTTTTTTTTTTTTTAATTTTAAACAAGGGTCTCTGCTCAAACACATGTACCCACTAAATATAACGTGTGTATGCGTATTACTATTAACGTTATACATAAAATTTCGGTCATCCGATAAATATTTTGGCAAATAAATCGCCCCGAGAAATTTTTAGCCTCCTCCGTGTGTGTACATTAGACACACACACACACACACACACACACACTCAAGAAGGTTGATATAAAGTTCACTACTCATCCCTGCTAATATCTAATTCTGTTGATTGATCACTAAAAAACTGACATTAGGAGCTCTGGCCGAGAACTTTTCAGTTATAATTTCATTTTTTTTATAAGCTAAAAAATATAAAAGGAATTAAAACGCGGATTTTGTATTTCCATGTTTTAATTTAATTTTATTTTTTGTTTAAAAAAAAATAGAATTTTTTAAAGCTGTAACCAGCTGGCATTTCAGAAACTCATTTTCATGTTTTTCAGCTGACTGCGTTGTGGTGCATTGGATATCGGCTCGGAACGGGAAATCGGGGAGCCGAGTTCGAATTCTAGCTGAATTCATTACATTCACTTATGCACAAATACCCTTGGGTAAAGGTATTATTCCTTCCAGTTATGGGTTAAATTTTTTTTTTAAATCATATCACCCCGAGCAAGGCAGTAACGCCACTGATGTGCAGGGGGCTACGTAAAAGTGAAAAGATTGGAAAAGAGAAAGCCGGAAACCACATCCTAAACAGGAAACAAGGGATGAGCCTCTTCACCCGTTCAATAGACGTGGGTGGAGTGTGAACCGGGCGATAGTTTAGTCTATCTACTCCAATTATCATCATCTTATATCATCAATATAGATTGAAGGGAAAATAATTATGAAATCAGGCATGCCATTCAGAATAGCAAAGCTGCAGTTTACCCCCATTATTGAGGTAGGCAAAAGAACTATTAAAAACCAATGATGTCTTAATGACAGCAACAGACACAGGAACCCCCCTCTTTATCTCTCTCTGATTTAAAAAAAAATCAGGACAGATTGGGTTCTATAGCCTTGGTTGGCAACCGGTCTAACGCAGAAAGCAATGTCAACCTACTGCGGGATAATCTTCTGCCCAGTCAGTCATGTCTCTTTCGAGACATGATCGCCCAAACGTGTATCACATATGGCACTTAACTGACTGACTGTGTCAGACTAAAACTACGTTTCTGTTCTTGTTAAAAGTTAATTCAATTTTCATATTCATTATAAAAAAAAAACACACACACAAAAAAAAACAAACAAACAAAAAACTTTATTCTTAGAAGAATATCAAATGATTTGCCCACGAACTCCCCAAGATAACAAGGGCATTCATTGTCGAGTCTTGTATAATAAATGTCTTCTTTTGATCTTTTAAACAGGTTTGTGATAAAACTACCACGCGAATATTTATTTAATAGTTTTGACTTGGTATAAATTTTCTCATGTTCGATTTTTTTTCTTATTTGCAAATTTAAAATCAAGTTTGAATATCCACAGAAAAGAGAAGCAGTTAGACAAAAAACGAATCGTCTTAACACACAAGAAGTATATAATAGTTATTTACTAAAAGTAACTTAAATGTATAACAAGGTCACACACAAGTATCCTCAGTCGTAATGGTCTAGCAAGACAAGCTTGCTATCATCATTATATCACATTCAAATGCTCACTCATACACATAGATGTGTGTGTGTGTGTGTGTGTGTGTGTGTGTGTGTGGAGTTGAAAAACAGTTTTTTTTTTTGTTTTTTTTTTAATCACGTTCATCCCAAGCGAGTCACTAAAGCCACTAAGATATAAGTTAGTGGACATGGAAGAATTACAAGCAAAAACATTATTCTTTTTGTGCCCGCTCTTTAATAATCAGAAGGACAGTAGATAGCGATTGATGTTGCATCAAAAACGACTGCCCTCCTTTTTTTTTTTTGTCTGGTGGGGGATTCAAATCACATGTTTGGTTACTTTTTTTTTTTTTAATCGTATCACCCCGAGCAAGGCGGTAACGCCACTGATGTGCAGGGGGCTACACAATAGTGAAAAGATTGGAAAAGAGAAAGCCGGAAACCACTTCCTAAACAGGGAACAATGGATGAGCCTCTTAACCTGTTCAATAGACGTGGGTGGAGCATGAACCGGGCGATAGATAGATCTATCTACTCCAATTGAAGAAAAAGAAAACTTATGCATACGAACAAAATGTGTGTGTGACATGCGCAAGCACATACGAATGATAATAATTTCTCATTTTCAAAGAAAAACGCGTAACGATTGAACTGTACGGAGTCTTCTGAGTGCCGTGTCCCTTCAGGAAGTGGGTGTTCATAGCTCTCAACAATGTCCTATCCTTTGTCGCTCTTAGTAAAGTTTGTCGCTCTCTCTCTCTCTCTCTTTAACCTTTGTTTTGTCAAACATTTTTACATAAGATCGTTAGGTAAGTTATTCACTGCTTTTCTCTCTCCCCTTTTGCATTCAATATGTTCCTCTTCGTGTCTAATTTTCTAACCCCACTTTCCTCATTATGTTCCTCAGAAATTTCACCCCTTTCCGATTCCATTTTCTGTAAAAATTCGATGCTCAGATGTTCAGTCCATAGTATTCTCAGTATCCTCCTGTAGAACCACATTTCTGTTGCCTCAAGTCTTTTTTTCATCTGTAATGAGATTGTCCAACATTCACTGCGATATAGAGTACTGCTATTACATAACTGTTCACTCATTTCTTTGTTTCTAATGAAATGTTTTTTTTTTTTGATTGCATCTTTTTACTTCGGTGTCACGTTTTCCGTCTTCTTCCGAGATATTTAAATTTTTGTACTTGATAGATTTTTGCATCTTCAGATTGTAATCCTTTGCTGATAACAATAGATTATGTCTCCTTACAATTAATGTTTAATCCTTTCTTCTCGCTTTCCTGGGATGTTAATACTTAAGTTCTTTAAATGAAAAAATTAAAAAAGAATAACTAATAAAATGGTTATTATACTATCATTATATTTAATGAGTTAGGTAAAAAATTCCAATTAAAAATTTAAATTTCTTGAAATTTATCTAAAGACATTTTTAATCATAAAGTATTAAAATTCTTTAAAAAAAGCGCACCTACAAAAAAGTTTTTTTTTCAGCGAATAAAATTTGTTTGACTACTGTTCTCAAAAATATTTTCCGAATTTACAGCTATTGAAAGAAATCAATAGACAAATGCTTAAAATTGGAAGAAATAATCAAGTGAAGGTGGTTTAATTAACGCCTCAAATGCCACTTGTTAATAAATATATAAAATCTTGTTTTATTTGTTTATTATAAATCAGTAAGTTGAGTGCCATACGTGATACACGCTTGGGCGATCATGTCTCGACAGAAGATTATCCCGCAGTAGGTTGCCATTGCTTTCTGCGGTAGACTAGTTGCCGACCAAAGCTATAGAACCCAATCTGTCCTGTTATTTAACCCATAACTGGAAGGAAGAGACGGATTAATACCTTTCCCAAGGGTATTTGCGCGTCAGTGAATGAAATGAATTCAGCTGGATTTCGAACTCGGCTCCCCGATTTCTCGTTCCGAGCCGATATCCAATGCACCACAACGCACATTTGGCTTTAAATAATAATTTTAATCTGGCAAATCTGTTAGCAGGCAGCAACCAAACGAGAAGGTTGTTTTCTTTAAGCCTGGGCCAGAAGGCCTGTAGTGGATGTGTTTTTCAAATAATTGCTATTCACTTATTACAAGTTACTAGCGTGTTCAGAATCCAATGCACAAGCATTTATAATTTTTACAATAACGAAACAAAAGGCAACAAAACGATATAACATTTATATAATAATAAATAGAATAATTGTAGTGGTGATAAGCACAGGAAAAGAAGTTTCAAAAATTGTATGTTTCGCAACAAAACTTCCAGGAACCGTTCGAATGACGCAGTAGTTATTTAATTTGTTAAATTAAATAAATGTTTTTTTTTATCGCATCACCCCGATAACGCCACTGATGTGCATGGGGCTACGTAATAGTGAAAAGATTGGAAAAGAGAAAGCCGGAAACCACATCCTAAACAGGGAACAAGGGATGAGCCTCTTAACCTGTTCAATAGACGTGGGTGGAGTGTGAACCGGGCGATAGATAGATTTATCTACTCCAATATCGAAAATGGCTGAATTCAAAGATTAACGGTCTTAGGAATTCTTTCCTTGGAAGAGGTCACTAGCAGAATAACAAAAATTTCAAACTATCTGTATCGAACGACCTTTAAACAACCGAGCAGTTTAGTATAATTTAGTAACAAAGAAATGAATAACAATTATAAGTGAATAAAATACAAATTCAGTAGAATAAATTAAACAGAAACTCAAATTTACCACGTGCCGCTAACTGAAAAAGTTGATAAAATTCCGTTGATATTATGTAGTTAATGTTAATGGAATTGGGTGAGTGAGTGAGAATTGAACAATCAATATATGTGAAGATTAAGAGAGTAAGATAGATGAATGAATAATATATGTTATATTACTTAACTTAATAAGCGTTCAGTATTGAGTGACAGTCTTTTGCTGCGAGTTGTTCAAAAGAAGATTTCTCACTGAAAGGTTCCTTTTATCTAGGTAGGGTAGGCTCTAGAACACATCGTAATTTTGGGAGGGGACCTCGTTATAACATGTTCTCAGACGTGTTCTCACGTGCCTTCGATTAATAGACTAATCGACGATGGTTATTCTTAAAATTAGCCGTCTGATCCTTTTGGGGCTTAGTTTGCACAAATCTTTTAATATAATTTAGTCAGTTAAGTGCCATATGTGATACACGCTTGAGCGATCATGTCTCTAAAGAGACATGACTGACTGTGCAAAAGATTATACCTCAATAGGTTGCCACTAATTTCTGCAGTAGACTGCTTGCTCACCAAGGCTATAAAACTCAATCTGTCCTGTTATTTAACCCATAACTGGAGGGAAGAGATGGATTAATACCTTTCCTAAGAGTATTTAGGCGTAAGTAAATGCAAGGAATTCAACTGAAATTCGAACTCGGCTCAGAACGATCCGATATCCACTGCACCACAAGTTAAAAAGTTGTCGCTATAACTTTTTCTTCACTCACATGTTATGCGAAGAGTAAATTGTCGCCAATGGTGCGACGTTTTGAAATTGTAAATTTCTTACATTCACAGTCAGTGTTAATATATTTTTAATATAAAATATTTTCAATCATTAGCATGCAAGGTTAACCTTTCGGGTCAATATTGAGGCTAAATCTGCCTCCCTAGCAACTCTCAGGTTGAGGCTATATCTGCCTTCCACTGAAGCTTACAAGCTCAGGTTTCCTTTTCCTTTGGCGGCATAGATGAGCCCGGCTTGTTCTTGTTTAAATCTGGAGTTCTAAAAATGGTTTCGCAAGGCCAGAAGTAAAAAAACTGAAAGATTAAAAAAAAAAAAAAAAAAAAATTAAATTCCATTGAATAAAACTTCTGTTTGAAATGCACCAGAGTATTTTGCTTACTGGAAATAGTAAATTTAATCATTTAGCTTTCAATTATATCACCGATACGACAATGTTCATAACAGGAGAAAAGTTAATGGGATAATAAATCTTTATTCCAACCCCTTCCATTACAATAGAGAAAATACGACGAAAGAAAAGAAAAAAAAAAAAAACGAGGAAGAAGAAATAAATACTAATTTAACGAAGCTCTATGTTCAAACACGAACGCCTGTATATTACTTTTTTCTTCTAAAATTGTAACCGATACAGCCTATAAATGATTAGATTAGATTAGATAAATATTTAAAACAAAATTTATGCCGTGTACCGAGTATAAAGGGTGCGGGACACAAAATGGTATTGGATTTTATTTGAGTGTACACCCACTCGAACAGCATATGGTCCAAGGCCAAATTTAAAGTGGGAGTCACTCGCGTACATGCGACTAGAGGCCAAAGATATTCAAGTTCCCGCAAAATTCCTCTTTGAGAACGTCTCCGGTGTCAAGGATTAACCCGAGCTCTACCCTGTGGGAGAGAGATTACTTGGGGATGGCATCTTAAGACTGAACATTTTTTAGTTTAAGGCAATGAAATTAAAGTAATTAATTAATGCAGGTGCCTCTCAAATAAATTAATTAATGCAGGTGCCTCTCAAAAATTCACGAAAAAAAGGCGATATATTTAAAATACCGACACACAAAAAACACCCAATAAAGATTTTCTCGTCAAAATCTTTGCTTTATCAATAAGAAAACTCAAAGGACATTTTGATGTAAAAATTATTTTATTATTTTAAAAACTTTGATCAAAAATCTTGTTTTTTTTTAACGTCAATTTGTATGTGAAATAATTTTTTTAATAATTTGGAAATTTCCGCAAAAATCATAATTTTCGGATTTTAACAAAACTTTCAAGATTTATTCAAAAATTAATTAAATTATTTTAAAAATGTTTTTTGGTAATTTCTCTTTTCTTTTACATTTGTTAACCCCACTCATTTAATTTCATGAAATTTCGAGAAATTCATTTTTGTATCATTTAATAAGGACAACTCCTTGAAGAATTTAAATGATCAGTTTTCTTTTTCATCACAGAAAATCTGCTCAGAATTCTTAAATAAAAAATTCAATAAAACTAAGAAATTATTTTGTAAGAAAAGCTTTTTAATTTTAAACTATATTATGAACACTGTCTTGTAAAAAATGTTTCTTTCGATAAATAATGAAGTTTTTACAAGAATTGTTTTTATGTCTTCAAAAATTTTAATGAAAGCATTAAATCTTAAAATTCTATATTAATTCGATATTGTTAAATTAAAATTGTATTTACAAATCATGAATGGAAAAGTTCACTACAATTCAACGACCCCAAGTATTTTAAAAAGAATGTATATTTTTTTATGCGTGTATAAACGTACCGTGTTTTGTAACTATGTTTGTTCATACACGACATTATCAGAAAATAAAAGCGGAAACTATGGTAAATTTGTTGGTCACTTTCTGACATTATCGCGTTTCTGTAGTGTAAGCCAATTTATGAAGCCAAAGTTCCTAAAATGCAATAAAATATTTGAGTAGTTAAAGATTAATAGGTGTTTACAAAATATATGCAAAAAAACAAAAAAAAAAAACTCAGTTGACATCGTATTCTTCATGTAATTGTATTTTTATGTGACCCTTATTTAAGTTTGTATGGGGTGTGTTATTAATCATTAGGGGAAGGTATTTCTTTCAATACCATAAACGAGAGTGGCCAATCAAAGGAAGGTGTCAGAATATCATTTAGAGGGTCGAAAAGTGCGAAATAAACTCAGATGAGGTCGGAAAATTTCGTTGTATTCGCTGAAAAAGTGGATACCAGAACGAAAAAGGCCACAAACTTTTAGCGTCAAAATCTTCATTAAGAGGAAAGTTCAAAGTAGATTTTATTATTTAAATCTTTAATCCTTTCAAGCGCCTGCGAAATTTTAGTTAAAAATCTTGTTTCTCTTTCGTCAGCGTGGGGAAGGAGCCAATAATTAGTTTAAGAAATTTTAGCATCTTTTTTGCGGATTTAGAAATTTTTGCAAAAATCAAATAATTGTTGGATTTTAATGAAATTTTTAGTGTTAATTCACAAAGGAAATTATTTAAAAAATTATATATATATATATATATATATATATATATATATATACACCCATTTGTATTTTACATCTATTACCCCGCCGCAGTTAATTTTAAGAAATTTCAAGAAATTAAATTTTCACTCTTAATATTTATATTAATTAAAAGCAGAACTCCTTGGAGAATTCTTTTATTTTTTTATTTGTTTTTTGGTAAAATAAATATCATTTGCCAAAATGAATTACTATTTTGAATCGTGAAATAAAAGTGCACTAGAACTAAGATAATTTAACTTTCTTTTTTTTTTTAATCGTATCACCCCGAGCAAGGCGGTAATGCCACTGATGTGCAGGGGGCTACGTAATAGTGAAAAGATCAGAAAAGAGAAAGCCAGAAACCATATCCTAAACAGGGAACAAGGGATGAGTCTCTTAACCTGTTTAATAGACATGGGTGGAGTGTGAACCGGATGATAGATAGATCTATCTACTCGAATTGAAAAAAAAAAACAAAAAAAACAAAGTGAGAAGATTGGAAAAGAGAAAGCCGGAAACCACATCCTAAACAGGGAACAAGGGATGAGCCTCTTAACCTGTTCAATTTGTGCGGGTCATTTATTTTGGTAAAATTATTTTTAATTTTTTAAGTTATACTGGTGCATAAGTTATGAATGAAACATTGCAGTTAATTAAATATTAACAAAAATGACTTTTGATGTTTACATAAAACAGTCAATTCATCTCTATGGTTTAGTAGTTCCCCATTTTTAGGGAACCTTAAAATCTGCAGCTTTTCACTAGGGCAGATGTCGTAGTGTGGTACTTCCCGGCCGGTCGCTGTTGGTTTCGATCCAGTCAGCTGGTCGTAGATTGACTTTGTCACTGTGTTCTCCCTTGTCCCACGTTGTGTTGATTAATCACAAGGTAGTCACGTGAGTTTTCCACTGTCTCTCTGCCGAACTAAACCAAACTGGGATGTGTGCACACAATTGAGTAATAAAAGAAAGAAATGTAACATTAAAGGAAATAAGTGGACCAATGGCTGAAAAGTGTTGTAAAATAACGTCTTTATATACAGATTATACACAACAGTCTCTTGGTCTAAACAGCACCAAATATGCCACCACCCGGAAAAATAAGTGGAATATACACGATATGCTCTTCTGGGATAATTTCCCATCCCTGCTTCTATCAACTAGTAGCGGAATGGACGTTTGTTAAGTAAATCGAATTATTCTCCTAAGTAAGAATGAGAAATCTGGCTGGCCACAGCTCGCTGCTCCGAACAGAAGTCTAAGTTCGTTATGGGTCTGGTCAACTTGTTGTTTTCCGGAATGTTACGGAAATTGCCGAAGTGCTGGGTTATTCTCTCTCAGTTAGCAATTTCAGACTTCTCTGCAAATTCTCTTGTCTGTCTCTTAACTCTGGTTGGTTGATTGGCAACAGGCTTCTCTACGGTCGGCACCCAACGGCATGCCAATCGTCTCTCTGTCTCTTTACTTCTTTGGTTGGGAACTGTCTTTGGTCATTACGTTTCTGGACCGGGAAATCGAACTCTCTGCCACTCGAGCTGCAACTACTGTCTATATCTGCAATTCCGACTCCGACTTCAACTGCAACTGGAAACTACATTCAGTTGTCGATCTCAGAAACTTTGTCTGGAAATTCTCTTCTGCCTTTATCTCTGGTTGGCCAGCAGGCTATGCGGTTGGCGCCCAACAACATGGCGCCTATCTTCGTCGTTACATTTTTAGGCTGGTAACTGGAACTGAAACTGAACTGCCTCGAACCACCGCTGGGTCCAAACTTCAATCCAACTCGTTTTGTCCCCGGACTCTCCTCCGATCCAACTGATTTTGGTCCCTTGGGACCCTGTATTTATGCCCATGCCATGGTGTGGGGCCGATGGTTGCTGAGTGTCTAATCCCCCGTCTCGGAGACCAATAAAATCCTGAGATTAGCTGCTACTCGTTGTTGCTTCTGGTTTACCCAATGGGATTAATCTTTCCATGACGTCAATTGTTAGTCGTCTCCCCCTTTCGGGGCTTGTTCACAGGACCAATGGAATCTCTCTCGATCTTATGACGTCATCTTCCCATACCCCTTTTCTGGGATGAACTTAACTGAATTTTCTTTCTCAAATTTTTTCTTTCTCACGAAACAATTTCAGGGATTTTTTTTTCTTAAAACAATAGGTATTAACATCTTTGAACTGGCTTCGCCCAAAACAAGTTGACAAGGGTCCATTGACATTGTTACCCAAATAACAATTTCTCCACACCTGTTTTTTTTTAATATCCATTCTCTGCGTCACCTATATTTTCAAGCAACAAGAATGCCTTGTTATCTGATGTCAGTGAAAATACCTTTTCTCTAAATTACTTCGACTTGGAATCAAAACATTTGTTATCTCAATTCTTTTCACAATTCGGAACCAGTGTTATCTTAATTCTTTTCACAATTCATGCTAGCGAGACAATGGGACACAAAATGAAATCCCCTTTTCCTTTACCCAGAAAAAAAACAACAATTAAATTTATCTTTCCTTTATGTTTAGAATGACCGTCGCTAGCCTTCTCTTGGGTGGGCCGACTCTGACCTTAAACAAATCCATTTCTCTTTTCTTTCTTTTTTTCTTCTTCTTTCCGGGTTTACAATAATAGAAAAATACCAGGTGTTATTTTTCGTCCCTGCTTTCTTTTTAAAGATAAAGATGTTCCAGCTACAGTTAATAATTAGTTAATAAAATTAATCACCTCCGTTTTCCTTTGCTCATATTCGGAGGATAAAGAAAATTTCTCTTAGTATGTTCTCTTATGATCTATAATAGCAATTAGAAGATTTTCCGGTTGTGGTTATTAATTAACTAATAAAATTAATTATTTCCGATCCGCTACAAAATATTGTTATAGTTAAACGACTTACAGATTCTTGTTTTTTCCAGAATTTTCCATTTTACTTTGGGAGTTTTGTTTGTATCTTTCAACTTACAAAAATACACAGAAAGGGATGTTTGGTTTTGGTATGTGCTGTAGAAAGCTTTTAATTGCTTTTATAAATAAGATGTATTAAGGATACTATTCTCTTAAAAATTTTCTCTTTTTTTAATAAATAATGAATTTTTAAAAAATTTAAGATTTAAAACTTCAATTATTCAAAAGTTCTGTATGAATTTCACCCTTTTAGATGATAAAACTATATTTACTAGTAAATTGAAAAACTTAGAATTCATCAAACACCAATAAATTTTAAAGAATTTTGAAATTTCTTTGTATGTGTATAAACGTGTTTATTTTTACGGTTGTTCATTATCAGAAAGTAAAAGCGTTAAAGCATTAAATTAAGGAGAATATTTTGCTAAATTTTAAATGTACTTAAATTTTGTACTTAAAAATGATAGAAAAAGGCATCACATTATATATATATATATATATATATATATTGTAAAAAAAATTGTAAAAAACTTAATTCACTATACAATGGCATGATCACTCTCCCCAATAAATTCGATAAATTCATTAACCTTTCCAACCACGAACTAAGCACCAAAAAGAACTACTCAACCTTGGACCTTAACTGCCACATATATATATATATATATATATATATATATATATATATATATATATATATATAAATCCTCCGTAGAAAAACATTAAACATTCATTTGTCAAGCTGTCAACATCTTTAACAGCTACCAGCATGTTAAATCTAAAGTAAAGAATATTTGTTTCAAATCATATTACAGTATACCTTTAAATAAGCTAATATTCCTCAAATAAAGTTTTTTTTTATCTTAAATCAACAATGTTTTTGCAGCAATTTTAAAAATCAACTTGAGAATATTTTTTTTCTTGTGATAAAGGTGAATAATTTTTCAACATCATTAGTAAAAAAATAGTAAAATTATAGAGTACTTTTACAAAACTTAGCACAAACCCCCCCCCCCCCCAACTTCACGGACGTGGATGAACCCGTCAAAATACACGAAAAATTTTCATCCTTTAATAGTCAATTGTGCTTACACGTATATAAATGCTGGTAGAAAAAAAACAACAACAAATATTTATAAGATAATGAGGGTTACAAAGCACTGCTCCCCTCCCCACCAGTATACTATTCGTTCACGGTCGGTGAGATAGTACACACCGTACCTACAGGTTGGCTTACAGTTGCACTGGGTAGGCATCTTGCAATAGATTTACCCATCACTCAGTGTTAAGAAAAATTTGCGAACGTTATCCTACAATGCCCGAATCCATTTTAATAGAACGAGATACAAGCAAAAAATAACACTATTCTCTTTTCCTATCCATAACTTACTTTTAAAATGGCTGCCCCTTCAAACACCTAGAACAAAATGTTGTCAGAATTTCTGCAATGGAGTAGCTTAAAGTAATGCAAAACATTCATAGAAGTTAACGAATGTTTATAGAAAAGGTCACTCGACATTGGCAGAGTACGGAGATAGATCCGTACAGCTAATGACAATATTAGACAAAATAAACCTTAGTGACAGATTATACAGTGGCAGGCAATATGCTGCTGTGAATGAGGTTAAGTCCAAACAGGCTAAAGCTCCCATTACAGCGGTGCCGGCGCGTACTACTCACGAACCCCTCACGACAGGGGTGGGGTAACAGTGCTTTATGATCATCGCTATCTTATCAACAATTTTTTTTCTTTCTACCTACATTTATATGCTGCATTTTAAACTAAGCACAAGTGACTATTAATGAATGAAATGTTTTTGTGGATTTTGACGTTATTGTGGGGTTTTTATTTTGTTCTGCTTATGCTTCTTCTTCTGTGTGCCCTGTCCTTTCAGGACGTAGGCGATCATGGCTTTCCACGTCTTCCTATCACTGGTGGCTCTTAGCACGCCTTCTTCTGTTACACCATGCAACACTCGTTCCATCATCCATCTGATCAGGTCCTTCAAATATGTTATCCGTTGCTTTCCCCTGTCTCTTTGTCCCTGTATCTGGCCTGTTAGTATCAGGTTCTCTAAGCCTTCTTTCCTCATTGCATGTCTCAGGAACTTCAGCTGTCTCTTCCTGATGCTCAGTATTAATTTTCTTTTTGTTTCCATCATTTTTAGGACCTCATCATTGCTAACATGCTCGACTCGTGATATTCGCAGCATCCTTCTGTAAAACCACATTTCAGTTGCTTCAAATTTTTCCTTCATCCAGCATTCACTGCCATATTGAAGAACTCACAACACATAGCAATCCAGTACTCTCTTCCTTGTTTCTAGCGAAATTGTAATACTTTACTCAACTTCTGGAATGCTTCCTTCGCCATGTCAATTCGCCTTCGGATTTCTGTGTCGCACTTTTCATCTTCTATTATAACACTTCCCAGATATTTAAATTTTTGTACCTGCTTGACTCTGGTATCCCCGACCTGTATTTGGCATATTGTGCTGCTCTTTTACTGATGACCATGCATTCGGTTTTCTTGTAGTTTATTTGTAGGCCTTTCTTATCATTCTCTTCAGCTACCTTCTGTAGGAGGTCTTGTAGTTTCCTTTCCGTGTCTGCTATCAGCACTGTATCATCTGCGTACCTTAGGTTGTTTAAATTGTGGCCTCCGATGACAACTCCAGGCATAACTTCTAGGGTCCTCAAAATATTCTCGCTGTACAAGTTGAACAGATATGGTGAAAAGACACATCCTTGTCTTAAGCCCCTTTCTATCTTTGTATATCTACTGAATTCATTACCCGTCCGTATACAAGCTGTTTGCTGCCAATAAAGATTCTTGATTACTCTTGAGTCTTTCCCAAGTATGTCAAGGCTGCCGGTCATCTCCATCAATTCTTTGTGGCGTATTTTGTCAAACGCCTTCGCATAATCAATAAAGCACAGGTATAAGTCCTTCATTTGTATTGCCCTTTCAGAGAGGTACGTTTAAAAACAAGCACTATATAAAATTAATTTTTTTTTTAATCCATAATGGTGGGTGTGTCAAATTATTAATCTTTTTAAACAAAAATTTCAAATTGATGTTAAAAATTGTCACAAAACATCGTATTTTATATGAATACAACCTTATGAAAATTGAGATGTAACAGACTGGGAGACCCAATATCATCTATTTGGGGGTGGGAACAGGAGACCATTGCACCGAATATGCATTACAGCATTCTATAGAAGTCTTTAGGGGAAGATTTGTTAGTTTAGTGCAGTCGCAAAGGACTATAGAAAGGTAGTTCCTGATCTGGTACTCAGACTTTTCAACAGTTTAGGCTCATGAAGATAATCTCAGAGTACAGCGTTTCTCTAATGATGATGATGATTAAGTAAAAGAGACAAAACACACACACTTAAGAAATGAGCTGCTACCAGGAATACCACGATTTACAAGGAACGAACGTACGTGGATTTTTGTATCTATTTTGGCATTAATTAAGGTATTTCTGATATTAGATAATTCACTATTAATAAGCTCCCAATTGGATAAGCAAAGAAGCATGAATTTCTTTGCCACAGCTTGTAAGCGTTTTGGCCTCACCATCTCCACGAGGAAAACTGAGGTCCTGTACCAACCAGCACCTACAGTCCATTACATTGAACCCAACATCTTTGTAAATGGAGAGAGGTTGACAGCCACACACAAGTTTGTGTATCTTGGCAGCACACTATCACGCTGCACAAACATCGATGAAGAGGTCACCCACAGGATAGCAAGAGCCAGCACGGCTTATGACAAACTGAGAGAGAGAGAGAGAGTCTGGCAGCGCCATAGACTGAAAATAGACAGCAAGCTCCACGTGTATAGAGCTCTAGCCCTTCCATCCCTGTTCTATGCTTGCGAAACTTGGACAGTCTATGGCAAGCATGCGAAACAACTGAATGCCTTTCATATGAGGTGTCTGCGTGCCCTCCTTAATATTAGGTTGTCCCAGAAGTTCGTAAAAACTTGCAAAAAATTGAATTTTTATGCAAGTTGTATATTGTTATAGTGATCTTCATCTTTGTATTCCAGATGGCAATTTAAAATATTGAGCTGCGTGTTTTGATTCGTTACTGCTGGAAGCGAGGTCTTTCAACCAGAAAAGCTGCAGAAGAGATTTGTGCTGCCGAAGGTGAAGGAACAATTGCATATGCGGCGATCTTAAAGTGGTACAAGCGTTTCGATTTTGGCGACATGAGTCAAGAAGATAAGCCTCGTTCGGGACGGCCGTTAAGGTTGGATGATGGAGACTTGCAAACCGGGTTGGACATTGCGCCTTCATCGAGCACTCGAGAATTGGCTGAAGAGCTTGGAGTTGGCAAATCGACAATTCACCGACATTTGAAGCAACTTGATTTTGTTCATAAAAATCCGCGCTAAGGTCCGCACGAACACATCGAAGCACAAGCCAACAGACGAGTTGAAATTTGCCATCAATCCATTGGACGAGCGTTTTTGGAAGCGCATTGTGACATTCAGCGAAAAATGGGTCTATCTGGCCCAGCACAATCGAGACAAGCGATGGGTTCAGAAAGTGCAAGAGACACCGACGGTTCCAAAACAAGATCCATTCGGCAAGAAAATCATGTTGTGCGTTTAGTGGAATTTTGAAGGAATCGTGCATTTTGAGTTGGTTCCGAATGGTTGTGCCATCAGTACCGAACTTTACTGTAAGCAACTTGAGCGGGTCTACGAAAAGTTGAAGTAAAAGTACCCGGCTCTGATCAACTGAAAGCGCGCTTTGATGCAGCAGGACAATGCCAAGCCACACACCGCCAGGAAGACCAAAGACAAGTTTGAAGAGCTGGACGGCGTTGAGGTTCTGCCGCATCCAGCCTACAGTCCTGACTGTGCTCCATCAGATTATGGCCTTTTCCGCTCAATGCAACACTTTCTAAGGGCCGCCGATTCGACTCGTTTGATGAAGCGTGTCAAAAATTCTTTGATTCGAAGCTGGCTGAATGGTACTTTGACCAGATCCGAAAGCTTGCAGATCGATGGCAGAAAGTCTTGGAAAATGATGGTCTTTATTTTGAGCAATAATTTTGTTGTTTTTGCGAGTAAAATTTCAATTTTTTGCAAGTGTTTATGAACTTTTGGGACAATCTAATATTAAATGGCACCATAAACTTCCAGACTCAGACGTGCTGGAACGTGCCAAGTGAGACAGCATTCACGTCATGCTTCTGCGCTCTCAACTTCGGTGGGATGGTCATACGCACCGCATGGAGGATAGCCGACTACCGAAGAGTCTCTTCTATGGCGAACTCTCCAAAGAGAAACGTTCGCTTGGCTGGATAAAGTTGAGGCCCTCAAGTGTTGTGACATTCCATACTCCTCCTGAGAATCCACTGCTAAAGATAGAGCTGCCTGGAGATCCCAAGTGAAATCTGGTGTTGCAAAATTTGAAGAGGGTCGCATCAGGGCCCTCAAAGAGAGAAGCCAGAAAAAGAAGGAGCACAAAAGCTCCATCCACCAGCTTGGGTCTACCCCCTGCATTCCCTGCCCCTTCTGCAACAGGCTCTTCCATGCAAAGATTGGCCTTATCAGCCACCTCTGCACCCACCCAAATCCTTAGTGACCAGAAGTCATGGTCTTCTTTGCTGGCGAAGGACGAACATCATCATCATCATCATTAATAACGTAATCAACGGAAAGACATTACAATTTGACCAATCTTTGTAATGATAGCATAACTTGAGAGACGTCTGATTGTCAACTTAATATTTTCAAGCTTACCAATGCAGTGTCTGGTTATTAAAAATATGAAATGAAAATTCCTGTATAACTGCTTCTGTGCGTTGTAAATCATATTGTAGAAATTAATATATGAAAGCAATGATTACATTGAAAGTTACATGTATATATAAAACAACATTTTGGAAGTAGTAACAGCCTCTCATCAAAGATGAAGACACTCGAAGCAACAAAAATGGTTCTACAGAAGGATGTTGTAGATGGATATGTGAGCAACGACAAGGTTTTTGGAGAGAATAGAAACGAAAAAGGAACTTATATTTAACATCAAGAAAAGACAGCTGAAGTTTCTGGGACATGTAATGAGGAAGGAGGGCTTTGAGAATCTAATACTCACAGGACAGTGGGAAGGAAGGAAGGAGAAATAGGGAAAGCAATGAGAGACATACTTGGTGGACTTGAGCAAATAGATGGCAGAGCAGGGCTTGGGTGAGATACCAAGAAAAAAGTGTTAAGAGCTACAAGGGATAGGGGGATATGGAGGGCCATGGTCGCTTACGTCCTGAAGGGACACGGCACATAAAAGAAGAACAGCGTCAATAATAATTTAACACTTTTAAACTTTCTGCCTTTCTATTTTCTTTGCTTTTCGATTCCCTTCTCTTTCTTCTTCCGGTTTTCCTGTCTTATATTATTTCTCGTACAATAAATCGAAATTGCCACACTAATATCTTTTTTATTTTACTTTCAGACTTGAATTCCAGATCCAACATTTCTCATCATTTGAGCAACATTTTTACATTTTCGGAACCTTCATTCTTGGATAACAAAATCTTCAACGTTTTGCTCAAGTTACCGATTTTTATATATTTATGAAAAAAAATCGCATCAAAGAGAGACAATGAGGTGCTGATCCTTTGTAACCAAACACTTAAAGCATAGATAATGTCTTTTTCATCCAACTTCCAATTTCATGAACATCAACTGTACCTCAGATAATGGTTATTGATTTAGCCTTGAATACAGTACCGATATTTCTTTTAAATATCAACCGTGTTTTCTCGATTTATCAAAGACACTGTTATCGAATATAGAATCCAGCCCGACTGCTTCAGGCTTGATAAAAGATAACAGATAAAAATGACACTTTCAATTAATACTTCATATTTTTTTGGAATGGATGAGGTGTATGGTTGGGGTAATCGGAGCTATTTTACTTTTTTTTCCGAGTTCAATCGGCCTTGGAGAGGGATCGGGATCATAGAAGCCATTATCTTCAATATCATCTTCATCGTTTCTCTTGTTGCCAATCTTGTTATAATCGTGCGTGTCGTGAGGGTGCATCAGCTGAAGACAGTCACCAACTGTTTCATTGCAAATCTGGCAATGGCCGATCTACTCTTCACAACTGGTTGTCCTGTTATAGCCGTTGTACGTATCACCGGGACATGGATTCTAGGTACATTCTTCTGTCACATTCTTGTCTATATGGAATTTGTTTGTATGTTTGCTGTCATTTGGACGATGACGGTCATCAGCATTGATCGTTACATCTGCATTGTAAAGCCGAACGACTGTCGGATATCACTGAAAATGGCGATTGCAATCATCCTCATTATTTGGCTATTTGCCTTCACGAGCTCTATTCCCATGGCAACCTTTTTCAATGTCAAAACTTTCACTATAGACAATTCGACGATAAAGATCTGCACGTTGGTTTGGCCGAAAAACACCAAAGTTCACGCATCGGTTATATTTGTTTCTTGTCTTTTTTTGATCGGCTTCGTGTTGCCTCTGAGCATTCTTTGCCATAACTATTACCGCGTCTTTCGTACGTTTTGGCAGTCGAGGAAGACGATTAACCGCAAAGAGAGCAGAGCAAGCCAGAATGTCGAGGATCTAATACGATGTAAATCATCTGGCGCTAAAAAACGCAGCGCCCGCAGTTACCGCGTGATTCGAATTCTTGTACTCCTTGTACTTCTTTTCTTTCTCATGTGGCTACCCATTTTCATCGCTTTTATTGGTGTCCAATACGACGGTTATTACGAATATTTCAAAATGCATTCCTGGATGTTAATGACATGCGCCTATTTTGCATTCGGAAACGCTTGCGTTAATCCGTTTGTTTACGTCTTCATCAACGAACGATTCCGCCTGAATGTTCTCCCGTGTAAGAAAACCCGGACAGATCAGCCCAAAAGTGAAGAACTCGGTTCTTTTACTGGGTCCGCTTCTTGACAATACAGGATCGGGCAGCAAGGAGTAGAAAAAAAGTTGCCGGGTTTAAAAATCCTATCGGTAAATTTAAAGAAAATCAACGAAATAAAAGAGTCTACAAAACTTTGAGATTGTCAACAAATAATACGCTCTCTTATCTGTACGATTGTTTGAACTTTTTGGAAGACAAACATGTGACATTTAATTGAAAATACATAAATAGAAATGAAATGAAATTCAAAACTGAGAAACAGTGAGAAAGAAAAAATTGAATTATCTTTTTATGGACAGGATTTTTAAATAAAAACGAATAACCTAATCTGAAGTACACGGTTAACATTTCAGATAAAAAGAAAAAAAATTAAAGTAATACTGTAAAACTGACGGAAAAAACCCCAAAAAAACCCTGAAACATTAAACTATGAAAAAGAAATAAATATTAACTCTCAGGGAAAATAGTGTTGTATTTTAGATTAAACTTTTATGTGTATTGACACTTTTAATTATACTGAACATAGCCAATGCCATGCAACAGAAAATCGATCTTAATTTGAATTGATCAAATCAGTAGTAATATATATATAATATGGTAACAAAATAAAAATAGATGGTTTCTTTAAAATGCATAAATATATTCAATACCTTAAAAAAAAAAAAAAAAAAAAAAAAAAAACGAAAATGAATGCGGATATTTTTTAAAGAACTAAATCCAAATAAATTTAATTTATTGAAAAACTGCTTTAAATGGTTCAACAAAATTGTAAATACCACACAGATACACAAAAGATTATGTCTTTATATAAAACACACTTTATTAAAAATTCTTGTAAATGTATAAATATACGGACATTTTATACAAAATATAGAAAGTGTTCACGCAGACAACAGACACCTACACACAAAGCAACAACTTTTTCCCTGCGTTGATTCGTATTTTGGAAATGAATAAAAAAAAAATTGTCGATTGAAATTTATTAGTGATAAATCGACTGAACTAATTTATATAGCAGTGTGATTTCTATCAACAACAGTGACGGGCAGTTTCAATTGAAGCGATCCTCTAATTATCGGTTGCCGTGTTGATTTCTATATATATTATACTTAAACCTACATACGCCCCATCTTTGTTTCTGAGCACACTTTCTCCCATAAATATATGTCAGATTAAAGAAATTATGGACATTGTGACTGTTTATTTTTAATAAAATCCGTTGATACTCACGGATAATCTTTTGCGTATTATAATAGACAGATGGAAAAAATGATCAGTAGGACAGAGGATTTTATTATTCATTTCTCGATGTTCCCAAGTACTTTCAATCTCTTTCCGAGATCATTTCATGGGTGTGAGTTGTGGTAACAACAAATAACCGGAAAACCATGTTGCTAAAAATTACTGTAAATTTTCTTCTTGCTTCAAATATAACAGTTAAAAAAATAGCTTAGCGTTCATTAGAACGTGAAAATTATCCAAAATGTCTTATTTTTGTGTTGTAATGTCATTGTCATGCACCTGTTAAACCATGAAAAAAAACTTCTTTTTATAAACATTTTAGAACATGACTAGAGTATTCATAGATATCGATCAATAACTCAACTATCCTACTCTAAGCAAACAACAAAAGCAAACTACAGATCCTCGAGGTAATATTTATTAAAATACTTAATCCGTCAACTAATAGAATCAGCTATGAATACTGTTGTCATTACAACATAAAAAGTCCATTTTGGATAATTTTCACGTTTTAATGAACGCTAAGCAATTTGTCAACCGTTATATTTGAAGCAAGAAGAAAATTTACAGTAATTTTTAGCAACATAGTTTTCCGGTTATTTGTTGTTACCACAACTCACACCCCTGAAATGATCTCGGAAAGAGATTGAAAGTACTTGGGAACATCGAGACATGAATAATAAAATCCTCTGTCCTACTGATCATTTTTTCCATCTATTATAATACGCAGAAGATTATCCGTGAGTATCAACGGATTTTATTAAAAATAAACAGTCACAATGTTCATAATTTCTTTAATCTGACATGTCTAAAAGAAAATTTGCTTCCTAAATGCAAACGCACATATATATATTTTGTGTGCGTGTGTATTTAGACAGCAAATTTTCTTTTAAACATGTCAGATTAAACAAATTCCAAACACTATGTTTGCTTATTTTTTTAATAAACTCTGTTCATATTCACGGATAATCTTTCGCGTATTACAATCCAAAGATATCAGAAATGAGCTGTAACGTTGACAGATGTTATGTTCATTCATTTCTTAAGGAACCCAAGTACTTTCAATCTCTTTCTGAGATCATCTTAAGGGGTGTGAGTTATAGTAACAAATGTAATCGGAAAACTGTGTTAAAAATTACTGTACATTTTTTCTGCTTCAAATATAACGGTTGACAAATTGCTAGCGTTCATTAGAACGTGAAAATTATCCAAAATGGATTTTTTTATATGTTGTAATGTTACGATCATGCACGTGTAAATGCATGAAAAAGCTGTTCTTTTTACAAACATTTTTAGAAAGTTATTACAGTATTTATAGCTGATTCTATTAATTGACGGGTTAAGTGTTTTAATGATTATTACCTCGAGAATCTGAAGTTTGCCTTTGTTGATTTATTGGTGTAGGATAGTTGTATTATCGATCATTATTTTTTATATTGTGAATGTAGACAGGAATGTTGTTGTAGATGTCTACAAATGGATGAATGGGCAGACAAATGTAACGTAAGACGTCTATTTAATGTGGTTGTTGTCAATCCAACATAAATATTTGGTTTTTTGTCGGAGATACATTCACCCAAGGGGCATTTGAATTGATATATAATGTTGGTTTTACGTAACACATCAATTGGTGGGGAAGAGTTATTACGGACAATCAAATCAGTAGTATTGTACCTTTTATAATATATTACTAATTTTAATTTTTTATTTAGATCAACGGGAGATATATTAGTACGAATGAGATTTTTTATTATTTTTTCATCCTGTTTGTAGCTATCGTGTATCTGGTTGCAATAGAAGAGTTTGATATGTTTAGGTTCTTTTGTGGAAGTACCATATTTTGTTTGATGTGTATTGTGGTTATTGAAATATCACCTTATTTCTTCATCAACAATGTGGTTTGGGAAGTCATTATTAATGAGAGTCTGCTTAAAACTTTTTAGTTCAGAGTATATCTTTTTTGTGGAGGAGTTGATTTGTGCTCGGTTAAGTAAGTTATGTATGTGCTATTTTGTAGTAGTTAGGGTATTCGCTCTTATAGTTGAGAGTGCAAGAGTTTTTGCTGGTCGTTTTTTATATGGAGAGGTAGTAAATGAGTTATTGTTTGTGTCTATTAAAATGTCAAAGAAAGTGATTTTGTTATCTTGGTTAATTTCGTATGTAAACTTGAGGACAGAGTTCTTTTGAAAGGTTTTTTTTTTTATATTTATTTCTTGTATATTTTTAACTAATATAAGAATATCATTTACATATCGTACGTAGATGGAGGATCTTGTAGTGTTATTAGATATATTATTTTCTAGGTTGTTGAAGGTTGGACCCAGAACTGAGCCCATTGAAACACCGTCCCGTTACATGTATATATTATTTCTGTGATCATAGAATGGGACTTCGGTGTTACATGTTAAAAGTAGTTTTTTTTAGTATTTTAGGTTTCAGTGGGGGCAGGGAATTATTATTATATATTTTTTTTTATAATAATGACAATGGTTTCTCTAACAGGAACGTTAGTGAATAAATTTTCAACATCAAGTGAAGCTATTGTTTCATTATTAGGTTTTTCCGTTTTTAATATTTGTGTAAGTTCAAGAGATGATTCAATGCAATATTTGTTAAGTATGTATGGTGTAATTATTTGGTTAAGCGTTTTAGTTGGTGTAAATGAGTGGGTAATTGTAATATAATGCGAAGTGGAAAGTTAGGCTTGTCTGCTTTGATAGAACCATAAATGTATTTTGGTTTATAGTCCGTGATTATTTTGGTAAGTTTTAGATTGTCTTGATCAGCATTGTTAGTTGTGATTTTAATCTTTGCTTTTAGCTGAGTGGTAGGGTTACTGGTAAGTTTTTTTAAAATTTGGTGTGATCAAGTAACTGTTCTATTTTTGAGTTGTAGTTAGACTTGTTTAAAACAACAAAGATATTAGCTTTATCAGCTATTAAAAATAAGCAAACATAGTGTTTGTAATTTATTTAATCTGACATTTATTTTTATATATATGTAAAAGAATCTGGGGGCATAAAAGCCTACAGATATAAAATGCACCTCCATTTCAGTACTGCATGTTCAGGAAAAAGATTTTAGCATATCATTAGATGGTACATCAAATGTGAGTGGAACTTCGTCGATATTCCGAATTTGATAACATGTAAAAAATCCAGGGTAATTTTTCAGTCATTACAAAATACCCCACCTCCAAATATCCGTCTTGTTTGACTGCAAATAACGCGCGCGCACACACACATACTTCGTTAAATATGCGATAAAGAAAGACAAGGAAAATTTTTATTAATTTTTATTTAGTTAGAAAATGGCTAAAGAAGTGGCCGAAAGCGTTTGGAACAATAGACAGTATGGACTGTTTTTGTACTCTCTCACTCCCACCAAACAGAAAATATGTAAGAACGCTGGAAAACTAAATTAAATTTTTAAAAAATGAATAAAATTTTTCTTGTTCGTCATATTTAACAAAAGATGTTTAAAAGATTGCTGCCCATACTATATATATATATATATATATATATATATATATAGGTGAAGAAGTATAAGTGAAAAAGGTTTTCGTGTACTTTAGAGCTCCTTCGGAATAAGTTTGTTCACGACGATGCGGCTACACATGCGCACAAACGAAAGAGGAGACGCTGAGAATTTGAAAAATGATTTAAAAACTTTTTTTTTATTCTTTAAATATGTGCTATAGGTATATAATCTAACCGGCTGCATTTAGATTCTTTTTGTTTCCATCACTTTTGTTATTAAATATCCCACATTGTGACAATAGAAGACCTGCCAAGAATGGTAAAACGTTGTACACGAAAGTTCTTCCCACTATGTCATACTTCTTTCTCTTTAAATTGTTCTTGATATACAAGTCCGTTAACAAGTAAATTACTTTTAAGCTCAAGCGTTTAAAACGAGCAGTTTTTTTTAAAATAAAGTGCTTACTATTAAAAACAAAAAGAAGACCAACAATTACTAATGGATAAATAAAAATAAGCTCATCTTCCAACTTGAAATTCTGTAAATCAAGTGTTATTTTACCCTGAAGAGCGGAACAGTGTCTCTGCTAACTTCAAGTCAGCAAATAAGGGTATTTGAACTCGTATGTCTCTTTGTGCGGGTGGGGGGTATTCGTTTTTTGTTTTGTTTTTGTTTTTCTCTTATGATGGTTAATCACTGTTGCAGAACGTCGGCTCATTCATATTTGTGTTTCTTCAACAACCATAGAGCCCACCTGTTGTTTATAGTGAAACTATACTGAGAGAAAGAAAGAAAAAATCTGATGCGATCAGCTGACCAAGGTCAGTATGTTCGAATAACAATCGACGGCTTCCGAACAGTTTCGTTTCCTCTATTTAAATCACAATCATGGTGTGGGGTTCCAGAACAACACGGACTAAAAAAAGCGGTTTTAATGCGAGCTATCCGGTCCACAAAAATACAACACAAATTTCAAGAAAAGACAAGTTAATAAGAAATGTTATATAAAAATATTAAAATTTTGTATTTGACAATATATATATATATATATATATATATATATATATATATATATATAAATAAAATATAAGCAATTTGTACAATTCTGTGTATCTTTTTGTTTGATAGAAAAGTGTCTTTTACATTTGTGTGAATGTTTGTTTGTTGGATTTGAGCGAAAGTTGGTTGAGCATAAAAGTGTTGGTTTTGAGTCTGTGATGACACAGAGTAGTAGCACAATGTTTCTTTCGTTTTTATATATGAGCCGTTAAGTAGGTGGAAAAGGAAAGTGTTTCAAATTGTGTTGAAAAGGAACGTGAATGAGAATTCCCGATGAAGGAGGGAGAAAAAGAGAAAGTGTGTCAAACGTAAATAGTAGTAATTGGTAGTGTATGTGTAAAACAATGAATCAGTTTACTTAACTTAGTAAGTCTGTTTACTTCTCCTTTCTGGTTGCTGAGAGCTGTGAAAAGTTTTATGGCCGTTGCAGGTGTTTCCTTTCTTCTTTCCGTTCGTAACGGTTGAGTTGGCGAAGGATTAGTTTATCGGCACTGGTCTCTTTGATGTAGGCGACTATCTGACTGTGTGTATCTGACATTGCACCTCTCGGGATTGACTGGCGTGGCTGACTGACAGATTGACTTCTTGCCTGAGTGACAGATCGACCGAACTGCTGTCTCTCACTGACCCTCTTGACTGATTGCTGTGACCGGTCAGGGGACCTCCTTAAATATTTAATTCTGGTCACGTGGGAGGATCTCAGAACGATATTTTCTTTAGCTGTGAAAAAAAAAAACCGTTTCGCTGACATATTTTGAATCTCTCGATTTGTCAACCAGTCAGGATCCAGAGTATCGCTTTTCGCACTAACTTATGAAAAAAAAGCTTTTAGCTGTTTGGATCCACTTTTGCGGGTGTGCAATTTTACTTTGGGTTTTTCCCAAATGTTGTAGTTGTTTGAATATGATTTTGCGTTTGTGTAATTTATTTTGTATTTTTTAACTGGTTGTTGATATAGGGTTTGTATCCTATAATGGAGTGGACTTGTGATTTGATTTTCAAGCACGTTCCTGCGATGCCAGCCGCTGGCTTAGTTTATACAGGCCAGTGTTTCTAAGTTGTTACCTACTTGACAAATCAAGCCCGGGCATCATAGTCAGGACGTTATAAACACTGATATTCAGTTTACAAATAAAGACAGAAATACACAGAACTATTAAGTTTAATACTTTGTATAAACAGATATACACAGAATATTAAGATTTGTAAGATACTTCCTGTGCATGTAGAATTTCAGAAATTCATCAACTGTCTTTGTATAAACATGGTATGAAGGCATAAACACCTTAGGTACCATTAGTGATGCTTTGATGAACATATATCTTAGATTTATGATTTATCTTTCAGAATAATTAATATAATTTGAACGGCAAATCGAGGAGCCGAGTTCGAATTCCAGTTGAATTCCTTGCATTCACTTACGCGCAAATATCTTTGGGAAAGGAATTAATCCGTCATTTCCCTCCAGTTATAAGTTAAATAACAGGACAGATTAAATTCTATAGCCTTGGCTGGCAACCAGTCTACCGCAGAAAGTAATGGCAACCTCGTACGGGATAATCTTCTGCCCAGTCAGTCATGTTTCTTTCGAAACATGATCGCCCAAGTGTGTATCACGTATGACACTTAACTGAATATAGCAGACTGCTGTTACTTTCCGCGGTAAACTGCTTGCAAACCAAAGTATAGGACACAGTCTTTTATTTAACCAATAACTGAGGGAGATGGATTCATACGTCTTCCAATGATATTTGCATGTTAGTGAATGTAATGAACTCGACTGGAATTTAAACTTGGGGCTCCGATTTCTCATTTCGTGTTGTTATCCATAACGCCACTTGCATACCTATGCTTACAGTATCTGATATTCCCAAGCAGTCACTTATCTAGTCACTGAGCAGGCTTTACGTTGCTTAACTTTGGTGATTGTACGAGAACAGTCATTTCAACGTTATGTGGTCAGTTATTCATACGCGATACACGCTTGGGTAATCATGTCTCTTTTGTTGATAGAACAATATCCCGCAGTAAGGTACCAGTTTCTTCTACGGTAGATTGATTACCAGATTACCCTGCCTTGGGGACTTCTTCTAAGGCTAGCGTCGTATAAACAGAATAAAAAGTTATGACACACCTTCTGTCCCTTCACCAACGGAATACTGGAGGGACAATCAGTCAGTTAAGTGCCATACGTCATACACGTTTGGGCGATCATGTCTCGACAGAGACATGACTGACTGGGCAGAAGATTATCCCGCAGTAGGTTGCCATTGCTTTCTGCGGTAGACTGGTTGCCGACCAAGGCTATAGAACCCAATCTGTCCTGTTATTTAACCCGTAACTGGAAGGAAGAGACGGATTTATACCTTTCCCAAGAGTATTTGCGCGTAAGTGAATGCAATGAATTCGGTTGGAATTCGAACTCGGCTCCCCGATTTCTCGTTCCGAGCCGATATCCAATGCACCACAAATACGTATCTCGATTCCTCACCAGTAGGATTACTAAGACCTCAACGAACATGTTGCACCGGATACCCTTTCGAACCAAATCTTTTGTTTCGTCCACTCTGGGTCCAATGGGTAAAACTTTGATTGAATGATTCAAAAAGTGACTTGAACCAAACAGTTGCGAGTTCAATACCAGGTCACAGCAGTGGTGAACGAAAACTTGGAGAGCTGAGTTACTAAAAGGAAATAACTGAAATGGCGATATATAAAAAGAAAAAGGCAGGTGGAATTAAAACAACTGTCGTAACTTTGTGAAGATGGCAATGAAGATAAGGAAAAGTTCGAATGATGTAAATAAGGATCAGGAGATAGTATGGCGCTGTATGAGATGCAATACGTGGTTTGCTGGGGGTTAAGTATTCCCACCGATGAGAATCGAAAAACGTATCGTCCCTACAGTATACTATTGGTGAAGGAACAGAATGTGCATCCTTTCTTTTATTCTGCTTTATACAACGCAAACTTTAAAAGTCTTTCACTAAAAAAAACAAAAAACAAAATCATACTGGTGACTAAAAACCGTTAGAGATGTTTTTTTTCGTTAAATCGTAACAAGAAAAGAAAACCTCTATAGAGTAAAATTCAAATGAAAAGGCAAACAAAATTGTAAGTATTTCTAGTCATTAAAGTCTTTATTGTATATCAATACCTTTTAAAAGTAAGTCTGTCTCATTATAGCGGAGACTTGCTAAGACGAGTCATCTCGTCCGTCTCATTATAGCGGAGACTTGCTAAGACGAGTCATCTCGTCCGTCTCATTATAGCGGAGACTTGCTAAGACGAGTCATCTCGTCCGTCTCATTATGTCTTTATTTTGTGTTTAAAACGTTTTTCTTTTAATACTAACCAACGAACATACACAACAACATAAATAATAAATGTGATATTCATACATAAACGCGTTAAAGTATTGTAATCATTTCAGTTTGCAAACATTTTTCCGTTGTTATGACTGGTAACTTGTTTCTGAGTATACCAATCTACGAGGGTGGCTAGGCATCTATGTTCCAGACGCAATTTGTGCTTGTTGAACACCCAGATAGCTTGTGTGCTGTTTATACTGCAAATATACTGATCAGACCTTTACAGTTGTAAGGAGTGAGTGTATCTTCTGGCGTGAACAACAGTTGAAACAAAGGTAGTATCTTTCGAGATACTAGGACATATTCTTTTAATCAGAATATATGGCATATATATATATATATATATATATATATATATATTCAAGTACAGAAATTTAACTATGTGGGAATTGTTGTAAAAAACAATGGTAAATGTGACACAGAAATCCTGAGGTGCATTGGAATAGGAAAAGATACCTTCCAAAAGCTCAGTAAAGTACTAAGAAACAGGAAACGTTCATTAGAAACGAAGAGGAGAGTGTTGATTTAATATGTAATATAAATGCTCCCGTATGACAGAGAATGCTTGGTAGTTTTTACTCAGATGAATAAGAGACTTGAAGTAATAAAGAGGTGGTTATACAGAAGGATGCTGAGAATATAATGGATGGAACATGCAAGTAAGGAGGAAGTTCCAAAAAGATAAAGAGAAGCGAATGTGATCTAAACGAACACTAGTAGGAAGAAATGTAGGATAAAAAATGCAGTGATTCCTTAAAATCATATATATATATATATATATATATATATATATATAGTGTATCGAGGTAATAGATATTTTCTAAATAGATACTGTTAAATATGACAGACAATGAATGTCTATTATGTTTAATCATGAGCCGTTCTAAACATCGTAATTTGGCTTTATTTTCAGGTGAAAATGAAGACAAAAATTGCAATGATAACAGTCACCGTCATAGAACCGCATCTGCTATTCTGTGACTGTTATCGTTGCATAGCAATGTTTTATGTCAGCACAAGATAAAATCATCTTTGATGGTAGATGTCTTTATGTTAACGTCCCTGTAACCTCTCTGAAGATGGCTCGTGTGAGACGAAAGCTTAGAACCAGCATAATAAAAAATATCCAGATATTGGACAATTTTTGTCTTTCTTTTCACCTGAAATTAGAGCCAAAATACGATGTTTAGAACAGCTAATGATTAAACGTAATAGACATTCGTTGTCTGTTATATTTAACAGTATATTACTTCGTCTGATCTTTTTCTTTATTTTAACTTAATGTATGTCTTTTCGTTACTGTCATCAACAATGATTTGTTGGTTTCTTTCTTCTTCCCTAGCTTTACTTCCGTTTTTTTTTCTACCACACAAATAAGCTAAATTTATTTTCCCGTAATGTTTTGGTCTCGGTGACGAGATGGGTGGTTAAAAGTATCGTAATGGCCATCCGAATTAAGGAAAATTGAATTTTTGTATGTAATAAATATTGGCTCTGTAAATAAATAAATTTAATTACAAGGAGTCCTCTGGCTGGATCCGTGTTCATATCTAACATTAATAGGATCCTTTGGGATTTACTTTTAACAAGCTTCTTTAGAGATTTATTAAAAACGAATGATTTAAAAATCCAAGAGACAGTATGTTGATTGAGGTATAGTTTCCCTGGTGAGATACGTGTCCTGTGTGATAAAGCAATGGATGAATATTACATGTAGAAGAAAAATCAATATACTGTCTCTTGGATTTTTAAATAATTCATCTTTAATAAATCTCTGAAGAAGCTTGTTAAAAGTAATACATGTTAGATCAAAGATACTTCTTTATGTTCTTTACTGTTCTGTTCTTTACTTATTCTATTCAAATTATATATATATATATATATATATATATATTTCTTACTATATGGCTGGTTGGGTCGCGTGCACAGAATGAGTTTGACTGGATTCCCTCGTCTCATCCAGTTTGGAGAATGACAAGTGGCTACGCAGAGACTTAAAACGACGCATCAAAGATCAGTTGAAGAAATCTCTGACACAGGCAAATATTTGATGTTGAGATCTGGAAAACTGTTGCTGCAAATCTATCATCCTGGCGTAGGACCATCCGAGACCAACCGTCAACATGAAGGGGATCTGCGACGTGCTGGCAAGAAGAATCGAATTGCTCGGTCACATTCACTAGCCACATTCCTCTGTGAGTCCTGCTCACTACTCTTTAGGAGTAGGCTGGATTTCACAACCATCTCTGCCACCACCAAAAAGGGAAGAAGGAGAATGGATGACTATCCTGGTGGGTGTTCGGATGTGAACAGGAGCCGAAGATATCCTTTCTGTTATAGTAAAGACGGTTATATATATATATATATATATATATATATATATATATATATCCTGTCACGCTCATGAAAAGAGAGACAATAGCAAGGCAGCGTCGGCTCAGTTCATTCTTTTTACTATCAGTTATTGTTATGGTGCCCCATTTACAGTGAATGGACTCTTCCTCCTTTCATAAATGCTTACCTGAGTGACAGCTGTGAAGCAGTCGTGTGAAAGTATAGAGACAGTCGAGACGCAGCGTAAATTGGAGATATTTTTATTATAGATTTAAGTTACTGTAAAATAAAATGGCTTATTTCATGACCCAATACTCCGTGGACACAACCCAAAATAGAGACTGAACCTCATATCAAGATATATGCAAAACCAGAAAGTATGTTAAGCCTTGAACATGTTTTGTTAAAAATAATATAAAACAGAGTATTTGGCTAAATTGTTTCAAACCAAATAATTGGAACACAATTTGGAAGCGAAAAGTGTAACGAAGAAAAATGCAATACAAAAGAAATTTAACAAAACAACAGAACCCTCTAACAAATAAACCTGTGTGAATAGATAATACCATTAAATATTAAAACGTTTCAGAAAACAATATTTTTTAAATTCTTCAGAACACTGAGGAAATTTGGTGTCACTTAATCCACCGTGAGACACATCAGATTAATAGGGGGATTAAAAAAAATATTTATTAAAACAATTTTGTAAAAAAAAAAAACAAATAAATAAAAAATATAAAAATAAAAATACCCTATCTACATACTTAACTAGAATATATCTGTATTTGTCGATATTTCTAAGATGGGGTAATATTTACACTATTTACATTATTCGGACTATTGTCCACATCATGGTTGCTCTTTGTACGACGTTTCGGCCGTTGTACGCTCCGGTCTTCTTTGGGTGCTTGGAATTTCGAACCAAATCACTGGGATATATTCTCATTCCTTGTGCGACGCCTCTTTTGGTAGTCATGAGTTATCGCCCTCTAACCCGACTTTAATTTACTTGTTCACCGCTGCTGTAGCCTGGTATTAAACTCACAACTCTTTGAATCAAGTCACTGGAACTAACCAACATCTATATCCACTGGGCCTTGTGTCCTTAAGGACAAGAACAGGGCTACACGAAGAATGATAATAATATATCCCAGTGAAAGTAATAAAGGGTTCGGTTCAAAATTTCTAGCACCTGTAGGAGGCCGAAACGTCGTACAAATGGCAACCAAGATGAGGACAATAGTCCGAATAATGTAAATAATATAACATATCGATTAAAGAAAAATATATAACATGCTTAAGCTATTTTAATATTCGAACATGAAATATTTTTCATAAACATGCATATGGTTGTTGCACGGAATAATTGCTGGTTGTTGTTGGCTTTGTTTTGACGGTCGAATAAAGGCGCTTACTACTGCTCTTTTAAGCGGAAAGGAAAATGATGTTTCAGCCGATAGTAGAGTGAAACAAAGAAGAAACGATCATTCACATGCACAAAATGAAGAATAAAACATTGAAAAGATTTTAAGATTTAATAACAACGATGTTGACAAATGAAAAGGCGTTTTTTAGAAGTATGAAAAAATTCGTAAAGTGTCAAGAGAAATAAGGTTTTAAGAAACATATCCCTGTATGTACCGATGTGTATAGTGTATATATATATATATATATATATATATATATGTGTGTGTGTGTGTGTGTCAGAGCGTGTGAAATATGCGTATATATTATGGACAGAAATAATTTACTCAAAAAGTTACATTTTCTGTGGCCAATACATTTGGGTATTCGGGAAAGCATTTTATGACTTTGGTCGATCTCTCTTTATGGCGAGAGTTTCCGAATGAGAAGGCTTTAATCAGCGTGATGTAAGTGAATGTAAATGTAAGTGTAAGTGTAAGTAAGTGTAAGTGAATGTGCCGTGTGTAATCCTGTGTGTGCGCTTGCTGTGCGTAATCTTGCGTGCGGTTTTTGATACAAGTCGGAGATGGCTTCAAAACGTGATACAAATGGACAAGTCTGGAGACTTAAAGAACTTCAAGCATTCCAAAAAGCCGTTGGAATCAGTCTTCAGAGTATTTCTTGCCGACGTTACGGCGAGGGCCCAAGACAGACTTTATATTATAACCGATAGAAACCGAGTTATAACAGTGGCGACGAGGATTCAAAATTGATAAGAGTTTAAGAAGTAGAAAAATATACTTGTTTTCGCGCAGGATACCAGTGAAGACAACAAATTGAATCTCGTTGGTTTAAATTTTTATCTTTGTGCGTAGACGAAGAGAGAGAAAAATATACTTGTAAATATAGAGGAAATATTGAGTTCTGACGTACAACTTCAACAGCAATATCAGCAGTTGTTGGAACTCCAGAAACAGCAACAAAATTTAATTGAACTGATACGGAGGAAAACGGAAAATTCTCCAACTTTTTCTTTTTTTACCCCCGACGCACTGGCAAAACGAAGTCCAGAGGAAAACTTTGCAGAGTTAAACGGTGGAAAAAACTATTTCAAACCTAATTCTGTCTGAAGCGTATTTACAAATAAAAGGTTGAAGAAGAATGATCAGAGTTAACTATAAAAACGCATAAGGGATTGTATAAGTTCAACAACTGATTTTCTTTTAGTATAAAATTAGCTTCAGCTACTTTTCAACAAGTTGCGGATTCCATGCTTTTAGACTGATTTCGTAGTTGGTTATCTGGATTATATACTAATTAGAAGAAACAACATATCTGGCACGTGAAAACAGTTTTGAAAAAATACCACATTATAGGTTCAAACTCTAAGGAAAAAGTATGAATTGTTTTTGCCTAAAATTAAATACCTAGGAGAAATTATTGACAAAAATTGTCGTCAACCAGATCCGTCGAGGACAAGTGCAATTAAGAATATGCCTCCCCCAACAAGCGTTATTAGTTTACAAGCATTCCAGGGACTAGCATACTACTATCAAATTTATGTACTTAATATACAGAATTTGAGAGCTGTACTGAACAACAAGGTGTAAGTGGAACTGGACTGATAAGTATCAGAAGGCGTTCGAAAGAATAAAAAAAATTACTAACGTCAGAGTTACTATTAATACACTACGATTCAAAAGCAGAAATCGTTGTGGCTTCAGATGCTAGTGATTACGGTATAGGAGCAGTAATTTTATATAAATACGATGACGGTAATATGGAAGCTATATTCGCGTTCGCTGCTAATAGAAAACAATAAACAAACAATCAGATCTAAAAAAAAAAAAAAAAAAAAAGAAACATTTGCATTTATATTTGCAGCCAAAAAATTTCACAAAGAAGTTTTCGATTGCGGGCAGACCTCTATTCTTATTTTATGGTCCGAAAAAAAAAGAAAAAAAAAAGAAAAAAAAAGGAATATAGCGAATAGATTATAATGTTAGGATACCATATTAATTACGATTTTAGGATGAAATGCCAACCATTCAAAAAATTAGGATATGCAGATGTGTTATCAAGATTTATACCATAAAAAAATTACAAACCGTTTAAGGACACTGTCATTGCCGCATTAAATAGTGAAAGACATAAAAAAATGTATTATGCAATGTAGTACGCGGATTACCAGTTAGCCTTGAAGAAATAAAAGAAAAACCAAAGCAATATGTTTATTGTGGAAATAAAAAACAAAAAAACAAAAAAAAAACAAAAAAAAAAAGCTAAAAGTAAGAAGGAATGCAATCCAGACCTGAATGCATACTCACTATGTAACGGAGCATTGATGTTCACATAAAGAGTAGCAATACAGAGTATATTGTAAAACAAATATTAAATGATTTTCATAGTGAACATCCGAGGATTTCAAGGATTAAATCTCTTATGAGAAGCTATGTATACTGGACCAAAATAGATTAAGACATTAAAAAATTGTAAAAGCCTACAGATGTTGTGCTCTGGCACCAAAATTACTTACCACGAAAATACAAACTTGGGTGAAGACTACACAGATTTTGAAAGTCCAATAAACGGATCACATTATCTCGTATTTGTGGAAAGCTTCACAAAGTGGCCTGAAATTTGTAAGTGCAAAAAACAAAAAACAAACAAACAAAAAAAAAAACTTTGGTGACAGCGAAATCTTTTTCTACGAACGGTTTGCAAGATAAGGCATTCCAGATACCATAGTCTCGGATAACGGTACACAATTCACTACTCACAAATTCGAAGATTTTTGTAAAATATTTTCGATTGAACATATTACTACCTCGTCGTATCACTCAATACCAAATGGACAAGCTGAACGGTTTGTACATTTAACAGAGCTTTAAAAAAAGCAAGTCATGAAAAAGTGAACAAAGAAGCACTACAAAAATTCTTAAGAGTTTACCGTATAACATCAAATCACATTACACCGTCAGGCATGTCACGGCAGAATTAATGTTTGCAAGAAAAATTAAATCGGTGTTCGACAAGGTGTTACCAAATAAGAAAAGAATAAGTACAGGTAACATGAACACTAAATTTTTCAAGGTTAGCGAAAAAATCTTTTTCAGAGTGTAAAAAGATGGAAAAGAAATGTGTGAAGACGACTTTATAATATTACGTATTTGAAAGACAATATATATGGTAAAAGGAAAAAATGGGAACATAAAAGACGTAATCAGCTGAAGAATGCCCGAAAGAATGGAAGAACCTATGAAAGTAATGTACGATGTTTCTGATGTACCAGCACCCTAAGAATTCGTTAAATGTACAAGTACAATTTTCAGAAGGAAACATACAGAAGAACTGGAGGTTGATCCTAAACGTAAGATACAAAGTTAAGTATGTTGGCGAACTCACCAGAAAGAGAAATGGATGATCTCTAATAAATAAAATTAGATATTTAAATAAATTAAATCTCAAAAAGGGCAATTTTGTGGAGTAAATAATACACTCCCGGTGACACAGATGGCCTATAGTCTAGAGACTAAAAGAACTCCAAGTAATCTGAAAAATCCTGAGACATTCTTCAGAGTATTTCTTGCAGAAGTTACGACGAGGGCCTAAGAAAAGGGTTTTTGCTACCTTCCCACCAAGGCAGGTGTGAGACAAGGTCAATTTATGTGGGGATTCCAAGCCTTTAAGCTCAGCCAAAATTATCCCGGGCTCTTGTTTTTTTCAACCCAAACGAGACTCTACCCTTTGGCGAAGCCTCGGTTTAAGCCCTCTCTGCTTGAATGCACAGAAGTGAACAAGACTTGCTCAGTCCATAAGTAAGCCTCATTGTCGAAGCAAATCTGAGGGCCTAAGACTAGAAATTATAATCGATAGAAGCAGATATAACAAAACGAAAGCCAAAATTTAATATTTTTTATTGTGTTTCCATTGGTTGAGAAAGGTCACGTTCTGTGGTTACTGCTACGTACGAAACCAAATCTGCTTTTACGTATCTATTTTTAAACTTGATAGAATTGTAGTTGCACAGTTTGAAAATGTATTTTTATTCAATTTTTGTGCATTTTCGAAATCAGAATATTCTTGCCGTTTAAATTATATATATATATATATATATATATATATATATATATATGACTACTCATTTCTTAACATTAAAGGAGACGAGAAATTAAAAATAAAGACTTTGAAGACGGATCTCCCGAAGTATAATATACTAGATTGAGTGTTGTTCAAGCAGTTTAAGTAGCAGAATAATGAATTGGTTAAGAAATAACGGGTGGGCGAGGAACATTACAGTAACACAAAAGGGGGGTTTCGATAATTTTAATCTGAAATAAAATAATGATGAAAAATTTAAGTAACTACTTGTATATGTGTGTGTGTAGAGAGAGGATTGATTGTTTTTATTTATTAATCCGACAGATGTTTTTTACTTAAATATGAGTATACATTAAAAGTAACATTTGAATAGACGCTCCATTTATTAAACAGTATATTTATTTTCATCTACCGGCCTGAATATTCAAAAAATCTTATTAAAAGAAAAATATGCGTTTCGTTTTTTTCTCTAATAAGATTTTTCGAACATTCAGGCTGGTAGATGAAAATTATTAAATATAGTGTTTAATAAATAGAGTGTCTACTCAACAGTATTCATGAAAAATAACGTTTAAGTAAGACGAGAAAGTGTGTGTTTGTGTGTATGCGAAAGAGCAGGTGGTGCATAGCGGCTTCGAATGAAATCTGAGAGGCAAGTTCGAATTATAGGAGAGTTCGTTACATTCACTCACGTGTAAATCTCCTTTCGTTCTCTTTTCCTACAGCTTTGGGTTAAATCTTAAAACCTATTATTTAACCGGTCTGGAAGAAAAACTTTGGTGTGATGCATAATCAGGATATCTTGCAAACGATTGTCTATGGGATTCTTGGTGTCGGTTTGAGTCATTGCGGTGTTGTGCAAGCTGTATACGACTTTGATATCAGTACAAGTATTGCTAGCAAATGGTCTTACTCGCCTATATACCATCTTGTCTGTGCCTGTACGTGTGGTGGTTATTTAACAGGCCAAAATCTTCATCAGTGATGTTCGCAGAATGATGAACATTCACCTTCTATTTTGAATTTATTTTTCTTAATGTTTGCACTCCATGCAAGGCGATAGTGCTACTAAGGCGCGAAGGGTTACTGAGACTGAAAGAGATGAGACAAAAAGTACAAGATTTTTAAAAAAAAAAGAAGATAGCGATTGGCATTGCATTTAAATTTTCAAAGATCATAGGTGGTAGGAAGCAAGAAGCCAGTGAAGAGTTCAACAGGCGAGAAGAGCTCTGCAATGAAGATATTTATAGAAAGGACAGAGGGAAGCCAGGTTATGGCGGTGAGAAAGTATCTTAAGCCGATATGCTAGCTCAGGATCGATAACATTATAGACCCTTCATGGGATTTTGTCAAGAATCTTATCTATCTATCTATCTATCTATATATATATATATATATATATATATGTGTGTGTGTGTGTGTGTGTGTGTGTGTGTGTATATTTAGGCAGCAGACTTTCTTTTAAACATGTCAGATTAAATAAATTGCAAACATTATGTCTGCTTATTTTTAATAAAATCCGTTCATACTCACGGATAATCATTCCTGAAAATGATCTCAGAAAGAGGTTGAAGGTACTTGGGTACCTTGAGAAATGAATGTGAGATGCATATTTTACTTTTGCAATATTTTTAAAACCGAGAATTAACATTCGTTTACAAATGTGTCTATCACTTTTAAAATGGCCGCTCTAATATATATATAGCGATGGATCCTGTCGAAAATAAAATTGTGAACCAACTTTCTTAGTAATTGATTTAATATAATAAATTACTATCAAAAGGTATTCATAAATACTTTTTTTAAAATATTTATCTTTCATCTCTAGGTTAAAAATAAAATAGGTACCTCCACTCCATTTTCGATACCTAAGTTTTACAGTGAATTTTAAAAAATAAAAAAAACTTTTTCTTGAAACTTTTAGCTTCATTGAAATCTAAATGATTAAATTTACTATTTCCAGTAAACAAAATACTATGGTGTATTTTAAACATAGATTATATTAATTTGAATCTAAAATTTGAGACTTTTTTTAAAAAAATTAAATTTTTCGGCCATTTTTTAATATATTGCAAAAGTAAAATATACATTTTGCACTCGTTATTTTTTTTTAAATTAGCCAATTTAAGGTTAAATTAATCTGATTTGAAACAAATATTACTTGTTTATGACGTGAAATTTAGAATAAAAGCATTTCAATCAAAAAGGTCTGACTCGTTGGCCTTTTAAATAGGCGATGACAGCACCTGCTATCAATCAATCTGGAAGTATGGTGAGCAAAAATTGACAAATTTTCGTTTTGTAAATAAATGATTTTTAATGAATTAATAACAGAAGACACTGAGTAGCTGGACGAAATTTAAAAAGATGTTTGAAACTTTATAATTCTTATAAAAATTCATTATTCATCGAATTTTTTTCTGCTTTAGAATATCATATCATAAAACTATATTATTTATAAAATCAATTAAAAGTTTATTCTCATTAAAAATAGCGTATTTTTAATGCATTTTTGATTTTACTATCAGGAGCAGATTTTCGGAAAAATGGTCTCGTAATTAAAAAAAAAAATTACATGATTTACATTTCCCAATGAGCCTTGCATTTAACTTTAAAAATGCTATAGATAATGTATTTCTAGAAGTTTTATACAATTAATTTGAGTGTGGAGTAACAGATGTAAAAAAATATAATTTTACCAAGATTTTGTAAAAAATAATTGCATAAATAATTTCATTAATTTGTGAAGTTTCATTTAAATCAGACAATTAGTTGATTTTTGCAAGAATTTTCAAATTAATGTGTCTTTCGAAGCAAAAAAAAAAAAACAACTTGAATAATAGTACGTTTTCCTTTGTAGTCACATTACGTAAACATGGCGTGAATCGCTGACGGAAAACAAAAAAAAAGAAATTTTAACAGAAATTTCGAACGTGAATGTTGCTATCTTTTGCGTTGATTATTTTAAAACTGCCAAGAACAAAAATCCTTTTTATCAAACTGGTAATTCTAGCTCAAGCCTTAGAAATCTGAGTAGAATCTGACATCGAAAATATAGGACAGAAAGTTCAAACAGAGGTTAATGATTAAGGAATGACCGTGAAGAGAACCTAATCCAAAAATCAGAACCTTTACCTTGAACTTAAATCCCAAGAGCTCAGTAATATATCAGCCGTTTGGGTCAAGTCATTTACCATCAAATTATTCGCATAATGTTTTTATATTTATTCGAATAGACACTTTTTGGGTTTTTTTTTAACGGAATTTTCTGTTATCTGAAATATAAATAGTAAATTTCTGTTATCTGAAATATAAATAGTAAATACACAATACGATGTATCTCATGCGAATATTAATTTAGGTAACTCCACGAACTCGCTGAAAAAACAGCATATGAAGAAAAAAGGCCCCAAGCTAAATAGAAACAAAAGTTTTATCGGCAAAATATTTATGTTATTATTAAGAGGATAGATCAAAGTATTTTAAAATTATTTTTTAAAATCTTTTCTAACATGTTCTAAATTTTGATAAAAAATATTGTTTTCCTTTCTTTTGTGAGAGATGCAATTTTTGAGTTTATTACAGTAAACGTAATTTTACACAAGTCACTTTTTTGCCGGTGAAAAACATTAATTTGGAAATTCTTGCAAGAATCAAATAATGGTCAGGTTTGATGAAAATTTCACGACTTATTCACAAATGACTGAAATCATTTTTAAAATAATTATTTTTAGAAAATCTTGGTAATTTTATTTTTATATGTTAGCCCCCTCCACCCGCCAATGATTAATTTCCTGAAATGTCTAGAAATTCGCGAGAGTTCGCCTACATCATTCAACCGCGGCAGTGGTAGAATATTTCTTAAGTCCGACATTGAATGAATCTAGGCAGCTTTCAAGTTTCATCACTAATTCAGTTCTCAACCAAATTTCAACAGTTTACAGAATTAGATAGGACACTTCCTTAGCTACATTTTGAAAAAAAAAAACACTGAATTTTGGTTCAGTAGAAAAAAGTTGCATTAAAACATGTGAAGTCTGAAAAGGGAGACTAACTGAATAAGTACATAAGTGAGTGAGTGACTGACTAACGCTTCTAAAAATACATCTTATTCTTTATAACTTTTTTCTGTTAAATATTTTTGCATGCAGTTTTTAACATTTAAATTCTGATGATATCGTATCATTTTCGTGAATCAAACTTTGCTTATCATTTATTTTATCAGAATTGATTATCAGAATTAATTATAAATAATCAATTTGCATTTTCTTTTTAATCAACTGCATATAAATTTTTTCTTTTTAATATTTTTGAATGCGGTTTTCAGCATTAAGTTTATATTAAATTAAGAGCAATGTCTGAAAAAAATCACGGATTACATGGAAAAATGCATGCATGAAAAGTAATATTCTTAAGATTATATTAAACCTGGAAAAGAACAGGACAAGTTATTAAACCTGGAAAAGTAAAAAAACAAGATATTCTAGTGAAGTAAAAAGTAAGAAATTTCTTACTTAAAATATCGTAGCTAAAAATATTTTTTTTTTACTTCACTATAATGGGTAGGTGGTAACGGTTATGTTTCAAATATTCTAGATGCAATTGAGTGAAAATAATTGTAAATTCGAATGCAGTTATTTGTAGCTATTTTATAAGGCGCATTGTTAACTTTTTCTCATTTATTATTGGTTACATTATTATTTGTTGTTGATTATTATTACATTTATTTTTGTATCTATGTGTGTATTTTTAGTTTCTTTTAATATAAAGACAAAAACAAAATATTCCGTCTTGTAAATTTAAATTAATTTTTGAAATACAGTAAAGTGTTTAGCTTATTGGAAATAATAAATTTAATCTATGAGCTTGAAATAAAAATAATCAAAAAAGCTTTTTCATTTTTAAGAATTCATTTTAAACCCTAGGCATAGCGTTTTTTTTTTCTTTTTTGAGATCCATAATTAAATTTGTGGAAAGAAATGTATATTTCGATGTAATCACAATGTACATGACTACATATACCAAATGTACACACAAAATATTATAATTTAATTTTTCTTTTTCAACCAACTATTTTAAATTAAAAAAGATTCAATTAAAGTTTTTAATTTTAAGTAATTGACTAATATTTTGACATATTTTACTGTAGGATTTACTCATTAACGCATAGCTCAAAAGTACAATTGCATGCAGCCCACTATATCAAAAGCAATCATTTGTGTTCACTAAATGATTGTTGAAATCTGCCAATAATTGCTTCTGTGTCCAATTACTTTTCAATAGTTAGCAACATGCATGATTTCAAATTCTCCTCAGACAATTAATTTATTAACATTGTCTTTAAGATCTTTAGCTTTGAAAATGTCTTCTTACATTGGACTTGAGTAAATGATAACATGTAAAATGATTTTATAAAGCCCTTATTCCTTTTTATTACTAAAACAGTTGTCTGTGTTTTATTTATTGCATTTTTATTTGATATAGGAAGTCCACTCGACATCGGGAAAGTTAACACCCTGACCAGTCTGTGACTGGCAACAAGGTAGTACTAAAGAAAATTGGAACTACAAGAAAACTTATACTTACCGTTAGAATGAGATTAAATTTCTAAGACACATAATGATAAAAATAGAATTGGGGAACTGGCAATAAACCGTCCGCATACGGATAGAAAGTGGATTCAACAGATATAAAAAATAAAAAGCAATGAAAGACAAGGATGTGTCTTCTCACCAGACATATTTAATCGCTACAGTAAGACGATTTTGAGAAAACTAGAAGTCTTACCAAGCTTCATTATTGAAGATTTCAATCGTAACCCAAGATATGCACATGACACAGTGATGTTAGCAGACACAGAAAGAAAACTACAAGAACTCTTGCAGAAGGTACTGAAGGAAAGCAAGAAGGTAGGACATAATTGCAAGACGACAGAATGCATGGTTGTTAGTAAAAGAATCAGCTCAACATGCAAATTATAAATTGAAGATGCCAAAATCAAACAAGAAATCTGGGAAGTGCTATTACAGAGAACAGAAAGTGCGACATTGAAATCCAATTAACGAAAGATGTCTTTCAAAAGTTAAGCAAAGTATCAAGAAACAGAAAAAGTTCGTTAGAAACAAAAAACAAAGTGCAGAACGGTTGTTTAATATCAATCGTGCTATATAGCATTGAATGCTGGACAAACTCAAATATCAAGAGACTTGAAGCTACAGAAGATTTTTGAGAATACCAAGGACAGAATATGTGAGAAATGGTGAAGTTTTAGAGAAAATGGAAACAAAAAGGACACTTATGGGTAACACCAAGAAGAGCCAGTTGAAATATCTAGGACACGTAATAAGAAAAGAAGACTTGGAGAATGTACTATTCAAAGGGCACATTGAAAGCAAGAGGGACAGAAGAAAACAACGCGAGCTTGTGTAAATGAGTTGCGGACAAAGTTTAGAAGAGATAATTAAAAACAAAATCTATTAAGAGCTGCAAAGGACAAGACATTGTAGAGAGCCATGATCGTCAACGTCCTAAAGGAACAGGACACGTAAAAGAAGAATAAATAGCAAATAAATAGCAAACCAAGGACAAATAGAGTAAGTGATCAAATAGAACTCAAAATAAGAACGATCAAAACTAATAATCTACTAGTAAATAGTACAATTAATTTTTGGCTGACGACGGGAATTAAACGAACAAACGTAGATATATATTCATCCTATTTCTCATACCTTCAAAAATAATTGAGATATTTGCTTGTGGGTTGAATTGGTCTCTTGTAGGAACGCAATCATATATAATAAGCTAATATTATCAGTTTCCTTATAAGGAAATATTCGGCATTCATTAACCGAACAACCAGTGCTACTATCGGTTGAAATTTCTATTAAAGCAGTTATTTAGGAAATAGATGCTATTATTGCTCTTTTCCGGATTAATAGGGGCTTTATTCCTTACTTTTTATTTGAAGTCTTCTGGAACATCAACATTTTGATTACGTTATTTTCTCTTCGAGTTATACATAATTCCTAACACATCACTCAACAAGTTCCGAGCCTGACATATAGATGGCGCCACTAATAAAAAGTCCGTATGGTTTCTATGAAGTACAAACCTTTAAATGGCACGTGACAAAGTTTGGGGCCAATCGGATTATTAGTTTACAAATTACAGTTATAATAGAGCGCGGAGCAGAATTGGCCCAGAGATAGGACAAGAACAGTGAGGTTTTGTTAAAGATACCTGAATAAGGAATGCGATGTTCATGCTCAGAATGCTATTTGAAAGAGCAATAGAAATGCAGAAGTACCGCTATCTGTGCTTCATAGACTACGCAAAGGCATTTGACAAAGTACGCCACAAAGATTTGATAGAGATACTCGACAACCTCGACTTTTTTGGAAAAAAACGTTAGAATAATGAAAAATATATATTGGCAGCAAACCGCTTGCGTACGGACAGCAAAGAAATTCAGCGGATATACAAAAATAAAAAGGGGCGTAAGATAAGGATTTGTATTCTCACCGGATTTCTTCAACTTACAGCGAAACAATTTTTTTTTTTTTTTATAAGCGTTTCACCCCAAGCAAGGCATGTCACTGCCACTACTGCGCAGGGGGCTACATAGAGTGGAGAAAGGGTGATTAAATATAGGAAATGTCAGAGGGTGGGTGATAGGCGGGTAAGGATACCGAGAATTAGGGTTGGGTAGATGAGAGTGTTCTGAGAATAATTGGGAGTTAGTGTGATAGAAGGTGTCTATTGACTCTACATTTAAACACCTGGAGATTGTAGCTGTCGGGAAAGCAGACTTGTGGAAGGGAGTTCCACAGCCGGGAAGCGCGAGAATAGAAGCTGTTCTGAGAGAAATAAAATCCTTGCCAGGATTCGTCATTGGCGGCTACAATCTCAACAATCTAAGATATGCAGATGACAGAGTACTGATAGCAGACACAGAAACGAAAATGCAAGACCTTCTATAGAAGGTAGCAAGAAAAAGCGAGAAGAAAGGACTAAGCATAAAACTTCAAGAAAACAATGTATGGGCATCAGCAAAAAGATGATCCCAAAATGCCAACTACAGGTCGGAGAAACTAAAATAAAACCAGTAAAAAAATTTAATTACCTGGGAAATTTACTGACAGAGGATGGGAAGTGCGATGTCGAGATCTAAAGACGCATTGGTTTGGCTAAAAAACACATTTCAAAAGCTAACTAGAATACTGAAAGACAGGAAAATCTCATTGGAAACTAAGGAGTGCTGGATTGCTATGTGATGTTTGTCATTCTGTATAGCAGTGAATGTTGGACGATCTCTTCAAGAATGAAGAAGAGGCTTCAGGCAGCAGAAATGTGGTTTTACAGAAGGATGCTGAGGATACCATGGACTGAGCACGTGATTAACGACAAGGTGTTGGAGAGGATAGAAACGAGGAGAAAACTCATAATTAACATAAGGAAGAGGCAGATGAGGTTTCTGGGACATGTAATGAAGAAAGAGGGCCTAGAGAATCTAATACTCACAGAACAGATAGAAGAAAAGAGAGACAGGGGAAAGCAGCGCGAGACCTACTTGATAGGCTTGAGCAAATGAATGGCGGAGCGGGGTTTGGGAGAGATATGAAGAGGAAGAATTTTGAGAGCGACAATAAACAGAGCCAAGTGAAAGTCCATGATCGCTTGCGTCCTGAAGGGACACGGAACATGAAGAAGAAATAGTGAAGCTACTGTTGCAATTTTTCAAAACAAAGGAAAAATCAATTTTGTGTGTTGATAAAGCATCGCTTTCTGATAGGAAAATACTGTTCAGGCAAAGTAATGGATTGATAGGTGTTATTCAGACTCTGCTCCGTCAGAAACAACGGTTAAGAGGTTGTATACTGACATTAAACAACAGACACAAATGATGCTGAACGCTCAGGTCGCCCAAAACCGGCATTTGTCCCGGAAAACATAAAAAAAAATCCACGAACTCTTTTTGGCCATCGTAAATTGGAGTTGCGTGAGATAGCGGAAGAGTTGAACCTATCAGAAGGCAGTGTATTCACTATTTTGCATGAACATTTGTCATTGAGAAAGCTGTGTTCAAAGTGGGTGCCGCGTTTGTTCACAGTCAATCAAAAACAACAACGCGTCGACGATTCAGAGAGTTGTCTGCAACTGTTTAAACGCAACAAGAAAGGTTTTTTGCATAAATATGTGACAATAAATGAAACAAGGATCCACCACTTCACTCTAAAGTCAAATCGGCAGTCAGCTGAGTGAACAACAGCAGGTGAAATCGGTCTAAAGCGACCTAAGACGGAAATATCAGCAAGGTTTTGGTCTTCGTATTTTGGGATGCGCAAGGTATTTTGTTCATCGATTACCTTGAGAAAAAAACAAAAAACAAAACAAGAAAAAACAACAACAACAATATCGAATATTATATATCATTACTGGTGCATTTGAAGAAAGAAATTGTCAAAAAATGGCCACAAATGAAAAAGAAAATAGTGATCTTTCACCAAGACAACGCACCGTGTCACAAGTCGATCGCAACTATGACAAAGCTACATGAATTGCACTAAGAATTGCTCCCGCATCCATCCTATTTTCCAGATCGGGTTCCCATTGACTACTGGCTGTTTGCAGACCACGAAAGAATGCTCCAGGGAAAGAGATTTAACTCCAATGAAGAAGTGATATCGGAAATTGAGGTGTATTTTGAGGCCAAAGACAAATCGTTCTACAAAAAAGGGATCAAATTGTTAGAGAAGCATTGGAATCAGTATAACACCCTAGAAGAAGACTATGTTAATGAACAAAGTCAAATTTTGCCTAAAAGTTGTTGTTTTATTAGTTAGGCCCCGGATCTATTGAGAATAGATCTCAATTATTTACGCAACTTTACACTTGTATGACTTAGAGAGAACCATTCCACTTCGCATTTTCTGGACTGGTACCACAAAATCATGAATAAAAGTCTGTATCAAATGACAGAAACACATCATGTACACATACTAGACTCAGATCATTCGATCATTATAGTCATTAATAGTTTGTGAGAACAATTATTCAAGCGTAGGAGGAAAGTAATATCTTTGCTGGTCCAAGAAGCATCCCCACAAAAAAAAAAAAAAAAAAAAAAAAAGAAAAATAATTGTTGTTGGTGAAGTTCAAAGAGTTTATAAGAATGTTTCGAATTCAGTGTAAAGATAAGAAAATAAGTCGAAGAACGCATATATTCATTCAAAAAATATGATGTAAATGAGAACATAAGCGCTATGTCATCCACCTCAGCAAAATCTAACATTCTAAGACTGAATGTGAAAGAACTAGAAAATGAAAAACATCATTAAAGAGAGAGGAAAATAAAATAACAGGAATTAAGAAGACAAGATGACGATGGAATTGTATGTATTCTTTTGAAGATCAAAGTTGAATAAAAAGCAAGAATCCAGAACCGAGTTTCACAAGCGAGAAGTTCGACAGAAGAAACTGAAGGTTACATCAAGCCATTTCAACTGTAAAATGATGAAACCTATCTACCAATCTAGTACTGCGCTTAGTTCTGTCGAGGTACCAAAGAGGAAAGCTCACTAGAAAAATTGAGGCATTTGAAATTAGAAGGTACTTTCCGCTTTAAAATAAAAAACGAGAAAATCAAGTTTAATGTTGACTTTCGAAATACCGTAACTTTTGATCTATTTCAGATAAACCACTCAAATTTTTAAAGAAAGCTAGAAGCATTTACTTAAAAACAATGACAACGGAAAAGCTGTGTGGCATTTTGAAGCAAAAGTCTATACACGTATAACGCAAACCGAGCACCATCGTAGCGCAACTTTTACTCAACAAAATAGTGACATTATGCTCCCACAAGCCAGATAAAAAGGTTTAATCTATGTCTAGTGGCAAACATAAGCTTGCACATAAATACACTAATGAATTTTCATGAAAAGGGGCGTTTTCGGCATAATTGTGAAACAGGAATTTGACCTTGTAACGAGTACCTGATGATACTGTCGAGTTGCTTTCCATATAAAGGACTGTTTGGGGACTACAGTGTTATGCTTAACTGATTTTCACATACATAGCGGAAAGTACCTTCTTGTACTAAGAGCTTCAATTACATTTTGGTTATACATAGTAAAAATGATATTATGCGATAGCGCGGGTTTTATACCGTAATAAAATATAAAACATTTGTTTGGCACGAAATTAAACAAATGCTTTATTTATAATCTTCTTTGTTTTAATAAGAAAGAGCGTTGATGTGCTAAAGCCAGATTCAGGTTCATCTTCCAGTTTTTATTAGATTTGTTTTTTAAAATTTATATCAAAATAAAAATATTTAATAGGATTATCCATGGTACAGAAAGAAAACTACAGTAACTCCGAGATAAGGTAGTAAAAGAAAGCGCGCAAAAAGGACTAACTATCACTCGTATAAAAACAGAAGTTATAGTTAGCAAAAGGAACAAACGAAGTTGTAAGTTACAAATTGGGGGCGTTAAAATGCAGCCAGTACAGAAATTAGACTATATGGAAATTGTTTTGGCTGAAAAATAGCGAAAGGAGCCTTCCAAAAATACATAAATGAATAATAAATAAAAAAATTAAAAAAAAAAACGTATGAAGAAACAGGAAAATGTTGTTAGAAACAAAGAAAAGAGTGATGAACTGTTATGCAAGATCAATTCTCCTACATGGTAGTGAATGTTGGAAAATCGCCTTGTTGATGAAAAGAATTCAGGCAACAGAAATGTAATTCTATAGAATGTTGAAAATACCATGGACAGATCATGTGAGCAACGCGGAAGATTTATTGAACATTAGAACAGAAAGGAAACCTGTACTTAGAATCAAAAAGATATTGGAAATTTCTGATATACATAAGGAAAATAGCTTGGGAAATTTGACTCTCACAAGACAAGAGGGGCAGAATCAAGCAACGCATAATCTAGTTAACGAGCTTATATGAACCGATGGAAATAAAGAGAATGGAATTTATAAGAAGATAAATACTGCTTAAAGGAAGTTGTGGAGAGCCATGATTATCTAAAGGGACATAGTACATAAAGGAATTCAGCTTAATGTGTATAGTATTCTATTATTACCAGCTATGAATAGATACTAACAAAGATGGATTTGGGAATTTGTGTTTGATTAATGCACGACAAACATTTCATGGTTGGTATTGACCAGAGGTTACCAAACTACGGTCCGCGGACCGGATTCAACTCGTCAATTCACCAAATCCGGCACCACGTTGTGCCACAAATGAGTTAAAATATAATGATTTATATGGAATTATCAATTTCACCGGCAAAAAAGTAACTTGTGTAAAATTACGTTTACTGTCAGTTAAGTGCCATACGTGAACACGCTTGGGACATGACTGACCGGACGGAAGATTATCCCGCAGTAGGTTGCCATTGCTTTCTGCGGTAGACTGGTTGTCAGCCAAGGCTATAGAACCCAATCTGTCCTGTTATTTAACCCATAACTGGAAAGAAGAGACGGATTAATACCTTTCCCAAGGGTATTTGCGCGTAAGTGAATGCAATGAATTCAATAGGAATTCGAACTCGGCTTCCTGCTTTCTCGTTCCGAGTCGATATCAACTGCACCACAACGCACATGAAGAAAAAATTAAAATAAATGTAAGTAAAAATACCAAAACTTGGCCAATCTGATTTTTGCATCTGACAGTAAAAAATAAAACTTTCGGCGACTTTTTGGGATTTTTGACATTCGAACGCTTTTGTGTAAATACCCGCAATGAAGGTAAATATTTATGAACATTCGAAAGCAATTCTCTTGGTTGGATGAAGCAATTTTAAAACAAATATTGATTAGATCTTTAAAGGTATACGCCAGTTGCAAAAATCACCCTAACCTTTTGTTCTACTTAGAGATTTGGATGTGCGCGTACTGGGTGTGATATAACTATTTTATTGCTAATGTCGCCTTCTTTGATATATTTTTTGTAAATAAACATGTTTGTTGTCTTTATTTTTTGTGTATTCAGTGTAATGTATTGAACAAGATGCTTGTCATTCTCTCAGTTATTTGCCCTCTGTGAAAAGAGTTTAATGAACCCTGGTATAGCGTATTCACTTGATATAAAATGTATTCACAAAATATAATTTTTAGTATGTATGAGCAAAACGGTTTGAAATGGTTTGAACTGTAAGCTCTATTCTAAGTTTATTCAGTCGCACTTCTCGCTTGCGAAATTCTTTGGCTCCTGGCTTCCCTGTAAAATTTGACCTTCAAAAATGTATATGCAATGTCAAACGTTATCTTCCATTATTGTTCATTTATCGTTTTCTCTTAATGTTTTTTCTTTTTCTCATTCTTTCACACTCGGTAATCCCTTGCATTTTAGTGGCTTTATTGCCTTGCTTGAAGTGAACTAATCAAAAATAAATATATGTGCGACGTATCAAATAGTTGCCGAAAAGTCCTGACCCCGCTCGGATTCCCAAAATATGACCAAATATCGAAATGTAATTCTTGAGGGGTTCAGTTTACTTAATTACAATAGAAAGCTAATAACTCCAGTATAAACTACTACAAGAAAGTGCTGAAAAGTTCTCAGCCCAATCAACTCCCCAAATTCTGACCGTCCATCGGAATTTCTCAGAAGCGTCTTTTTGATTAGGGAAGAAGTTTTCGGCACAATCGGCGTTCGTCGTAATTATTACATGAACCACCAGTTTTCTACCGTGTCCCTTCAGAACGTTAGCGATCAGAGCTCTTCACTAAAAAATAATTGTATTACTCATCATGCAATCCTCGTTTGAATGCAACTTTGTAAAGAACAGTTTCTGTTATAGACATTAGCCAATGCTGTAGATTTTATACAATGAATTCTGAAGATTAAAACAAAAAGCATTGTTTCTGACTTAAAAATGGTATAGCGTGTGTTCCACAGAGCAGAGGTATTTATAAACAGGATTTTTTGTTTTAACAACACGGATGTTATATTCAAGTTGTGCCACTTGATCGTAGACTGAACAGTCAGACACAGGTTTGGTGTTTCGTAAAAGAAACGGAAGATACTGGAAATTTTAATTGAGCGGCTTCATGTACAAGTTATCAGTTTTCGGAAACATTTCCGTTTCCCTGTACCAGTTTCTGCTTTTATTCCTGATCTTAGCAGGATGTTCAAAACATTGAGGAAAAAAAGGACTATCTTTTGTAATTACCAGTACACATGTTTATAATTTCAGGATTTTGGCAATAATGGCTCACCCCAACCTCCTGTATTTTTTCATTTTCTTTACTTCTTACAAACTTTTGTCCTTCTTCTGTCATCCATTCACGAAAACTAGTTATGTATGTTACTTGCAGTTTTCTTTTTTTATTATCTCAGTAGGTCATCTGAGTGTTAAATTCTCCGGGTACTCTTTCTACATTATGCGTCCCAGAAATTTCAACTGTCTCTTCTAATCTTACTTATTATAATGAAGACCGTGTTATATATATATATATTTTTTTCTAAACATAAACTGTTAAATATAAGAGACAATGAATGTCTATTATGTTTAATCATGAGCCATTCTAAACGTCGTATTTTAGCTTTAATTTCAGTTGAAAATAAAGACAAAAATTCTCCAACATTTATATATATAACCTAGCTGAAAGTAATCGGATGTCTAACCGCACTGATGAGCTGCGATACAGCGAAACAGAACTGTCTGCAGAGAACTATATTTATTTACCTCCTGTCACACTCATGGAGAGAGAGAGAGAGAGAATAGAGAAGTAGCGTCAGCTCAGTTCATTCTTTTTACTACCAGTTACGAAAGCTCTTGCCGCATGTTTGCTCTATTATTTTATTGGCAATAATTATGTCGTCGAGTAGTGAAGAACATATATCCTCTCTATTACATTAAAGACCGTTATATATATATATATATATATATATATATATATATATAATAATCCTATCAAATATTTTGCCGTCATTTTTTCAGCCGTTTCTTTCTGATTGTAAATATACGTTTTATGTTCATATTTTCATAAAAATGACTTCGATTTTCATGCGTCCTGTTTATTCGCTGGTACAACCAAATATCTGTAATTTCATGTCAATTCTTCACCAGGGAGGACATTATCTAGCATTCACTGCCATGTCCGACATTAGATATTGCATCAGAGTTCAAAGATGGTTTCTTTGTTATTATTAGGTTGTCTCAAAAGTTCGTAAACACTTGCAAAAAATTGAAATTTTACTCTCCAAGTGATCTAAGGTTACCAGAAAACACTTGCAAAAAATTGAAATTTTACTCTCCAAGTGATGTAAGGTTACCAGAAAACACTTGCAAAAAATTGAAATTTACTCGCAAAAACAAAAATTATTGCTCAAAATAAAGACCATCATTTTTCAAGACTTTCTGTCATCGATCTGCAAGCTTTCGAATCTGGTCAAAGTACCATTCAACCGGCTTCGAATCAAAGAATTTTTGACACGCTTCCTCGACTTCATCAAACGAGTCGAATCGGCGGCCCTTCAGAAAGTGTTACATTAAGCGGAAAAAGCCGTAATCTGATGGAGCACAGTCAGGACTGTAGGCTAGATGTGGTAGAACCTCAACGCCGTTCAGCTCTTCAAACTTGTCTTTGGTTATCCTGGCGATGTGTAGCTTAGCATTGTCCTGCTGCATCAAAGCGCGCTTTCGGTTGATCAGAGCCGGGTACTTTTACTTCAACTTTTCGTAGCCCCGCTCAAGTTGCTGACAGTAAAGTTCAGCACTAATATCACGACCATTCAGAACCAACTCAAAATGCACGATTCCTTCAAATTTCCACCAAACGCACAACATGACTTTCTTGCCGAATCGATCTTATTTTGGAACCGACGGTGTCTCTTGCCCTTTTTGAACCCATCGCTTGTCTCGATAGTGCTGGACCAGATAGACCCATTTCGCAAGTGTTTACGAACTTTTGGGACAACCTAACAAGTATATTTTCTACGTCTTAATGCTTTGCTTGGTTTTGGAAGGCAGATATCGCTGTGTCACATTTTCTGTCGTCTGTTTCGACTTATTTTGAAACGTTTCTTTCTCCTTCTGTGTCAAAAAGGTTTTATTTGTTTCTGGTTCCGCAGAAGGATGCTGAGAATATCATGGGTGGTGTATGTAAGCAATGAGAAAGAAACTGAAAACTAAAAGGACACAAAATCAAAGAAAGAAATTTATTGGACAATTAATGAAGAAAGAACCTGGAGAAATTGCCGTTCACAGAGTGTATTGAAGGCAAGAAGAACACGGGAAAGTAGCAAGTAATGTACTTAATGAGCTTGTGCAAACTGATGGCAGAAAAGTGTAGTAAAATGACAAACCTTACTAAGAACTACAAGTGATAGGAAGCTGTGAAGAACTATGATCGCAAACTTTCTGAAGTGATACGGCATACAGAAGAAGGTGCTTCCCCGCTCAATATAATCTAGGTACCTCCACTCATTTTCGATATCTAAGTTTTACACTGAATTTTTAGAAAAAAAAAGTTTTGTTGAAGCCTTAATTTTAGCCTAATTGAAAGCTGAATGATCAGATTTGATAGTTCCAGTATACTCTACTGTATTTCAAACAATGGAATCTAAAATTTGAAATGTTTAGAAATTTTTTTCGGCCATTTTTGAGCGATCGACACATCTGTAAAGAAAAGTTAATTTTTGGGTTAAAAAATCTTGCAAAAATAAAATATACATCTGTGACAAGTTATTTTTGAAAAATTAGCAAATTTAAAGTTAAATTAATCTGATTTGAAACAAATATTACTTTTTTATTGCATGAAATTTAGAATAAAAGTATTATTCACGGACCTCTAATTTTTCTGACATTTGAAGTAAATGGTGACAGTCTGTCATCAATCACTTCCCATCTGGCCAAATATGGCCAAATATCGACATAAACTTATGAAACCTAAGAGAACATTTCGTAAGGGGAACAACCCTTGAAACGCGTGTGTTTTTAAAAGGTAAGTCTCTTATAACTTTTTATAAAAAATTAAAATAAAAATGAATAAATAAAAAATTAAAATTAAAATTATTTTACAAATCCTAATGCTGAAGGATTTGTATTAAGCTTTTCAATTTTTAAATATATTCTTTACTTAGTTAATAACCAACGACACCGAGTGACTGATGACATTTAAAGTATGTTTGAAACTTTATAAATCATCATTATAAGCAGAGAAAAAATAAAAACTTTTATAAAAATTCATTATTCATCGAAAATTTTTGTTTTCTTCAGAATATGGTATCCTTAATATATATTATTTATAAAATCAATTAAAAGTTTATCTAAATTTAAAAAGAGGTTGTTTTAATGAATTTTTTTATTTTACTATTCGAGGAAGAATTTTAGAAGATATTCGTTGTGCTGCAGTGGTTATCAGCTCGGAACGAGAAATCAGGGAGCCGAGTTCGAATTCCAATTGGATTCCTAGCATTCACTTATGCACAAATACATTGGCAAAAATATTAATCCGTCTCCTTTCTCCACTTATGTGTTGAATAACAGGACCTATTGGGTTCTATAGTCTTGGCTGGCAACCAGTCTATCGCAGAGACTGCGGGGTAATCTTCTGTCTAGTCAGGCATGTATCTTTCGAGACATGATCGCCCAAGCGTGTATCACGTATTGCGCTTAACTGACTGACTGCCTAACTTCATAGAAAAAACAAAAAAAAACAAAAAAAAAACACGATTTACATTCCTTAAGGTGTCCTGCAATTAACTAATAAAACAAGATTTCAAGATTTGTGATTAGTATTGAATTTCTAAAAAATTTAATGGAATTAATTGGAGGGGGTGTAACAGATGTAAAATATTTTACGAAGATTTTCTAAAAATAATAATTATTGCATAAATAATTTAATTTGTGAAGAAGTCCTAAAAGTTTCATTAAAATCAGATAATTGATTTTTGCAAACATTTCCAAATTAACGTGTCTCTCAACGTTCAAAAAATAACTTGCGTAAAATTACGTTTGGCATAATAATAACCTCTAGCAAACATCGGGTAAATCGTTGAACAAAAAAAAAAAAATTCGAACTTGTTAGAAAGAATTAATTTTTTTAAATAATGAAAACAAACGTTGATCTTTCCTCTTAAATAATAACACATATTTTGATGATAAAACTTTGCTATTATTACGTTTGGGCCCTTTTAACATTGTGCTATGCTGTTTTTCTGGCGAATGAGTAGAGATATCTATTATAATCTTCTAAAACTCTTTAAGTTCAAGGTTAACCGTTATTTTTCCGACATAATCTCAAACTAAAAATAGCTAGAAAACCCATTGTTTATAAGTATTTGCTTGTTGTTATTAAGTTATAGAATAGTAAATGGGGGGAGGAAATAATTTTGTGTTACTATTGATACATTCTTTTTTAATAACATGTTTTCTGTAAACCCCAGTAAATGTTTTCGAATCAGTAAGCCTTTTTACAAATGCCCCAGTTGCTGACACGATAAACATCATCCTTGAATATCTATTATTAATATACCTTCCTCACCTTCCTTCTCCCATTTATTATATCTACGACTCTTACTGTTAGCTGCTATGTGTAGCATCCACTTCTATGACCAACAAAACCATATCTGCACCCAAAGAGACAGTCTTGATGCAGTCGCCTCTGGGGTTAACGTTCTACAATTAATATATAACCTTTATTAGAAAATACAAAAGTCAAAAACGTTACTAAAGTCTACAGTCTATATAGGCGACGATATTCTAAATTTCGCTCAGTGGTGGGCAACTCAGCTACTTTTCTCTGGACGGGGCGCAAATGAAAAATATTTTGAAAGGTGCAAGGAACAGCTTTCTGAAGCAGTTCCTCTCTCATTGCACTAAAGAGAATAGGATCGGTGGTCGTATATCGATATCAGCGGAATCGACGTTTGCGGAAGCTGAGTTTGCGTTCTCTACATAAACTGATCTTGTGTCAAATCCTGCCAGCATGGGGTGCCAAATAAAAACTAATTGTAGTATCTGCCATAGGAAAAAATTAACTCTAGCGCAGTCTATTCTATGTCCTATTTGGTTCTTTTGTCTATATTAACAGGTTATGAATAGTATGCAAAGGAAAAGCTAAAAATTACTTTTAGAAAATTTAAGTATTTTTCTACGTGATGTGTCCTTTTTAAACATGAACGATCGTGACTCTCCACTATCTCTCAGCAACGTTTGTCGATTAGCCAAGACTTCAGCACCTTGTTCCGCCATTCACTAATACAAGCTTGTTAGGTAGTTGGCCCACTTCTCTCTAATATGTCCTCAAGTTCCCAAAACCCTCATTCCTCATTATGTGTCCAAGAAATTTCAGCTGTCTCTTTCTGATTCCGAGTATAAAGTTTTTTTCTTGTTTGTTTCAAATTTTCTTAAGACTTCTTACTTTCTTACATGTTCCATCCAACATCCTTCTGCATAACCACATTTATGTGAGGAGAGTTGTCTTTTCTTAGTTTCTAACAAAATTTAAGGGATCAAAAAAGTTTCCCTAGAGACAAAGAAAAGAGTGAATTGCTTTGTTATATCTAATATGGTAGTGAAGGCTTAACAACTTGTTTATAAATAAAAGACCTGTTTTATCATCTCGCCACAGAATAATGCCATTAAGATGCACGAGGTTCCTTGGAATCTAAGAGAAGAAGAAAAGAAAGGACAGTAAAAGAACGGGTTTCAGCAAGACGGAAGATGACGATTGGTGTTGCATTTAATTTTTGAAGATTGTAGGTGGCAGGAAACAAGAAATCGGAAGAGAATTCCACAGGAATTGCAAAAAAAAAAAAAAAAAAAAAAAAAAAAAAAAGAAAAGAAAAAAAAAGAAAAGAAAAAAAATAATAATTACTATTTCAGCAATAAAACGGTGAAACCTAATTGTAAACCCAGTAAAGGCTTAAACGCATGCAGTCGAGGAACCAAGAGGTAAAAGTCGTCGGAACAATTGGCATGAAAATATTTGCAAAAAATACAAAAGGAAGTTACACCACGTCGGCGAGAAAATTAACTGAAGTTGAAATACCAGTTCAGGATTGATTACATTACAGACCGTTCTTTGAGGTTTTTTTTTTTGTTTTAATCATATCACCCAGAGCAAGGCAGTAACGCCACTGATGTGCAGGGGGCTACGTAAGAGTGAAAAGATTAGAAGAGAGAAATCCGGAAACCACATCCTAAACAGGGAACAAGGGATGAGCCTCTACACCTGTTCAATAGACGTGGGTGTAGTGTGAACCGGGCGATAGATCGAGATACAGTAGGGGTACCAAGTCAGATATGGCGGCAATATTCAGTACAGGCACAAATGAACCTTTTCTTCTTACAAATTTGTTATTCTGTTTATTTAGTAAAATTTTACTTTCACATACAAAACGAAATATTTTATTCTTCCACGTTCCAATATCCAACCTTCTGATATTTCAAATTGTAGGGAATTCGGGTGTGTTTGGCACAAGAACAATTTGACATACATAACCGAGGCGTCTACATGAATGTTGACGCCGCAAAGAACACACACTCAGCAAAGAACACGCAGTGAAATTCTGAATACTACATGAATGGTTACCCCTCAAAGGAACACGTAGTAGAATTCTGAACCCTACATGAATGGTAATTCAGCAACGAACACACAGAAGAATTTTGATCATCACAATTTGATTACTCCATACACAAAAAATAACATTATTTTCTCTCGTTAAAATAAATTCAATTAACATTTACATACACAAATGAAATACTTTTTTCGACTAGAACTACTTTCAATGTCGCCACGGCATATAAGTCAACCATCACTACATAAAATAGCGACCACACATAGAACATTGCACAGTTAAATAATGGCATATTAGACAGCACAACTGTCATCTCTTCCAGGCTTTCCAGAAAAAGGGTGACAACAACGTAGACTCACTGACGTTTTTCATCATTTAACAAAAACAACTAAGAAATCTGTAAGTTCGATTTATTGATACTAGAGATAACTGGCACCTCCCAAACAAATCAACATTAAATCCAAATATATTCTAAAGTTCTTTCAAAACATGCGTCGACACACCAGCATCACTCAACTAAAAACAACTTTGCAAATCAAAGTTTTTCCAACTGTTAATTCTTCTAACACCAAGATAAATACACACACACACACATCGAAACAAACGGGCCCTTCCAAACGAAAATCAACTCAACGCGGAGCATTGGAATCAATTAGAAGATTTTTAACAGCCATATCAACCACTGGAATCCACCGAGAATTTTTTTCAGAGTATGCTACATTCTAAAATAACTCATTAGAAAAAAAAAAAAAAAAAAAAAAAAAAAAAAAAAAACACTGATAGGGTACAGTACACTTTCATTGAAACCTCAAATCACGCACATCTCAATTATGACGACTCTTCTTTTCAGCCTACGGTTAACAACACAGAACTCTAAACTCACAAACTACTTGCAATTAACGAACCCATACGCCGCATACAAGCATTAACTGAAAAAAGTGACTCTTCACTGGACAACGATTGATTACCACAAACGCACACAATAATGGCAACCCGCGACTAACAAATCTTATCTTAAACAACGAGAATAAATTTATCCTTTATTTCATGCTTTAAACGATCATAATCACATGAATACGTACGAAGATGCATGAAAATATTTTCAATATTTTTCAATTTGCGGGGTGGGTACAGGATAAAAATCCTATATAATCCAACAATTAACTAAAACACAAAAAATAAAATTGCACACCTGCAAAAATGGATCAGAACGGCTGAAAAGATTTTGGAAAAACTCAAACCAAGGCAAATTTCACAAGTTGGTGTGAAAATTAAGATTCTGGATTCTGATTGGATAGGAAAGAGCAAATTGATCTATGATCCCGGTCAATTTTTCTTAACACCTAGAAAATGGGTATGCAGTTTCGAACCGACTACGTGACTAGATGTCATGACTTTTTCACGTCCCTTGACCGGCAAAAGTCAGTCAGATGGGAGCAGGAAGTAGAGACAACACGCTAAAATATAACAAAAGAAACTTTAAGCCGGACATATAAAACGCCGTCATACATTCGTTCTTCCTCTCCTAATTTCCCTTTCTTCGTCTTCACTTACACGCCGTCAAAGAAACAACAATAAGATGCTTCAACTGACATCTAGAAACTAAAGTCCAAGTACTAAGTACAATTTTCTTTATTGCTCTACCTTCCTTTTCATTTTTTCACCGCCCTCGCAAAAAATTACGTGCATTTAAAACGTTGTATGCAGTCACAGTAGATTCTTTTACACGAGTACTTTACTCAAAACATTTAGCTCAACAAAATGTTATATTAGAAGATATCACGTATTTGTAATTGAAAATAAAAGACAAACAAACAAGACACGTAAATTTAAAATGTGTAATTTAAAAAATTACAAAGTAACATAATATATATGTCATCCGCAGACAGATCTGTTTCGCTGTATCACAGCTCATCAGTACGGTTAGACTCCGATTGCTTTTTAACCCAGGATTGAAACCAGACCGAATTGGCATCAGTCGGCGATTCCACCTCTGGGCTATGGGCGCTCGGTAGAAGAAGGCAGACTTTTTTAGCGTATACATTATCATTATACATGCCCAATAGCCAGAGTGCTCTAATTCGAATTTGCACGAGATACTAGATTAGCAACTAGATCCCACCCTTTTACAGTGAAACCGATGAAATGCAACCGCAACTTCTACTCCAACAGTTTCTTTCCTCGCACTTCCCGACTGTGGAATTCCCTTCCACACGATTGCTTCCCCAACGGCTACAATCTCCAGGAGTTTAAATGTAAGGTCAATAAACACCTCCTAACACACTAACCTGCTCCCATTCTATCAAACACTCTTCCCATCTGCCCAACCCTCATCCTCGGTATCCTTACTCATCTGTCACCTTCCTCCTGACATTCCCTATGTCTAACCACTCCTTCTCTTTACCTTCCCCTATGTAGCCCCATACGCAATAGTGGCAGTGGAATGCCTTGCTTGGGGTGAAATGATTAAAACAAAATCATTACGGAATGAGCCATGCGTACATGCCAGAGTAGCTACTGTTTTTCAAAGTCTACAACTTTTTCCAGAGTGCTCAATCAGGGTGTGAGAGTGTAAATAGTCATCCGCAGACAGATCTGTTTCGCTGTATCACAGCTAATATATATATATATATATATATATATATAAGTCACTAAATTAATAATGGTTCAAATATTTTCTAACCAATTTCAAAGTTTCGCCGGAATCAGGTTAATCTATTGAATTATTAGCAGATATCATATTTATATTTTACACAAGATCTTATCATAGATTCCAAAAGAATTTAAAATTTGTTCTATTACAGAGGTTAATGTTCTTTTGTGTTAATTTTTGCATAAAAATAGGATTTGTAAAAAGCGCTAAAAGTTGAACATCTGTTATACGACAATTGTAAGTGACGTCTTTTTAAGTGTGGACGGACTAGAAAACAAACGACGCCCTTAAAAAAAAAAAGAAAAAAAAAGAAAACAATTTAACTAATCGGAAGCGAGAGAAAAATATTTTCCTTAAGTGTTTTGGAACTCCTAAAAGTCTAACTTCTCAATCAAAAAACAATAAACACCAAATGACTGGATATTTTTACTCACTGAGATCACATCTATCTAGAACATCAACTTGCTATCGGCTCCGTAGCACGATATTACCATTACTTATTTAATTTGAATTTTAATAGTGTTTTTTGCCTGCTAATGAATTGCATCATGATTTTTCTGACAGTTTTATGACAAATTCGTGTCAGCCTTTGCCGGCAGCAGTCTTAATGATGGCAGCAGAATGGCAGTCATATATCACTTATACAAGGACACGTTTAACGGTCAGTCATACTGCTACCACAGCCTTTAACAACGTAATAATATTTAAAATGTTAAGAGCTTTATGTGTTTGCGACGGTGAGCACGTGCCAAATTTACTGCAGCAGGATATTAAAGAATTTTGATTCCCACGGCCGGCATTGTTGACGCATTTCTTTCACCCACAACCCAATGATGTCATTCTTCGCTTGATAACATCGCAAATAAAGTATAACACTAAATCACATGCAGTGAAAAAAAAGTTCTTCAAACCTTACATATTTTCTTCCCACATTGGAAATCTGAAGTTTTTTCTTGTCTGTGTTTTTATAGAAAATTTTACATGTTAATTATATCTAATAAAATTGCACCTTTTTTTTTTTTTCAATTGGAGTAGATAGACTAAACTATCGCCCGGTTCACACTCCACCCACAACTATTGAACAGGTGAAGAGGATCATCCCTTGTTCCCTGTTTAGGATGTGGTTTCTGGCTTTCTCTTTTCCAATCTTTTCACTCTTTTCTTTTTTTTCAATTGGATTAGATAGCATAACTATAGCCCGGTTCACACTCCACCCACGTCTATTGAACAGGTGAAGAGGCTCATCCCTTGTTCATTGTTTAGGATGTGGTTTCCGGCTTCCTCTTTTCCAATCTTTTCACACTTTTTTTTTTCAATTGGAGTAGATAGACTAAACTATCACCCGGTTCACAATCCACCCACGTCTATTGAACAGGTGAAGAGGCTCATCCCTTGTTTAGGATGTGGTCTCCGGCTTTCTCTTTTCCAATCTTTTCACTCCTATGTAGCCCCCTGCGCTTCAGTGGTGTTACCGCCTTGCTTGGGGTGATATGATTAAAAAAAAGAAGTTTTTTCCTCTTATAAGATAACAACAGTAATGTAAAGAAGTGAATGGTTAACAACAAAACGCTACGCTTTATTCAAATTTAATATTTATGTATGTTGCATATAAATTTATAAAACATTAAAAGGTAAGACTATGCTGAATGATAGGAAGTCGAGATTTTGAAACATAGTCAAAATGGGCTTTATATAACAGCAGGGCAAACAACTGAGAAGATATAATGGATTTTAGATTGGGATAAGCATAAATTTTACTCCGGAAATCACCACATTGGTTGCAAGATGTGAAAATATTTAAGTAAATATTTAATGGCGCCTGGAACATTTGTCCCGCAAATAATATTGATGGACTCATGCAAGTCCGGGCAAACACAAAACACAAAAACATGGAATTTAATCAAACAAGTGTTAATAGATATATTAAACAGACAGGTTACAAAAGAAAAATGAGAAATGAAGTTAAAGTCGTGAAGAATTCGAAATAACTCTTGTTGTCTGTAGTACAAATATTGGATTTCAAAGAGAATTTTAAATTTGTTGTCTACATTTTTTCGTACACAATGGTGGCTCGATAAGCGACGAGAATTCTTAATTCTTTAAACTGCCTAAAAAGTTTATCTATATATAGAAATTAATTTTTCTTTTAATTCGGATTAGCTTTTTAGATCATTATCTTTTAAATACAACATAAATTTAAGTTCCAAGTTATTTAATACTTAAATGTGTTTTTTTATAAAGTCCGTTGCAGTTACCTACTTTAAGAACTATATAAAATTCACAGTTCGCACAAGACATTGAATTTCGTTAGTTACCAATCAAAAACAAAAATATTTCTATCCAATCATTTATTACACTTCATTGCATTTTTTGTTGTACATTTTTTCAACTTTACGCGCATGATACAGGCAGACGAACTTTGTCTTTTAAAAATATTGGTAATAACTTGTATTTATGGAATTGAATTTATTATCAATTTATTTTTATTTATTTATTTACGCAATCTTTATCCTTTCCATTTGCTTCACATATTTCTGATTTAAATTATTTTAAAAATAATTTCTACAGTTAACACCCACTAAGCTAAATATAGACAGATTGTAATTGTTGAAAAAAAAAGTTCTTGTAAAAGTTCATAAGATCTTCTTCCGCGAAGTCATACGAATATATAAAACCAGTAATAATCTAATGATAGAACTTCTGTATATTGAATAAGCAAGGAATATGCAAAGATGAGAAAAAGATAACTGTTCAGAATAAAATTGAAAGAAATATTTCACAAAATAGTAATCAGTATATTTTACTCGTGTTCTTTTATATTCACCTATTTTATCTACAAGGTGAACAGTCGAATTTTGTTTCGGAATTTAAAACCTTTGATCCAAACCCACTTACCTTTGGTAGAATCATTCTGATTGTCCATCGTGACTTTGCAAAGATAAATTTGGAGAGTTATCTTATTGCATCTGTTGACATTTTTTTTTTTGGTAACGTTTTGGTAAATAATCGTTTCATGATTTTCTCAGCAGCAATGCCTGGAATATAATAAAAAAAAGGCGTGAATCATGGAAATATTTTGTGGTATTGTTCTTCATCGGAGAAAATTCAAGGCATTTTCAAATGTAATTTCGAAAGGCGCATTTTTCATTAATATGAAGAAATCTGAAAGTGATCTCATAATAAATTTTTTCTGGTACTAATGAATTATTTTGTACAATATACACACGTAAATCTATACAATCTTTAGAGGAAATAATGGATTTTCATCCATAATAATGTTATTTCTTATTTCTATTCACATCTATTTACTGAATACATGTGTTTGAGTAGACGTCTGCTTCTATTTTAAAGAAGTGTATTTACATCTACCAGACTGGGCTTTAAGAAAGATTTAATAAAGCGTATGTGGCCTTAATCAGGATTTGAACCTGCGTTCCTACTTATAAGCACACACATTTTATATATACAGAGTGGTCGAAAAGTAGGTGGCCTGTAAGAAATCCATTAGAGTCAAGTCATGTGAACGTGCTCGCCAATCAAATTGGACCTCTTCAGCCAATCAATTTCTCAGGAAATGAATCATCAAAATACTCAATGAACTGCTCTTGAATAATGTGGAGGAGCTACATCTTGTTGGAACCGATATATATATATATATATATATATATATATATAGGTAGGTAACTCAACACTTTATGTATATCATATTGCTCTGGATAATATCCATTGAGCTCTCTACACAGATCTATCTCTTTAATGTTTTATATTAAATCTATCTTTTTAGGATTATCCTCTCCATTTACGGATTTGGTATCTCACGAGTTGTTTATATTCGCACATTATATATGTTCCAAAGGTGGTTATAGAGAGGGATGATAGTGGGGACAATGCTTTGTGGCATGCATCTCAAATTATATGTGATGTATGCTAAAGTGAATAGGTGATGCTGGACAATTGGTACCTTAAAACCAACTGCTTCTGATAGATGAACTCTACGGTACAAGAAGGCAGTCCATATAGGGGAAGGAAAACCCTGATTTTAAACTTTTTTGTTTTTTTAAAACTGCTGCATTGCATTCATACCTAAACATGGAAAGGGCTATGGAAGTAAATGCAGAGAGAAAACACGGAGTAGAGCCCTGAAGCCAATTGACTCCCAAAAATGACAACTTGACAGCAACTCCGGCAGCCAAATCCGTCCTAAATGTAATGCCCAGTATTCTTATGGATCGAGAAGTGGCTGAGCGTTAGGTAATCTGAGTAACGCAAATCCTCCTTAGCCAATCAGTCAAGGTCTGCGACCTGCAGTGGTCACTCCAATCACAAAGTTTTTCTTAAGATAATAATGTCCTTAATATATTTATAAAAGCAATTAAATCCTTTCGTAATTAATGTCAGTTTTATTGCATTTTTTTATTTTACAATTTAGAGCAGATTTTCACAAATTGTGTTGCTGTTTGACAAAAACAAATTAAGGGTTTAAATTCTGTAAGGAAAAACTATAACTAATATAAAAATGAAGTCGGGGGTAACGAATGTAAAACATATTTTTACCAAGATTTTCTTAAAAAATATATATATATATATATATATATAAATTATTTAATTCATTTGTGAATAACTCCTGAAAATTTCTTTAAAATCTAACAAAAGACGTTAAATTTCTCATATTAATCTATGACACACCAACTGGTAATTTTTTAACCAAAATTTCGAACGTGCTGGAAAGGATTATATTTAATAAAAAAAAATTTAAAAATGCTTTAGTCTTTCCCCTTAATTAGCATTTTAACGATAAAACTTTGTTCTTATGAAGTTTGGGGGATATTTCAATCACGGTTTGTTCTCTTTTAAAAAAAAATATTGAAGTTATATTTTAGAAGTAGTACAAACCAATGGGTTAGCAGTCCACTGCTTGTAGTAATTTACTTTATTATGTTCGATACTTAGTAGAGTATTATATATAGTAACATTTTTATTGTAACTTTATAATAAAAACACAGTTTACTGCAACACAAGAGCCGTTATGTTTCGGTAATATCTTATTAGCATCTCATCTGACACTGAAGTATTTTCTTCCTGTTAGGAATCATTCTATATATAAAAACTTAAAAACAACACAATTTTTACCATATCCAGAGGTAATCCGGAGGGTTTGTCTCAATGAATCAATAGAAAGCCAGGTCATGATAGATAAGAAAGATTTGATTGTAAGGGAAAGGAGGGTCAGAGAATTGAAATGGCTTGAAAATCCAGACGCTTTCAGTGTCAGTGATCAAAGAATTGAATGTATACATATATATCATTTGCATGTCTAAAACGTTATCGTGTGTACTCGTGAAAAAGGTTACAGGATTTTCTTTAAGTTATTTTTCACTTGAAGTAGTGAAAAGATAAACAAAGACGGGAAAGTTTTTTTAAAAATACAATGCATGTCAAATATATGTAGTTGACTTAGTGAGTGATCTATCCGTTAACGGAAACAAATTCCCAGAAGATAGGAGAATCAATAAATTTATGCTAGGGGATAGTTATATTAAAAAAAAAAAAAAATTAACTATACTTTAGGATATATGTTAGACGATGATGACAGATGGAAGTTACTTCACTACGTTTGTTTAGCAGGTTTAATTTTAAGAACTTAATTTGCAATTTTTTTCTGTAAACATAGAAAATATGGCTCATGTAAAGATTTACAAGTTGTGTTTCGTATTTTGTTTTTAATATTTTCCATTATACGGTAGTTGTTTTATTAGCTTCATTTATTGCCAATAATAATCTATATCTTTTAATCTATATCTTTTAATAATAAAACTTACCGCAATAGCACATCACTTTCTACTTATTGGCAATTAAAAGAAGCCAATAAAACCCTTACCGGAAAATGGAAATTATTACAACAAAAAAAACAAAAAGAAAAACAGTTTGTAAACTACTACTAATTTCTCTCTCTTATATAGACAACTACATCATATTTTGACACATTGTTTACATAATTTCAAGGTCCATATTATCTGATCTTGGTTACGCTGGTTTCGAAACAATCAAATATTTTCCAGATACAAGGAATTTTGCCCATATTCTTAATTTTGACAACAATCAAATATTCATTAAAATAATGTCTATTTCTTTGGAGTTAGTCAGTTTGCATATTTTTTTGCTGTTTCATAAAAATACACTTCTTCACGAAATTATTCACCAGTTCAGATAATTTACAACAAACACTTAAATTACTCACTACGTCAACTACAAATGTTTGACGTGCATTGTATTTGTAAAAACTTTTCATCTTTGTCACCTTACTACTTTAAATTAGGTCAGTCAGTCAGTTAAGTGCCATACGTGATACACGCTTGGGCGATCATGTCTCAGAAGAGACATGACTGACTGGGCAGAAGATTATCCCGCAGGAGGTTGCCATTGCTTTCTGCGGTAGACTGGTTTCCGACCAAGGCTATAGAACCCAATCTGTCCTATTATTTAACCCATAACTGGAAGGAATAGAGGGATTAATACCTTTCCCAAGGGTATTTGCGCGTAAGTGAATGCAACGAATTCGGTTGGGATTCGAACTCGGAAATCGCTAAAAAAAAACAAAAAAACTGCTTAGTATGAAGAAAAAAGGTCCCAACCTTAATAAAAACGAACCTTTACCATCAAAATGTTTACGTTATTATCAAGAGGAAAGATCAAAATATTTTTTAATTATTCAAAAGAAAATTTAATCCTTTCTAACACGTTCGAAATGGTTACGAAAGTTTACAATAGAAAAGTAATATGACATAACAGTTTTTTTTCCGGTGACAAACACATTAATTTGTAAAATCAAAAAATCAATAATTGTCGGATTTTAATGAAACTTTCAGGACTTATTCAAATATAAATAAAATTATTTTTGAATCATTATTTTTTTAAAAATCTTGGTAAAATTTATTTTTTCATCTATTACCCCCCCCACACTTTTAAGAAATTAAATTCTGTAGGCAAAATTGGTTTTATTAGTTAAACGAAGGACTCATTGGCAAATGTAAATCATGTATTTGTTTTTTAAAATCATTTAGCCCCTTTAACTGAAAATAGTAAAATAAAATTGCGATAAAACTATGACATTATTTAATTAGATAAGCTTTTAATTGTCTTAATAAATAAGTTAAAGACAATATAGCCTGAAGAACATTTTTTTGGATCAATAATGACATTTAAAAAGAATTGCTTTCATTGTTTTTTTTTTAAATTATAAAGTTTCAACAATATTTTTAAAATATTTCAAAGACTTAGAGACGATAGGTTGGTACGTTATTAAGGGAAGCCTATATTTACTCCATTGTATTCACTTACGCACAAATACCCTTGGGAAAGGTATTAATCCGTCTCTTCCCTCCAGTTATGGGTTAAATAGCAGGACAGATTGGGTTCTATAGCCTTGGTCGGCAACAAGTCTACCGCAGAAAGCAATGGCAACCTACTGCGGGATAATCTTATGCCCAGTCAGTCATGTCTCTTTCGAGACATGATCGCCCAAGCGTGTATCACGTATGGAAATAGTAAATTTAATAATTTAGCTTTCAATTAAAAACAAAATAGAAGTTTCAAGAATTGAAAAGTAAGTTACTGAAAGTGAGAGGAGGTACCTACTTTAAGTGAAAAATAAATTAAAGAATATCCTGTAACCGTTTCACGAGTATACGCGATTGATTTTTAGATGAGCCAATGATCCATATGTATACATTCAATTATTTCATCACTGACACTGAAAACGTCTGAGTTTTCAAACCATTTGAATTCTCTACCCCACCTTTCTTTTACAATCAAATTCCTCCTATCCATCATAACGTGGATTTCTATTGGTTCATTGAAATCTCCACCTTTTGTCTGGATATGGTAAAAATTGTGTTGTTTTTACGTTTCTATATATAATGATACCTAACAGAAAAAAAAATATTTCACTGCCTGACGAAACACAACGGTACGTATTGCAGGAAACCATGTTTTTATTATAAAATTATAATAAAATATTACCATATATATATATATATATATATATATATATATATATACACGAAAAATCTATAAATGAGCCACAACCTACCGCGGTTTCACCCTACGGATCGTCAGGGAAAGAGGCTCTATATATTTGCCCGCCACATTTTTGTGTCGAGTGGGTACCGACGAATCATCTCTCAGTTGCGTCTTTGTCCTCGAAGACAGAGTTCGGCTCAGTTGCAACTCCGTCCGCGAGGGCAGGGTTACAACTGAGAAAAATGACACCGAATAAATGTCTGCTCCCGAGGAACAGTGTTCTGCGGCTGCGCCACCCCATTGCAGCAGAGGGGTAGACCAGGTGCTAGTCACAGGGGCCAGCTCAAACGGCGGTTGAGGGGACTGGGGAATTTTTGTCCCTGAGCTCGTCCATAGGCGGTCTGGTCCATACCTAAAAAAGACTACTCCAATGGGGGAGTAGGGTAAATACCATATATATATATATATATATATGTATATATAACACAGGGAGTGCAAAGTTAGATGTGCAGTAATGAAAACAAAACGTATTGATTATACAAACATAATGTTTACTATAAACATACTTCTGCAGCCCTATAAATACATACACATTAGTCAGAATATCTAATGAGTTATAAAATCTGAAAAATAAATTCTTAAATCGACGCCAAGGTTCCATGTAATGACCCTTACCTTCAATTGTAAAGAGTTACCGCCCTGTAAGATGCCTACCAAGGGGCTTGAAAACCTTAATTTTTTACCATCTGGCTCCAAGTAGTTCTTTTCAAGTCGGTGGCTTCCAATGTAGATACTGTGAGAGCAAGTATTTTCAGAAGACCAGCACCATCCTCAGTGTTCAAGCTGGTTTTAGTTATTTTATGGCATTGATTGTTTAAATTTTGCCTTTTTTCAATTACTAGGCTTTTCCGAGACTATTCAAAGTGCGCAAGTAATGATGGGTACAATTGTGACCTAAATAATCCATATTTTTCTATTCTATAACAAGGTGCTATTTTTTCAGCCTTTAATTTTTCTCTATGGACAGCTAAAGCAACGATATCCTGTATTTGACATCTTGTTCACAGGACTACATCTTTGGTTCTATGATTGAGACACCCACATCGAGGGGTTGGTACGAAGGTTTTTCTAGGTCTCTAGTTTTTCTTGTTTTATGACCAGTGAAACAGTCCCTGAATAGATAAATAAATGAAAACTTTAGGGGGAACAAGTGGCAACAATACGGATGTTGAAGAGTTCCAGTCGCTGGATTATATCAACCGGGAGTTTGAGGGGGTGGTAGGGAAAGCAAGATTTGTTAGTCTGAGACGTCAGAAGTGGTCCAAGTGTCACCCACCCTACTGCTCAAGTGGTCAAGTACCATCCACCTATTGTATTTCAGTCCTTTACAGATCTTGTTCATTGTCAGTAGACAATAAACGTTTAAAGGACAAATAGATCGCATTCTTATTTAAAATTCAATTTTTTACACACACACACACACACAAATAAAATAAAACTAAAGAAGAAAGCTCAAATTTCTCGTGGAAGTAGAGTTCACTCAAAAAAAAAATTAACGAAATTTCCCAAGAATCTAAAAAAAGAAAAAAAAAAAAGGACACAATAAATATATATTTTTTTTAATAATAAGATTTAGATGAAATCTTATTTTATTAAGTTTTCGTCACATTTTGCATCATGTATTTTTTTTTTAGCAAAATTTTAGAAAATATCTCCATTTAAATTATTTAAAATACGTTTAGTAAAAAGTCTTAGACATCTTGCTTTAATTGATTCAGAGAATCTAACGTTATTCCTATCCAAGGTAAAATAACCGCTTTTCCTTTCTAAATACAATTATAAACACTTCCAATGATATAACTAAAGGAAAATATTAAAAAAATATCAGTATTTTAAAATAAATATTTCGCAGCGACTACTCTCTTTACCACTAATGTAGTTTAGTAAACAAGAGTTTCTTCCCTTACATATGTGCAAAGTAACATTGCACGAGAAATTAAACGGCAATTTTTTTATTCGTTTGTTTCTGTTGTTGTTTTTAAGGGGGACTGTCATAATAAAAGCAGCTGGTGAAAAGTTCACTACCTGACCAGGTCGGGATTTAAAAAAAAATCTTATTGTTAAATTCTGAGAAATGGGTCGAACCAAAAAAGATTTCAACACCCACGCTTAACTCTGTAAAGGATCAATTTTTTTAGAAACAAATTTTTAAAAGAAAAAACGCTAAATTCGTTTTTATTCGTACTTAATCTGGTATCCCGCACTTTCCTCAGTACTCTTTCTGATTCAGCGCTACCTCAGTCCTCTCATATTTCTAATTCTTCCAGTCTGTCTGAATGTATTCTCGATTCCAATAAAGAAGCCAACCTCACCAGAATTGCAACTTCTACATATATTAGGCAAATTTTGTTATCTAATATCTTAGTGCGAAAAAACTTAAGTACAATAGCCCGAAAAAAGAAATTACTGTCAGAAAAAATGGTGTAAATTTTGTTTGTTAGCTTTTCGATCAACCCTTATCAAAGAGGATCGACGAGAAATTGAAAACTTAACTTTCAGAACAAAAAAAAAAAAAATACCTACATTTAACATCAGGAAGAGATATTTGTAATGTGTAAGGTATAATATTGAGGAAAGAGGGCTTTGAAAATTCGAAACTCACATGACATATAGAAGGCAAGAGGAACAGGAAAACAACGTAGGGTGAATGAATGCCAGAATAAGATTTGAGAGAGAGAGAGAGAGAGAATTTATTAGGATCTATAAATGATAGGAAATTGTGGAGAGACACGATCGCCAATGTACTGAAGGGACATGGCACACAAAGGAATATTTAAGATTATTATTTTTATTTTAATGACGATCCTCTTTGATGAAACAGTTAACCGGTTAAGAGGATGTACATTAATGTATCTTACAAATTGCAATATGACAAACCCTTGAACAAACCGAATCTGAAGAAGAAATATATGGACAATTTAAAATGAAATTAGAAACTTGAAATTGGACACACGAAAACAAGCTTTAGTAACATCAGCAAACTACATCACCCCAGAAGAAAATAAATGAAGAAAAAGTGAATGTGTGACAGACGAAATTCTGGACACAATGAGAAAAAGATAAAAGAAATGCCAAGATACGAAACTGAGTATAGAACACTGCACAAAGAAATAAGTAACAAATGCAGGCAGGCTAAAGAGCCATGACTCAATGAAGAATAGAAAGAATGAATATCACAGATGAAACAGATATGAAGATAAGAAGAACATAACAAGATAAGAACTAACTGGGCACAAAACATTCTCATCAACCGGATGCATAAACAGAACAATAATATTAGAGAAAGAACAAATACTTCAAAGGAGGAACGAATTTGTCACGACGAAAGACTTGAACCGGAAATACAGAAATATCGACGGACCGGAAATGAAAAGTGGCCAAATTGAACAGAAACAAAGCAGCAGATCCAGAGGAATTTGCAATAAAGACACTGGCAGACATAGATAATTTCAGCATAGACAAGATTACAGAAATAATAAATTACATCTACAAAGGTGGTGATATACCAGAAGACCTAATAAACTAGGTACAAACGGATGTGAACAGAAACAATCACCCGAATGAGGCATATAATAAAAAATATTTCATTGCACATTTAAATGAGCATTCTTTTCTATATTCACGTTTTAGGGAAAAACTGATTGGCAATATATGCATACTCCACCATAAGAATAATAAACAAAAAAATTCAAATTCTCAAAGTCATATTTATTAAAAAATACAAACCGGAAATAAACAAAATTAGGAGCAAAGTAACAATGTTAAAATGCCTATAGCAATAAGTCTTTAAAATACCCAAGTACTAACTTTAGGAAAAACAAAACAAGAGGTTAAAACATGTAAATTGTAATCTTTATAAAAATTACAAACATAAGTTTAAGTTACCTCCATTGCATCATATGATTTTGAAATCTGCGTCAAGTTCTTACGTGTATGGTCAAAACCCGTAGTAGTTAAACCATATAACATTCATAATGGACAACAACATCACGTCTTATATATATATATATATATATATATATATATATATCCGAGTGAATACAGAACGAAGAATTCTTACAACGTACAAAACATTAATTTAAAACAGTGCTCGATATATAATATATAGAGCTGTGAATATTTATTATAAATTATATTTTAGAACATGCACATAATTTCTATATATAATCGCTACGAAGGTACGTTCGTTTCAGCATTGAAGTCTCCCTCATCAGGCGATGTGTAAAGTACTGGAAATCCTTTTGCTTTATATTTATTTAGTTTTGTTCGAGGTGTTGGCTGGGGTTTAGTGATAGAGGGATATGTCGTTGACAGTTGGAATTTTGGGGGAGAGTGTTTAGTTAGAGGTGTTGGTGGGGGTTAGCGAGATAGGGGAATAAGTCTGTGACCGTTGGAAACCGTTTTCTCTATTAAAGTTTTAATTTTAAATTTCTATTCTCATATCTAGTCAATATATGATTCATCTTATTATGGTTATGGTTGTTAACCTTAATCTAATTATGTTTATGGTTATTAACCTTATTTTAATTTTAAATTTCTATTCTCATATCTAGTCAATATATGATTCATCTTATTATGGTTATGGTTGTTAACCTTAATCTAATTATGTTTATGGTTATTAACCTTATTTTAATTTTAAATTTCTATTCTCATATCTAGTCAATATATGATTCATCTTATTATGGTTATGGTTGTTAACCTTAATCTAATTATGTTTATGGTTATTAACCTTATTTTAATTTTAAATTTCTATTCTCATATCTAGTCAATATATGATTCGTCTTATAGTTGTGGTTATGGTTATTGACCTTCCTTTAATCGTGGTTATAGACCTTACTCTTATTATGGTTATTAACCTTACTTTATAATTAATATTAACTAATAACAATTATGGTTATTGTAACTTATTTTATAGTTAATATTAAACCTTATATATATATATATATATATATATATATATATATATATATGGGGTCCTATTTCTAGCTCTTGTAGTATTATTTTAGCATGATTGTAATGTTAGCTCTCTGATGTGTTCGATCTCATCCATGGAGAATCCTAAGGATGAAAAAAATGTATATCGGAAATACCATGAACGTATTTAAAAAGCGATTTTACAATCACCTCTCAGACTTCAATGACAAATAAAAACAAAACATGACATCTCTCTCCAAATACTTTTGGAAGTTAAAAGACGAAAATAAAATGCCTAAAGTTAAATGGAAAATCCTTAAAAAAGCAAGAACAGCTAAATCTATAAATGAACCATGTTTCCATTGTTTTCAATAAAAAATTGAGAGCTAAACTTCAAACACGTCAGAGAGCTAACATTACAATCATGCTAAAAAATACTAGAAGAGCTAGAAATAGGACCCCATATATATTTTTTTTTTCTTTAATCCGAAGTGGAAGAGTGGGTAGGTAAGATCCAAGAACCTGTTCCTAATTAATATTAAAAATGTTCAATATTAAAAAATAATACAGGAGGAGAGCTCAATGTAGATTACAGAGCCAATATAAATTAGAGAAAATTTTCAAAATTCAAGGGTGTTGGATGCACATTTTGCCATGAGATCTCTAACAGAGATTCCACGTCACCTCAGCGACATTGTTCTGTAGACAAGATTCAGTAGCCGGTGTTGGTGGGGGTATTTTAATATTGAAATTTTTACCAGTAAAAATAGACAGCACCTATCACGAAAATTCCTTGGAATACGGGCTGATCCTACTAGTTTCCAGCTAATTTCAGGATCCAGCCCTTCCTCTTTCATTTATATATAAATTCTATAAGGTTTAATATATTGTTTTTAATCATATCACCCCGAGCAAGGCGGTAACGTCACTGATGAGCAGGGGGCTACGTAAGAGTGAAAAGATTGGAAAAGAGAAAGCCGGAAACCACATCCTAAACAGGAAACAAGGGATGAGCCTCTTCACCTGTTCAATAGACATGGGTGGAGTGTAAACCGGTCGATATATTAACTATAAAATAAGGTGTATAATCATAATTAGTATTGACTAATAAAGTAAGGTTAATAACCATAATTGGTATTAGTTAATATTAATTACAAAGTAAGGTTAATAACCATAATAAGAGTAAGGACTATAACCATAATTAGAGTAAGGTTAATAACCATAACCACAATTAGAGTAATGTTGATAACCATAGAGTAAGGTTAATAACCATAATCACAACTATAATAAGACGAATCATATATTGACTAGATATGAGAATAGAAATTTAAAATAAGGTGTATAATCATAATTAGTATTGACTAATAAAGTAAGGTTAATAACCATAATTGTTATTAGTTAATATTAATTATAAAGTTAGGTCAATAACCATAACAAGATGAATCATATATTGACTAGATATGAGAATAGAAATTTAAAATAAGGTGTATAATCATAATTAGTATTGACTAATAAAGTAAGGTTAATAACCATAATTGGTATTAGTTAATATTAATTACAAAGTAAGGTTAATAACCATAATAAGAGTAAAGTCAATAACCATAACAAGATGAATCATATATTGACTAGATATGAGAATAGAAATTTAAAATTTAATAGAGAAAACGGTTTCCAATGGTCACAGACTTATTCCTCTATCTCGCTAAATCCCACCAACAACTAAACACTCTTCCCCAAAATTCCAACTGTCAACGACATATCCCTCTATCACTAAACCCCAGCCAACACCTCTAACAAAACTAAATAAATATAAAACAAAAGGATTTCCAGTACTTTACACATCGCCTGATGAGGCATTGAGACTTCAATGTTGAAACGAACGTACCTTCGTAGCGATTATATATAGAAATTATGTACATGTTCTAATATATATATATATATATATATATATATATATATATATGTTTGTGTGTGTGTGTGTGTATATGTGTGTGTGTATATATGTATATATATTTAAGCAGCAAATTATCTTTTAGGTATGTTAGATGAAATAAATTGTAAGCATTATGCGTGCTTATTTTTAATAATATCTGTTCGTACTCACGGATAATATTTCGTGTATTATAGTTTAAAAATGTAAGAAATGCGCTCTAACTTAAAAAAGTTGATTTTATTATCCATTTTTCGATGTTCCCAAGTACTTTCAATGTCCTTCCGAGATCAGCCTCAGGGGTGTAAGTTGTGCAAACAAAAAAATAACCGCAACACTGTGTTGCTAAAAATTACTGTAATTTTTTTTTTACATTCGAAACAAAAGAAAAATTGATAGTAATTTTGTAACTTATGTTTTTATTGAATTCTATGATAACAAAATCATTTTTGAAAGTCGATTTGGTGGATCTTATGCAATTTTTTCTTTAAGTGTCTAACAGCATTATATATATAGTCACGTAAAAGAACATTAACAGAGGCGAATAATTTCCCACACATACACAAATATATATATGCAAACATACATGTTCACAGAAATACACACACACACATATATATATGCAAGCATACATGTTCACAGAAATACACACACATATATATATATATATATGCAAACATACATGCTCACAGAAATACACACACACACATTTCAAGTGCAAGCTGAACTTGCAGAATCATTAGGAATTGATCACATACCTGTTTCGAAACGTTTGAAATGAATAGGAATAATTCAAATGCAAGGACATTGGGTGCCGTACGAGTTGATGCCGAGAAACGCTGAACGGCGTCCTGTCATGTGTGAACATATGCTACAAAAGCAAAAAGGAAAAGTATCATGACCGGCGATGAAAAGTGGATACATTACGATAACCCTAAGAGTAGAAGTGTGGTTATCCTGGCTATGCATCAACATTATCAGCCAAACCGAATGTTCATGCTTTGAAGCTTCTGCTCGGCATTTGGTGGGATCAACTGGGTGTAGTTTATTATAGGCTGCTCAAATCGACCAAAACCATCAGGGGAGATCGCTATAAACTATGCGTTTGAGCCGAAAATCGGAGAAACATGGCCTCTATTCGAGCGGAGACACATCAAAGTGATTTTGCATCATGGAAACGCTAGGCCACATGTTGCAAAACGGGTGACAACTTTCTTGTAAACTCTTAAATGTAAAGTCCTACCTCACTCGACGCATTCACCGGACATTGTCCGTCCGATTATCATTTATTCACATCGATGGCACATGACCTGGCTGAAAAGCACTTTTATTCTTACCGTGTGAAACTATATGCATGCAATTCCGGGAACGATACCTGTTATAAAAAAGAAACATATTCAACGTCCGTATATATATATATATATATAGTCATCCGCAGACAGATCTGTTTCGCTTATCACAGCTCATCAGTACGGTTATACAGCCGATTGCTTTTTACCCAGGATTGAAACCCGACCGAATTGGCGCCAGTCGGCGATTCTACCTCTGAGCTACGGGCGTTCGGTAGAAGGAGGCAGACGTTTTAGCATGTATATTATCATTATGCACGCCCAATAGCTGAGAGTGTTTTAATTCATTGCTAAATGAACGATATATATATATATATATATATATATATATATATATATGCAAACATACACACGCACGAGCATAGATGCATAATGCAAACACACACGCACGTACATACATATGTACACATGCAAACATGCACGCACATGTGTACATATGCAAACATGCACAAACACATACATATGCAAACATGCACAAACACATACATATGCAAACATGCACAAACACATACATATGCAAACATACACACAAACTCACACATATATACAAATGCAAACATACACACACATGTATATCTCAAAATTTGTGTATTTAGGAAGCAAATTTTCTTTTAGATAGGTCAGATAGAATGAATTGTCAACACAGTGTGTGTGCTTATTCTTAATAAAATACATTCTTACACACGGATAATCTTTCGCGTATTAAATTTGAAAGATGTAAGAAATGAGCTGTAAAGTTGACATATGTTATTATCATTTATTTTCAATGTTCCCAAGCACTTTCAATCTTTTTCCGAGATCATACTCAGGGGTGAGAGTTGTGGTAACAAAAAATATCCGCGAAATTGTGTTGCTAAAAATTACTGTAATTTATTTTTTCTCATTTCAAATATAACGGATGTTTAGCGGACATTAGAAAGTGAAAATTATCCAAAATGGAATTTTTTTATACGTTGTAATGTCATGTACATGCACGTGTTAAAGCATGAAAAAAATGTTTTGTTTTTACAAACATATTAAAACATTACTATAGTATTCATAGCTGATTCTATTAGTTGACAGCTAAAGGTTTTTTAATGAATATTGCCTCGGGAATCTGAAGTTTGCGTTTGTTGATTCATTGGTGTAGTATAGTTGTTTTATCGATCATTATTTTTTAATATTGAGAAAGTAGACAGGAATAATGCAATAGATGTGTGACGATTCGTTCATTTCTAGACATTTATGCATATATAATATATGCAGACATACAGCATATATGTATATATAAATAAGCATATATACATGCATATGCACGCATTTATACACACACACACACACACATATATATATATACCTATTCATTTATATATATATATCATATAACCATTCATATATAAATATATTATTTATTATATATTATTATTATTATATATTATTTATTATGACGTTTCATATATATATATATATATATATATAGGATTAATTCAAGGATGTTGAATGACCATTTCGATATGAAATCCCCACAGGGGATAACATATCACCTCAGCAACAAAAAAATCCTTTCTGAAACTGGAGAAAAAAAATCAGTCTATTTTTCACTTTTTAAATAGATTTGCAAAAAAATTAAAAAGAAAGAAAAAGAAAACGAAAAAGATAAAATAAAATAAACAAGAAAAGAAAAATTGGCATCGTCTGGGTTCGCAAAAAAGGAAAGAGAATTGTAACGTAAAAGGAACAGACGGCGTGTTGAATTGATATTAGGTTAAGCAAAACGGAAAAAAGGTGTGAGGTAAGAGAGATAAAGGAAGGGAGGGAAAAAGGAAAGAAAGAAAAAAAAATTTATATATTACAGACGCTGGACATATTCAAAACCTAACTTCCCAAAAACGTTGAAGTATTAGAAAAAGGCCTTTTACTTAAAAAGGTATAATTATTTTTAAAGGGAATAAAAAGATATAGGATTTAAAATATATTTTTTTAAAAATTAGGTCATTTAACTTAAACTAAATAAAGATACCGCTAGGTATAAAAAAAAAAAAGTAGCCTCTGGAGTTGTTTCGAGTATCGGAAGAACTTCGTGGTATGTGCTTATGTAGTGCATGGTGTAGGTGTTGTATGATCTTCTTCATGCAGAATTTACGCAAGTAGTCCAGCGATTGTTTGTGGCTTGGTGATTTGAAACATGCCGGGAAGTGGATTTTCTTGATGGTGTTGGGTATTGTGCTACAACACACACACACACACACACACACACAGCAGCTAGAATACACGCACATACACACGCTTCTCTGCCATTCTGAAGATGAGATTTTAATCTCGAAATATTAATCTAATAAATAGGTAATAGAAACACTTCCTTACCTTCCTTTATTTCATTCAACGCATTGTGACAGCCTTCCAGACATAACCCATACAACTATTTTACACAATGCTTCAAGCAAATTACAAAACTTTATATATATATATATATATATATATATATATATATATATTATGCTCTCATTACGATTGAGCTCTCTGGAGAAGAAAATTTTTTTAAAATTTCCACTTCAACTATATGCGTGACTCTTCAGAAATGAATTGAGTTCTCTCGGTGACTGGCGTGTGTAAACACTGCTGATATACAACACGTTAAAATTTCCCTTCTCTGGTACCATGCGTCGATGACTTAGTGGGTAACGACTCCGACTGACACCAAATCGGTCGAGTTTCGATCCCAGCCAGAGGCGAGTGGTAAGCGTCTAGCAAAACAGCAAAATAGGCTTGTATGTGGATGACTAATATATATATATATATAGTGTATCGAGGCAGCAAATAATTTTCTAAACATATGCTGTTAAATATAAGAGACAATGAATGTCTGTTGTGTTTAATCATGAGCCGTTCTAAACGTCGTATTTTGGCTTTAATTTCAGTTGAAAATAAAGACAAAAATTCTCCAGCATTTGAATAATTTTTTATTAAGTTGGTTCTAAGCTTTCGGCTCACATGAGCCATCTTCAGAGAGGTTACAAGGACGTTAACATAAAAACGTTCACCATCAGCGACGATTTTATTTTGTGTTGACAGAAAACTTTGCTAAGCAACAATAACAGTTACCAAAAATAGCCAACGCAGTTCGTAAATTTGTAATGCGGTTCTATGACGTCACACCGCGTGAGAGCTCGAAATAACAGAGCCATATATTTAAATGCGATGTAATGTGTTATGACCAGATTTAAACGTGATTTTATTAAGTGAGGGTTGTTTGGATTTAATGTAGATGGCCTCCAATATCTGAAGGTTCTTTTTACTGTGTGTATGAGTGAGGATTATTGTATTGTTGACTAAAATCTGTCTGATATTACCTACATGACTATGTTTTTCTAAGAAATGTTGTTTAATTGTACTCTGATCAGAAAGGTGACAGCTAAGACAGGCTTTTTTCTGTAAAACTTCGTTCTTTTCATCGATCTATGGAAACCCCAGAAAAAGAAATTATAATACCATTAAAATCATCGTTAATTATCATAGAGCTTTGTTTGTCTGAAAGTTGTTTTGGGGCATTTTTATGAAGTTTTAAATGTTCATTTTTATTGCAGTCCTATATTATTCTTTAATTTCAAAGATATAAAATAGCCGGTGGTGTTCCGCTCTTACATTAGAGTTCTCATCGTTCCTACATGACATACCTTTTGTAGATTTCTGAAATTAATGTTGTAGCTTATTTTATGAAACCAACGAGGAAACTGTTTAGGGACAGTACTTAAAACCATGACTAGTGTTTAGTCACTACTGTTTCATGTCTTCTTCAATGACAATTTCAGCTCTTGATCTATGGCCACTTTCTTCTTTTCAACAACTTACAAGGGCATCCTGTCTATAATCTTGGAAGCTGTACTCAAAAACTACAATATTCTATTATCTTGTCTACAAATTAGATACACAAGAAATTTCTAAAAGACTATTTAAAAAAAAATATTTAAGTATAGAAAAAAACTAATGTAAGAACAAAGAAAGTAATTGCTCCTCTTTATGTAACAACAATTTCCGTTAATCAGCATTTGTTAAATTAAACTTGTATTTTTAATATATTAAAAGCTATTAATAAAATTAGTGTAAACTATTCGAGTAAAGTTGATATATATATATATATATATATATATATATATATATATCATCCCTCTCCGCACAAGGTGCTAAATATCAGCCAGATACGGTGTAATGATCTCGGGCTCCCACCCTCGTCACGGAATCTAAGATAGGGCATGAGCATTTCTACATCTTGATTATTATAAGGTCAATTAGTCAGTTTAATGCCAGACGTGATACACGCTTGGATGATCATTTCTCGAAAGAGACATGATTGACTAGGCAGAAGATTTTCCGGCAGTAGTTTGTTATTACTATTTGCGGTAGACTGGTTGCCAACCAAGGCTATAGAATCCAATCTGTCTTGCTATTTAACATATAGTTAGAGAAGAGACGGATTAATATTTGTGCGTAATCGAATTCAACTGGAATTCGAACTCTGATCCAAATTCTCGTTCCGAGCCGATATCCACTGCAACAACAATGTTCATCAGGTAGTATTCATATAAAATGCAAATGCTTTTGTCACCAAATTGTATACTATGATAGACCATATACAATATAGGGGAACAATTCAACTAGAAAATTGAATACAATGTATCTAGATGTCATAATAGATCATGCCATCACAAATAAATCAACGTTTTGCGGAGATTTTTAACATCAATTTCAGATTTTTCTGCATCGAATAATTTTAACCCATTCAATATTATGTGAGTTTTATAGTGATTTCTCTTTTTTTTTTCGAGGCTTAACATGAACAAAACAAATTCACATATTTGAACGAGAAAAAAAAATCCCCCCCAAAAAACAATAAAAAACAAAACAAAACGCTCCCGAACGACGTCAAAATCTGCAAAAATGTATCTTTAATATTCAGTTGTGACTAGTTTAATTCGTAACGTATATAAATGTAAACAGAATAAAAAAGCAAATGTTACGAGGGTCACAAAGCACTGCCCGGACCACTCAACCAAGCATTATCCCACTGGTCGGGGATGGGTCAAGATAGTACGTATTGGCCTTGATAGGAGAGACTTGACTATTTGGCTTTGATTGGCATGCATTTTAAAAGAAAAACTGAGGATGACTGATGTCTTGGTGGCACACCGTGTACCATTTTTGTTATCAATTCTTCCGAAGGGTGGAGTTGGTTTTATACAAGCCTTACTCACTATAAACAAATTCTGTGTAGCTAGTATTTAATTTTTTTTTAACTACCTTAGAAGCCTGTCAAGACGAAAAGGAGAAAATACTATTTCAATTTGTCGAATGACGTACTAAAATTTAAAGTATATAAAAATAAACTTTCGTTAATCGTTTTCATAACGAAAGAGGTAATATTTTCAGTGGTTCAGCGTTTTAAGAGCATAATACTATAAATCACCGTTGTAGAGCGTCATTTCAAACGAAGTCATCCGATGCTCTTGTCACGTTGATGATTTGACCAAAAATGGAAACGAAACATGCGCTCTTTTTTTTTTTTTTTTTAATCATTTCACCCCGAGCAAGGCGGAAACGCCACTGATGTGCAGGGGGCTACATAAATGTAAAAAGATTAATTAGAAAAGAGTGAGGAGTACAACCTAGTTAAAAAGGAACAATAGAAAGCTGAGAAAGCAGGTGCGATGACAGGTACATAGGTGGAGAGAAAGGGAAGGTTATACAGGGGTGGGGAGAGAGAGCTAGAGACCAGTGGTTAGTAGATGAGTATTGACTTTGCATTTAAATTTCTGGAGGTTGTAGCCGTCAGGAAAGCAAGAATACGGGAGCGAGTTCCACAGGCGGGAAGTGCGAGAGGAGAAGCTGCAGGTGTAGAATTGTTGTCTGCATTTGGCTAACCTGACTGTGAATGGGTGGGGCCCAGTTGCCAGTCTGGTTGCACTAGTAAACACCTGTTGAGGAGGCATCAGTGACTTAAGTTCGTCTGAACAGAAGCCATGAAAGTATTTATAGAACAGACAAAGGGAGGCCACATTTCGACGATGGATCTGGAAAACTATTTTCCACTCATCTTTCAGTAACAAAGGAGGATACAGAACTGCCAGTACTATCATAACTTATCAAAATGCCCTCTTAAAATTTCAGATTTTTTTTATCACCTGTAACAAGAGAAAGAGAGGTTTGATATTATCCTCATTCACAGTGGCAGCTGTCCTGTCACTGCGGAGTCATTCATGCAAATCAGTTTCTGTGTTACTACTGCAGGTCTGTACCCTCTCCGCTTTCTCTTTGCAATGAGCACAACTGACCTCCAGTGCAGCCTTTTCATAAACAAGCTTCATGTGATGTTTAACCTGACAAATGTTTTTATGCCTTAAGCTCACCGCTTGTACCCTTTTTTCATTGTGAAAAAAGGAAAGTATTGCCAATATAGGGATACAATTTCGGTTTTAGAATTCTTTAATATGTCTTAATTGTTGAAAGTCAAAATCTTAAAAATAGTGTTTTATTACTTAAAAAAATACTTCGGTGGCGGAAAATTGTTTGAAAAAGGTAGAAATGGGGAAAAATGTGCAGATTAGTTGTGAAAATTTTACCAAGTTTAAAATTTAAGCTCATGTCAGAGGTTGTAGGTTGATACTTTAGGAAATTGCCAAGTGTTAATTATAACATTTCGAATAAATCATTAAAAATTTAATCATGTGAAATCATTGCAAAACACAGGCAAATAAGGCGTTCACGCTAAAGACAAAAACAAATAAAAAATCTCTGTAAACCATTGGTCTTCCGAAAAATGTTCAGAGTCACTAAAACCGAAAGTCGATCACAGTTTTGTTAAAGAATTGGTAAAAAAAAGAATTGCATGTTTTCATTATATGGCTATGTATTTCTAAAACTTATATTCTTATAAGATAAACAAAATCTAGCAATACTTCAAAGTTTCAGTGAACTGCAAAAACCGTGTCAAGCTGCAAATCTTTTCATTTGTCAGGCAGTTAAGTACCATACGCGATAAACGCTTGGGCGATCATGTCTCGAAAGAGTCATGACTGACTGGACAGAAGATAATCCCGTAGTAGTCTGCCATTGCTTTCTGTAATAGACTGATTGCCAGCCAAGGCTATAGAACAGTCTTGTTATTTAACCAATAACTGGAGGGAAGAGACGGATTAATACATTTCCCAAGGGCATTTGCGCGTAAGTGAATGCAACGAATTCAAACTCGTCTCCCCGATTTGTCGTTCCGAGCCGATATCCACTGCACCACAATGCACATCCGCCATTTGTATCCAGTTAAAATAACGATCAGCATTAATATTTATCATTTCTATTTCAATATTTATTTAAAGTTATTAATCTCAAATATTTAACGATGCGTTACGGTACTACGGGTATTTTATTGTCGTACAACTCGTCATTAGCTTATTCGATGATTAACTGAAGAATTAAGATTCAACAGAAATTTAAAATAGAAAATCCTTAAATTTTTTACGGGTTACAATTAAAACAAAATTGATTTTTACTCGAGTTGGATTAAAAAAAAATAATCTTTCAGCTTTAGTAATCGAGGTTTTACTTCTGCAGAGTCAGGATTTAAAATTTAATAACACGACTTTCTCTGCAACTAAAATTATCGCTTAGTTCTATTCAACATATGTTATTTTTGTTTGATTCTATACCTTGAACAAGAGACTTGAATTAGTTCCAGATTAACTTTCTATTCAAATCTTTAGCGTTCCTAGATGACAGTGTTTGCGTTATTTTCAAAGTCGGCATCTCTATTTTGGTTTACGGAATTAATTCAGAGTTGAAATTAGTATTTTTAATCAATTTCAAAATGTCATCATTTCTTCCAAAGTTTTCAACAGGAATGGATGCATTCTATTCACATCTTAATTTTCAGATTTTACTACTAAAAAGTACTACAGTATTTTCGTGCTCGATAGGGCCCAATCATTTTTTTTTTTTTCAATAAAAAGTCTTACCATTTTTTTCTTGGTTTCTTTTCCAGTCTTTCCAGGTCTTCTCTTTATTAAATATTTCTTCGTAGCGTCGAAATTATTCATTAAATATTATTTCCGCTTCAGAGTTGTAATTGAATTCTCCAATGAAATTCTCCACATTTTCTGGGAAAAATTGTAGCTGGTTCAGCCATTTTATTCAGCATTAAGGAGCGTGTTTGTTGATTAACTCCTGTTTTAATGTCCTCTGATTTTTTAAAAAAGTAAATCACTCTCCATTTCTATCACTCCGAAATTTTGCAATAGAACAATTTTAGTAAAAAGGAAAGACAGAAAACTGGTTATTTGTGTGACGAGTATTTATTTCGCTATTGATTTACGCAGCGTATGGCGCACCAAACTTTTATTTACATATATATATATACAATTCAAGAATCAGTACGGATAGAATAAAACACCGGGGAATGGACGAATTCATTTCACTATACAACCGAAAATAGACATGTCCATTTAATTATGCAAAACTTTTCGAAGTTCGAGTTCGAGGCACAGTTATTTAATTTTTCAGATAATTTGTGGATCACTAGATTCATTCCATAATTAAAATTTTAGCGATTCCCTAAGCAAGCTATTATGTAGCACATCGCTGAAAGCAGGGAGCATACAATAAGGATTGAAACCATTTGCCATTTGTAATTGAAATATCGAGACAAGATTGCTAATCATTACACCATATCTGGTTTTCATTCGGATTTTATTTTGGTTTATTTTTTACCCCATTTCATGATTCCATATTTTTACTTATTTTTATTTAAAAAAAAGGGGGCAAAATGACATTTGTACGTATGAAATCTTTATGTCGTGGCTATTATAGTAAGATCCCTGTGGTATATATTGGACTCAATGGAGATAGATGAATTCTTGTGCTGATTAATTGTAATGAATGAATTAGTCACGAATCAGATTAGTTAGGTTTAGGATAGCAAAGACCAGGTGTGTGTGTATGTGTGTACATATATAATTTGCTTTTATATTATGCTCACGTGACATTTAAGTTATAGAATCCATTGTCTGTTTTACAATAATACAAATACTTGCTACAGTGTGAACAACAGCGGTAAAAAAATAATTTCTGATATGTGTGAATTTATTTAACATGATGTAAAAAAGTTCAAACAAATGCTTGCTACTATATCCAGAACGAGGTTGTGACCAAATTAAGCAAAAACATTATCACAGTATAATGGCTAACAAAAACTACTAGTAGTAATATTAAATTTTGCATGCATAAAAATAATAAACCTATTTGAAAACACAGAGACCTTTTTTAGTAAACAAACTTATATAGCCCTAAGATAATAATTGTCTAGACTATGTATGTTTTTAATTTAGTTGTTGCTATTTTTTCTGACAATGTTAATAAATGATTAGTAAATCAAAGATGGCGGAAAACATTTGCAAGTAATGTTTCTTAATTTCGCATTTTTATTGAAACCCAAGCGTCGATGTGTATTACCGAAGCTTTCTATTTAATATTTAAAATTATTTATTAAAACAAGGAAATAAGCAAAATGAAATTTCTTGATTTTGCATAATAAAATCGGCTATAAAAATTTAAAAACAAATTTTACTAATATTCCCAAGGTAGTATTAATTCAAGAAATATTTTAAATTGTCTTTATGTTAATACTTTTATGTTAATTCTTTAATGATTATACTTATTAATACAATCTGGTAAGTAAAAGGTGATTTAGTTAAGTGTAGAAAAGACTAGAAAAATCTATATATTTCGCCACTTGACATAAAAAAACTTATTACTGAACTTATTAATTTTATGCGCGGTTATATTTGCCTTCGTTGTTTGTAGTTCTTAGTCAAACCACTTTGCTTTCTGTCGGTAGATTTGGTTAATTAGACAATTGCCAAGACAAAATAGAATAACCTGCAAAGAGATAAAACATAATAAAAATTTTAAAATATCTTCATTGTTCACAAACACTTTAAACTTTCTCTTTCTCTCATTTTATTTATTTAGTAACATTCACTCCTGCAGTATATATGAGCCTGCAATGGAAAGTCGATATTGCATGACGAAAGAGTAACGATAACTAAGCAGTATAATAGAAAGCATATATAAATAAAATTAAATTAAAATAACTCAAAACAGAATCAGAACATAATGAAAAGTTTTTTTTTTTTTGTGTGTTTCTTTCTTTATTTACAATGTTCAAACTGTTATCCTTATCTTTGACATTTCGGTTAGATTTTTTTAGGTGATATACATTAGAAATTTGAACCGAACACTTTATTTCGTTCACCGGAATATATTGTTCTAGTTCCATGTGATACGCCTCTTCCAAATATCGCTATCTCAGTTGTTTCTCTTTTGACTCAACTCTCCAAGTTTGTTGCAGCCAGATATTAAACTCACAAGTCTTTGGGTCAAGTCACTGGATTAATTTACCTAACGCTTTTATCCAGTCTGCCATGTGTCCTTACGTCGTTAATATGGCAACAAAGATGATGATAAGAGTCTGAACATTGTAAACAAATTAAATAAATACAATACCTTATCTGAGAAATATCTAAACTTATTTATAAATGGAACTTTGTGTGTGTGTCTGTGTCTCTGTGTGTGTGTATCCGTTACCTATAGACTCCGAAACGGCTGAACCAATTTTCTTGAAAATTTACACAGTTGTACTATAAGCGTCTGCGAGTGTTCTTAGCTAGGTTTTGTGTCGAGGTACCCCCGATAAATATCTAAAATCGATAATCGAAAAAATCGGGTTATAGAAGGAATGGTCCGATTTTAATCAAATTTGATACACTCATAGACAAAGACATAAGAAACGATATTCAGAAGTTTCAAGGTTGCAGTTCTTGCAATAGTGCAGAAAATTTGATATCGATACCAGGAAAATTTGATTTACATCCATTCATTTTTCTTTCAGTCTACGGTTTCGCTTTAACTAGAAACAACTATTGCTTTTTAGTCTTTCGTACCAACGTCCAAAGATTCTGATCTCCAGGACCATGTATTAATTTTAAAGCTTTCATTACACCCGTGCAACGCCGGGCTATACTGCTAGTAGACAAATGTTTATTTCTTTGGTCGTAATTTTGGTCACGTTAAGTCAAATAAATCACGAAGAGCCGCTTGGAGTCGGAAGCCAGCAAGAGTTCTCTGTCTTCAGCCAAAAATTCTAGACTTTATATAGTCTTAAAACTGCCCCGAATTTTTGCTTTTTCGGGTTGTCGCTTTGTTGGCACATATATGGCCGGATGTATCTGACAATCACACGCGGTGGTCAATTGCTTTTCAAGCCGGTTGTCGCTTTTTACGTTGCACTTTGACATCATCTACGGCCGGATATCTGTAGCCTTTTAATCATTATTATACATAACGAGTGGGACCCTACCGTAAAAAATGACTCCAAAATATTTATATCAATATGTCGCCTAAAATGATGGCAACATATATATTGATGCACCTACTATCGAGTATCTTAGACATTGAGACATAAGAAGAAAAAAGCAAAATAATCGAAGCCTCTGAGCGTGATATCTATCACCCTTGTCCCTTGTTGATTTCACCCGTGGCCGGATATACTTGTCAATTACTTCTGCTGTTCAAAGTATTATGTTACAATTGTACACACTATCCCGGCTCTTGTCTCTTGCTTTTCATCTGATGAAATTGTACTTCCGACTGGAACTCAGTTCACACAGGGTTTGACAAGACAAACGACTGACATCTTCGTCTGTCGAAGTTGACTATTCCCCAGATGAGGTGAGTCGAAATTTATTGTTTAATAAATATTTAGTCTGTAATCAAATACAGTAAGTAATTTTTGTGGATCAGTTTTAATATTTTATATTTTTTATATTACTAGGATCCACTTGGATTATTTACCAAGGAAAATTTTCTTACGACGGATTGTTTACCGTCTATATATATATATATATATATATATATATATATATATATATATATATATATGAGGCCTTGCTGCTAGATGTAGTTTATCGACATACCCAGGAATGAGTTGTACTTAGAGGTCAACAGGTAAGTGAAATAACGTGTATGCTCATAGGTATAGGTAAATGAATATCGGTGTTATTAAATATTAATTTTAGTCATAAATAATTACCGTTTTGTGAAACCAATTGTAATACCGAATGTGTCATCATGTGAAGAAGAACGGGTTTTATCCGATAAAATTCTACGCAAAACGCAGTCGATTAATGAGGGCAAATCTTCGCAACCAACCCCACAAGCTAAACTCCACGAGAGAAAAACAATGTTTTAAAGTTCTTAAAATGCGATAAAACATTAATGTACATCTACACATCTTACAGCTGCAACGTGACCAGAAATGTTAGGTCTAAAAGCCCCTTACGTTTGTCAGTAAGAAAAACGCTGTCCTCTATGACAGCGTAAGCCCACATACAACAAGAATAACGCAGGGAATAATTTTGGAATACGGTCTTTTCCATTTCACCCGCCATATTCACCCGCCATTGCAGCAACTGATTATTACCTAAATGCTTCGATTACCAAAAGCTTTGGTTCGAAGATCTGTCTGACGAGTGGCAACAAGTAATCGCAAATGATGGTGATTCTATCAGTCAGCCAGTTAAGTTCCATACGTGATACACGTTTTGGGCGATCATGTCTCGAAAGAGACATGACTGACTCGGCAGAAGATTATCCCGCAGTAGGTTGCCATTGCTTTCTGCAATAGACTGGTTGCCAACCAAGGCTAAAGAACCCAATCTGTCCTGTTATTTTATCCATAACTGGAGGGAAAAATCGGATTAATAGCTTTCCCAAGGATATTTGCGCGTAAGTGAATGCGAGGAATATCAACGGGAATTCGAACTCGGCTCCTCGATTTCTCGTTCCTAACCGATATCCACTGCACCACAGCGTACATCCAACAATAAAATATAATTGTATTTATCTTTTTTATAAGAATAAAATAAAACGAAATTATTTATGACCCAATCTAATAAGTCTGAATGCTTGGTGTTAGTTTTTACTTAGCTGACAAAACAGGATTGATATCGAAAACATGCTGTTTGTTTTGTTTCACTTACCTGAGGAACTAAGATGGCTATGAGTATAACTGCAACTATAAACCCATTTTCGTCCACCCATTCATTGAACGCTTGAAGGCAGCCTCGCGTGTAGATCTTCTTTTTGGCATCGCTCTGAGATGAACAATTGACAAATAATCATAAATGTTTAATTTATTTAAAAAGAACATGAAAATATCAACAGCTGATTAAGCTAAAATTTTCTTAAGTACATCGTGGTTATAGCGACAACTTCAGTAAAAGAATTGGTTATTAGATGTTAAAATGAAGTATTTAATCACAATACTAGTTTTTCAGGAGTGAATAGTGTAATTATAATAATGCAAACAGAATCACTATATTTACGATGATTGGAAACGGATGATTATATCAAGCAGAAACGTTTACTCGACTGTACATTGCCCTGTGGACGGCTTTTAATGAGTACACAACAGAGCCAACTAGCCTCAATTGAACTACCATGGGTAGTGTCTGATGTCCTAAACGACCTACCTTGGCTCATTAAAATACCGTACTGTTTAAATGTTCCACCGATTAGATAATTTAATCCCGGTAGAAAGTATTTTACTAAATTCTGTTTTCAAAGACTGTTCGATAGATTTCATATAGATTCACTAATGGGTAGTGTTTGACGTCATGAAAGACCTACCTTGATTCATTAAAATACCGTACTGTTTTCATGTGTCATCGATTAGATAATTTCACCCGAGAAGAAAGTATTTTTTAAAAATTCTTTTATGAAATACTTCGATACTTTTCATATAGATTCACTACCACACAAATGTCTATGGAATTTTTAAACTATTTTATTTTAATCGTTATCACCCCATAAAAAAAACAGCAAAGTCACTAAGATACAAGGAGTTACGAAGTGTGGAAGAATTCTTCTTCTTCTTCATGTGCCGTGTCCCTTCAGGGCGTAGGCGATCATGGACCTCCACTTGGCTCTGTCTCTTGCCGCTCTCAATAATTTTTCTCTTGGTATCTCTTCTAAGCCTCTCTCCGTCAACCATTTGCTCAGACCTAACAAGTACATATTGCGCTGCTTTCTCTGTCTCTCCTTCCATTTATCCGACCTGTGAGTATCAAGTTCTCCAGACCCTCATTACGTGTCTTAGGAACCTCATTTGTCTCTTCCTGATATTTATTATCAGTTTTCTTCTCGTTTGCATCCTCTCCCACACCTCATCGTTGCACACATGCTCTGCCCATGGTATCCCCAGCATCCTTCTGTAAAACCACATTTCTGCTACCTCAAGCCTCTCCTTCATCTTTGATGAGATCGTCTAGCATTCACTTCCATATAGAAGGACAAATATCACATACCAATCCATCACTCTTTTCTTTATTTCTAATGAGATTTTTTTTGACTTTCAGTGTTCTAGTTAGCTTCTGAAATGCGTCTTTGGCCATGCCAATGCATCTTTGGATTTCTGTGTTGTATTTTCCATCCTCTGACAAAACACTTCCAAGTTATTTGAATTTTTTTTTTACTTGTTTTATTTTAGATTCTCGCACTTGCGGTTGGTATATTGGTCTCCTCTTTTTGCTGATAACCATACATCCAGTTTTCTTGAGGTTTATGCTCAGTCCTTTCAGGAATCTAATAATGAGCAGGTAGGGAAAAAGTAATCAGGAGGACAGCAGATAGTTATTGATATTGTATTACATGAAAGTTGGTTGGAAAGCATGGAACCGGAAAGGAGTTTCAAATGTGAGAAGCGCGAGAAAAGAAACTGTTAGCATAGAACTTTCGGCTACTTCTAGTCAGCTCAACTGTAAATTGATGAGATCTTTATGCCCGTCTAGTACTGCGCTAAAGTTTTAAAAAAGTTTGTTGTGGTCCAGTGGATATCGATACGGAACGAGAAATCGGAGAGCCGAGTTCGAATTCCAGTTGAATTCGTTGCAATCATATACGCACAAATGCCCTTGGGAAAGGTATTAATCCGTCTTTTCCGTCCAGCTATGGGTCAAATAACAGAACGGATTGGGTTCTATCGCCTTGGTTGGCAACCAGTCTACCACAGAAAGCAATGGTAACCTACTGCAGGATAATCTTCTGCCCAGTCAGTCATGTCTCTTTAGAGACATGATCGCCCAAGCGTGTATCACGTATGGCACTTAACTGACTGACTGAATATAATAGTTGAACATATGATTAAGGCCTCTACTGGGTATAAAGTGGGGAATCAGTTTATTACTTCATAACAATATAAAACTGATCCCCCCTTTATTACTATATACTAATATAATACATGTCTTCCCTTTTTAGCTATGAGTCAAATAAAGGGACAGACTGGGTTCTATAGCCTTGGTTGGCAACCAGTCTACCACAGAAAGCAATGGCAACCTACTGCAGGATAATCTTCTGCCCAGTCAGTCATGTCTCTTTCGAAACATGATCGCCCAAGCGTATTTCACGTATGGCACTTATTTACTAACTGACTGACCATAGCGAAGAGCCCATCCGAACAATTATCATGAAAGTATTTGTAAATTTCTAAAAATTGCTATTTTAGAAGTGGATGTTTCAAATCGTGCTTTCCATTGCTCTGATTGGAATATTTTTCATAATTATCATATTTTATAGTCGAGTGCAAAATACAATTAGTTGTTGAAAAAATCCTCACTCCTCACACGTTCTGTCCAGCAAAAACAACCTTTCTGTCATCTTTTCTTCACTTGTGATAAAAGTGTCTAAGACTCTTTGCCATGTTTGAGGTTAGACAGTATATAATAGTTCAGTACTCTTTTCTTTGTTCCTAAGGACGTTTTTCATTAACTTTATTCTTTGATTAATTCCTGAAAATCACCTTCCGCTCTTTTTGGGTGCCTCTGGATTGTTGTCTCACATTCCATTGTCTGTTTTTATGCTATTCAGATATTTTGATTTAGACGTTCCCAATATGTAACTCACATCTTGTGATGTCACTTTTGCTTACAAATGCATTCCTTACTTCTTACTTTTATGGACGGCAATTTTCTAATATCTTGCTACGTAGGAAACGTGAACAGAATTAGTAACTAATGCAGAGAGAGAGAGAGAGAGAGAGAGAGAGAGAGAGAGAGAGAGAGAGAGAGATATCCTCTTTTTCTTAAATTATGTCTAATGAGTAAATTTTTTTTTCTGCTTCGGTCTGATTTTCACAATTTAAATATTCTTCCAACAACTGGGCGTCCTTAATGTATCATATTTTTAGTCTTTTCCCTTTGATGTCCAAACCATGACATTAATTACTGTCAAATGACTATTTACCCGATGTAACTCCGATCGTTTCAGATGATTTATAAATGAATAGCATTGTTGATGTCCCCTGTTGAAATTCTTTTTATTCTCTTTCCATTTCATCCATATAAAGTAGAATCGAGGAGCCGAGTTCGAATTCCAGCATCGTTTGTAACGTTTACTTTCGCCCAAACAACCTTATGTAAAGGGATGTATATCTCTCTTCTCCCCTCATTTAAGAAGCAGGTCAAACTAAGCTTTTCGTCTTGGTTGGCATCCAGCCTAATAGAATGATATCCCCAAATACCGAACTGTGGGGAGCATCATGAAACCGCTCCACTATCTTTCCCAAGATGTCATAGCTATTCACTCATATTAAAGAAAGAAAGTTGTGGGTAGCCATGATCTCATTCGTCCTGAAGGAACATATTATTAAAAAATCACTAATGATTTCATTATCACATTTAAATATCTTTTTTCGGAGCAATGCTGACGTCATTTAATCTGCACTTTTGCCTCTTTTTCATGGATTTGGTTTTCTTCCGATGTTTGTTTTGTTGTTTGGAAGGGATCCAATATTCGTCCTTTTGTCAATTTTATTGGAGATTATGGTTGTTAATATTTTTTCTTTCGTCATTCATGTATAATTGTCAGTCTTTAATGCTGATGAATAGTGCTTTTTCCTCCACATTCTTTTAAAAGTTATAGACGTTATCAAAAGTTGTATGGCTTCTTACTAGTTCATTCTCTCTATAAAAATGGTGCAGACAATCTTTTAATAGATAATGCGCAAATTATGCTTTTTTTTCTTGGTGTATCCGTTTCTAATTTTGTCTTTTTGTTCTATTTTTATCAAAATTGCAGACAGTATTCTATTTTTAGGTTCGATTAGTGCAATAGATATCGACTCGAAATAGAAAATCAGTGATCCGAATTCGAATTTCTGTTGGATTCGTTGCAATCACTTACGCGCAAATACCCTTCTCCCTTCAGCTATGGGTTGAATAGTAGGACAGATTAGGTTCTATAGCCCTAGTTAATAACCAGTCTATCGCAGAAAGAAATAGTAATCTACTGCGGGAAAATCTTCTGCCTAGTCAGTCATGCGTCGAAAAAGACATGATCGCCCTAACGTGAATCACGTATGGCATGTAACTGACCGAAATGTGAATTTTACGACATATCAACACTTGCTGGGTCATTTGATCTCAAAATCTGTGTTTATTATGCTCGAATCTATAAGTAAGCACTGGTCGGGTATGTACTCCAGGCTCTTAGTATTGTCTTAAGAAAAAAATTCGATGAATAATTTTTACAAGAATTAAGAAAATTTTAATTAAAACAATTTATAAAGTTTAAGAATCTTTCAAGATTTTGTATTAATTTCACCATGTTAGATGATATTATTACATAAAAACTATATTTACAAATCATGAATGAAAAACCTTTATACAAATAATCAAACATCAATATTTAAAAAGTACTTTGAAATTTTTCTTTGTAGTTGTATAAACATGCCGATTTTTGTTGGTACGGTTGTTCAAACATGATATTATCAAAAATAAGAGCGATAGCTATAGTAAACTTAAAATATCTACAATTCTAAAATTAAACGTTTTAGAAAAAAACGTACCAGTCAATTTTAATTCCTTTTGAATAGATCAAAATATTTTGTTTATTCCCAATATTAAATTAAATCTATGAGCTTGAAATTAAAACTAAAATAAAAGCTTCAAGAAAGATTTTTCTTTTTTAAAAACTCATCTTAAACCTTAAGTATCGTGAATCTGTGCAGGTACCTATACTTGACTATATAGGTAAACATTAGTCGGGTTTATATTTATTTCTGTAGACAAACATTCAATTTTTAGCGATCTTAGCTATTTCATGCCTAGAATCTTCTGCTTCATATATTTTTCTTTGTGAATTTCATATCCAAATTCCATTTAAATATATGGGGTAAAATATTGATTCTTTGAACCAATGTCTTATTATGGGCTGATAATTTCAGATCATACCTTGGTCTTGAGTATAACAAAAAACTACACCCGGCAGCGAGGCCTCTGATCGGAAGATTAGCGGTTTCGAAGAGCGTGAAACTACCTCTTAATTGCTGTTGTTCTTAGGTCCTCCTTAACTCGAGATGGTAGCACCTGTTAGGGTGCTTAGGTCCTCCTTAACTCGAGATGGTAGCACCTGTTAGGGTGCTTAGGTCCTCCTTAACTCGAGATGGTAGCACCTGTTAGGGTGCTTAGGTCCTCCTTAACTCGAGATGGTAGCACCTGTTAGGGTGCTTAGGTCCTCCTTAACTCGAGATGGTAGCACCTGTTAGGGTGCTTAGGTCCTCCTTAACTCGAGATGGTAGCACCTGTTAGGGTGCTTAGGTCCTCCTTAACTCGAGATGGTAGCACCTGTTAGGGTGCTTAGGTCCTCCTTAACTCGAGATGGTAGCACCTGTTAGGGTCACTGCTATAAGCAAATAGTTAACCTCAAACTGGGGTCATTTAATAGAAAAAGAAACAGTTAAGCTGGGTAAAAGTCTTTAGATTTGGTTAGCAACTTGTCTAAGGCAAGGAAATCTACGATTTAAAAACCTCTACAGCTACTTTGTGTAGAATAGGGTAGGCTGAACTTTCTAATCTAAGTAGATAATCTCCCTAGCGATGGTGTCTAAAGAAAAACACCGAGTTTCTAGTTTCTAAAGCTGGTTGGTGTTAGTAAGGACCTACAGCTGTAAAACTCCAATATTTTCACGTTGGTACAATTACGCAGCTATCAAGAAAAACCCGTCCAATCTATGCTAGCATGAAAACGGATGTGAAATGATGATGATGATGATGATCCCACCAAAGCAAAGGGTTAAAACTTGCTGTTGAATTAATGAATTTATTTCGCTTTTACCATTTCCTCTTTTTCTATGTACAACGTTACTTCAAAATATAGGAAGTTGTGGAGAGCCATGTTCATCTATCTCGTGTGACTTTCAGCAGTTTTTTTCTCTCTTTGCTAAGGCTCCCAACCCCTGTTCTAGCTTCCATTTAGACAAGCTCATCAGTTAAGTGACTCACTGCCTTCTTCTATCTTTCTAAGCCCTCATTTCTCATAATGTGTCCAAGGAATTTCAGCTATCGCTTCCTGAGTCCTGACGATAAGCTTTCTTTCTGCTGCCATTATCTTTAAGATTTCCTTGTTGCTTACTCACTCTGTCCATAGAATTCTCAGTATCTTTCTGTAGAACAAAATTTCTGCTACCTTTAGTTTGTTTCGCATCCGTTCAGTGAAAAACTATAACTCAAGTATAATAATTCATATCTAAAAGAAATGTAGATAGAGAATTTATTGAGAAAATACTGTTTTTTTATTGGCCCTCTTTATGTTTATTTTAATTTTTGTTTAACAGCATATCAACTACTTATGAGTCATTTAATTGTCTTAGATGCTTGAGTAATTTTATCTTTTGCAAAAATCTGTTGCTGGTAATTTATTCTTTTATTTGTATTTTTTAAATCTATATTTTAATTCATTTGACACCAGTTTGAGGGTTTGCTATTTGCCGGTAGCTGAGACTCTAACAGGGGGTGCTACTACCACAGGTCAGGTTGGAGTTGGGAACAGTAAAGAGATAAAAAGTGGTTCCAAGCTTCTAAAAGAAAACAAAATAACAACCCCTGATCAGAAGCCTTGCTGCTGGATGCAGTTTATTGTCATACCCAGGATGATTTATTTTGTATTCGATCTACCAATTGATTTATTTTGTATTCGATCTACCAATTGATTTATTTTGTATTCGATCTACCAATTCTTTATTGCATATAAATTTGATCACACTATTTACCTTGTTATCATCCTCGCCTTCTCTATTTTGTTTACGACGTTTTGGCCGTTGTACGCTCCGGCCTTCTTCAGGCACTAGGAATTTTGAACCGAAGTCTTTATTTCAATCGCTGGGGTATATCATTCTCATTCCATGTGCGATGCCACTTCCGGATGCCATGTAGTTATCTCCCTTTAATTTAACTCTTCTACGTTATTTGTTCACCACTGCTGTAGCCTGGTATAGAACTCACAATTCTTTGGGCCAAGTTACTTAACTAACCAATATCTATATCCACTGGACCATGGGTCCTTTAGGACATCAGCATGTTAATTTCTGGGACTTATAAAATGAATGTCTCAGTAACCATTATTTACTAGAGTTCATGTTGCAATATTTGATGCTAATGATTTTCTCTAGCATTTTTTTTTAACCAGGGCTCATATTGCAATCTTTGACTCTAATGATTTTCTGATTACTGGTTCCCATATTGTATCCATCTCTATGCTTGGTTGACTTAGAAAATTTTTGTAGCCTAGCATATGGGTTGATTCCTTAAGTTTACGTAGCTCCCAGTGGCGTTCTCTATCTATTATTTCAACTTGAGCCCATAGCGGGTGGTGATTCCCTTTCTCCCTCCATATGTGGTCAGCTACGCCTGATTTTTCTATCTCCCCTCGTGTTGCAGCCTTGCGATGTTCTTATGGACTTACATTAAGCGGGCCTGTTTCTCATTTATAATTCTTTCCCCAAAACTTATATACATATATATATATATATATATATATAGCAATAACACGGAGGTATTTTCAAAGTGCTCAATCAAATTTTTTCCCTTCCCAACTTTCTGGAGATAATGTATATTCCTGGAGTTATGTTTTGGAGTTTTTTAACATTTTTCCTGAAGATATGTCACGGTAGAAATCCTAGTAGCCTGGTGTTAAACCTTAATTATTGTGTGTATATATATATATATATATATATATATATATGTGTGTGTGTGTGTGTGTGTGTGTGTGTGTGTGTGTGTGTGTGTTTAGGGAGCATATTTCTTTTCGGTATGTCAGATTAAATAAATTGCAAACATTTTCTCTGCTTATTCTTAATAAAATCCGTTCGTACTCACAGATAATCTTTTGCGTATTATAATTGCTATATGTAAGAAATATGCTGTAACTTTGACAGTTGCTTTTATAATCCATGTTTCGATGTTCCAAAATACTTTCAATCTCCTTCTGAGATTATCTTCAGAGGTGTAAGTTGTGATAACAAAAATTGGCCGCAAAACTGTTGCTAAAAATTACTGTAAGTTTTCTCCTTGCTTTGACAGATTGCTTAGCGTGAAAATTATCCACAATGGAATTTTTTATATTGTAATGTCATGGTCATGCATGTTTTAAAGCACAAAAAACTGTTCTTTTTATAAACATTACTACAGTATTCATAGCGGATTCTATCAACTGACGGCCTAATTTTTTTTATGAATATTGCCTCGAGGATCTGTAGTTTGCTTTTGTTGTTTTCGTGGTGTAGGATAGTTGTCATCGACCGTTATTTTTTATATTGTGAATGTTGACAGGAAGGTTGTTGCAGATGTCTAGAAATTGATGAATGGCCAGGCATGTGCAATGTAAGATGTCTTGTTAATGTAGTTGTTGTAAATCCAATATATATGTTTGCTTGTTTGTATTTTGTCGGAGATACATCCTGTAATAATCGAATTCCCGAAAACTAAGTTATTCGACTAACGTAATGAAATAACTAGTTACTGTCACCACAAGATAATTTACACCTTAAATATATCTAACAATATCTCAGACTATATATTATACTACATAATCCTACCCGTATTAAATAATTATATATACTCAAACGGAAACTTAGTTAACTGTTACATTACCATTTATGCTTACATGTACTGTTAGTTAACTTTTTAATTGAATAGTGCTGATAGCATACACGAAAAGGAAACTACAAGACCTGCTACAGAAAGTAATTGAAGAAAGTGGAAAGAAAAGACTATAAATAAACTACAAGAAAACTGAATGCATGGTAATCAGTAAAAAGAGGAGCCCAAAATCCCAACTACAGGTGGCGGATACTAAAATCAACCAGCGTTTGGAATGCATCCTTGACCATGCCAATGCGTCTTTGGATCTCAATGTCGCACTTTCCATCCTCTGTCAGAACACTTCTCAAGTATTTAAATGTGTTTATTTGTTTTATTTTAGTTCCTTTGACCCGTAGTTGGCATTTTGGGGTCTTCTTTTTGCTGATGACCAGACATTCAGTTTAAAAGTACAGGGGATATAGAAAAGATAAGAAATGGATGAGATTCAAGGCGATCGAAGACGGTAATTGACGTTGCATTTAAACTTTTGAAAATTGTAGCTATCAGGAAAGCAAGCAAACGGGATTTCCACAAACAGAAAACTTCTACCGTCTCTTTCTGATTCTAAGTTTCTTTTCGTCTTCATTTTTCCTTAAATCTTTCTCGTCGCTCACAAGTTCCATCCATGGTATTTTTATCATCTCTCCCTCTCTGTTGACTCTCGTCTTCTATTTATCTCTGAGGAAATTCAGCATTCAGTATCATATGGGAGAATTGTTATTACGTGATAGTTTAGTACTCTTTCTTTGTTTCTTAAGATGTTTTAGTTTTTGGAAAGCATCTTCTACTATTTCATTGTGCCTTCCGTCTGAAATACTTTCATACTAAACTCAAATAAATCTTGTTTTATTATATATATATATATATATATTATCTGATGTTACTTTATTAAATATTTTTAAAATCATATAATTTCCATTTTAGCTTGAACGAAAGTAACCAAAGGAAAGAGTTGCTGATATATGTTGCTCTTTCATTCCAACTCCATTCACTTTGATCTAATCTATTTCTTTTCCAACCACTTCCGGCCAATGATATTAAAATGTTTAAACAGGACTAACAAATGTTCCCAAATATCTCAATTCTTTCCAAGCAGCCGGCGATTTGAATACAGTCAGTCAGTTAAGTGCCATAATTGAGACATGATTGACTGGGCAGAAGATTATCCTACAGTAGGTTGCCATTACTTTCTGCGGTAGACTGGTTGCCAACCAAGGCTATAGAACCCTATCTGTCCTGCTATTTAACCCATAACTGGAGGAAAGATAGGGATTCTTACCTTCTCCAAGGGTATTTGCGCGTAAGTGAATGCAAGGAATTCAACTGGAATTCGAACATGGTTCCCCGATTTCTCGTTCCGAGCCGATATCCAGTGCACCACGACGCACATCCTTGATTTGAATTACAATAAATAAAAGGAAGAAAACAGAATTACTTACAACACTTAAGCGAAGGGTTCCTTTTCCGCAAAAGACATTCAAGGCTTCGTCCTGCAAAATAAATCTAAAAGCATTTCAATTTCTAAATTTAGGTGGTAGTGATTTAGCCTAACTCTAATTCAAGTGTTTAAATTTCATGAAGATAAACCAATAATTCCTTAGCGTAATGATAAAAAATACATTAATTTTACTAAAGAAATATTGATTTTTCATAATAATCTCTTTCCACGCTAGTACACTAGATTCAATGGTAAATATAAGATCCATATATAAACACACATACATAACTAACCACGAACTTACGCGGACATCCTTAAAGTAACATATAGAAATACACAAACCAAAACACAGAGGCCCTTAGACAGAAAACATATCCCCACTAAACGTCGCAGGCCACCCAGATCAACTCCTGTAAGACAATCGACAGAGAAAATCTTTCAAAATATGAAATACCCCCTCTCATATTAAAATACTTAGAAGGCACAGCATTGTTAATAGAAAACATTAAGCAAGCTTTCGAACTTTTACAAAAAACATCGTCATGGGTGCAAATATAAACATGACTCATAGAGGCGAGTAATAAAAGTAGTAGCAAATTTTCACTTCAGTCAGTCAGTTAAGTGCCATACGTGAAACACGCTTGGGCGATCATGTCTCGAAAGAGACATGACTGACTGGGCAGAAGATTATCCCGCATTAGGTTGCCATTGCTTTCTGCGGTAGACTGGTTGCCAGCCAAGGCTATAGAACACAATCTGTCCTGTTATTTAACCCATAACTTGAAGGAATAGACGGATTAATACCTTTCCCAAGGGTATTTGCGCGTAAGTGAATGCAATGAATTCAACTGGAATTCGAACTCGGTACTCCGATTTCACTTAATACACTTAAATTACTGAAAAAGAGAATAAAATTTTGCTCTAGCCCACCACGGCTTAATGATTTGGTCAGTCAGTCAGTTAAAGTGCCATACGTGATACACGCTTGGGCGATCATGTCTCGAAAGAGACACGACTGACTGGGCAGAAGTTTATCCCGCAGTAGGTTGCCATTGCTTTCTGCGGTAGACTGGTTGCCGACCAAGGCTATAGAACCCAATCTGTCCTGTTATTTAACCCATAAGTGGAAGGAAGAGACGGATTAATACCTTTCCCAAGGGTATTTGCGCGTAAGTGAATACAATGGGTTCAACTGGAATTCGAACTCGGCTCTCCGATTTCTCGTTCCGAGTCGATATCCACTGTACCACCACGGCTTAATGATTTGGTAAGAGGTGTAAAATCCTTCTCTAGAAGATAGAGGCTAAAATCCCACTACGAGGACAATAAACAATACACTTTCTTTACTAGCACCACTAAAGGCGAAGAACTCTACATTCACACCACAAAACACGGACACTACTATAGAGGCATTTGAAATGGCAATAATAAATGACAAAGAAAACAATGCATAAGTTGTCACATAACACTATCACTAAAAGCGAACGGAGGACCCTGGACACACTGACGCATAGAGATGCCTTAATCATTACATAGGCCGACAAAGATGGTGCCACGGTGATCTGGGGCTTGAAAGAATATCTTAAAGAAGCCAGTATTCAAGTAGCTAACAAAAACACCTACAAAAGTCTACCCACAGATCCACTCCCCCAATACAAAAAAAAAAAAAAATTAACAAGCTTGCTAAACATGATGATTCAAAATATATTAAGTAACAAGGAAACACGAGTAACTCTAGAACCTATAAACATCACACCTGCCCGCTTCTATATCCTGAAAATACACAAAATTAACAACCCAGGACGGCCTGACATTTAATGATTTAACTGCTACACAACTAAAAGATCAAAATACTTAGATCACGATATACAGAAAGTAAAATCGTACATTAGAAAAAAAAACTAAACAAAACAAAACAAAAAAAAAACCAGACCAACTAAACGTATACGGACAGTACCTAAAAATGCGACTGTAGTAACAATGGGTGTTAGATTTCTTTAGTCTAACATCAAACACACCGAAGGACTAGCCACCCTTAGGGTTTCCTTGGCCCGTCGGGCAGGATCAAAGTGTAGTATATATTCTCAGATACTCACTGCCTGCTCGACGGCGTGAAAGCAATGACCAGCTAAGACTAGCTTTTGACCATCTTTGACAAACTAAGACCTGCTTCCTAACCAGTTACTGTGTAAGCGAGAGCTGGGTGATCTTTGACCAATGGCCTGAGCGTACGCGCTCAGGTTCACAACGTTAAAAACTGACTGTGTCACAACTCCCTCTAGTGGAGAGGTAGGGTAAATCTCGGATCAAAGTGTAGTATTTGTTCTCAGATACTCACTTCCTGCTCGCTGGCCGGATTTGGAAGCAATGAACAGCTAAAACTAGCTTTTGACAAATAATGACAAGCCTTGACAAGCAATAACCAGCTTTGTACCCAGTTATCGCGTAAGCGGGGGCTGAGTAATTTTTGACCAGAGGCCTGAGCGTACGCGCTCTGGTTATCCACGTTAAAAACTGACCTTGTGTCACAACTTGCTCCAGTGGGGGAGTAGGGTAAATCCCGATCAGCTAAGACTAGCTATGACAAGCTTCGTACCCAGTTACCGCGTAAGTGGGGGCTGGGTAATTTTTTACCAGTAACCCGAGCATTCGCGCCCGGGGTCACCACTTTAAAATCTATGACATTGTGTCACATTTCGCGTCAGTTGGGGAGGACGGTTAAATACCCTTCCTGCTCGCCGGTCAACTGCAGCACTTGTCACTTGGTGGCGGGTGGGCATGTTTGGAAGCAATGACCAGCTAAGATGAGCTTTTGACCAACTTTGACAAGCAATGACCAGTTAAGACCAGCTTTGTACCCAGTTTCCGCGTAAGCGGGAGCTGGGTAACCTTTGGCCAGTGGCCTGAGAGTACGCGCTGAGGTTCCCCACATTAAAAACTGACCTTGTGTACACACTCGCTCTAGTGGGAAAGTAGGGTAAATCCCGATCTCAGTCAAGTGCCACGCGTAATACACGCTTGGTCGATCATGTCTCTTTCGAGACATGACTGACTGGGCAGAAGATTATCCCGCAGTAGGCTGCCATTAATTTCTGCGGTAGACTGGTTGCCATCAAATCTATAGAACTGTCCTGTAATTTAACCCATAACTGGAGGGAAGAGACTGATTAATATCTTTCTCAAGGATATTTGTGCAGAAGTGAATGCAACAAATTCAAATGGAATTCGAACTCGGCTCACCGATTTCTCATTCCGAGCCGATATCCACTGTACCACGTCGTACATACTGGAATAGCCGCCCTTAAACAAACACTTACTTAAAAAAAAAAAAGAACCTCTCAGAAGTAATCATAAAACTTATGGAACTCATCCTTACATTTAATAATTTCAATTTCAATGGAAGACACTACCTACAAGTAAAAGGAGTGTGCCATAGGCATCGTTGCAGCTCCCTCATATGTCACGATCTTCATGGGCAAATTTCAGGAGAACCATATTTATCCTTTCATCGTTAATGACTTCATGTTCTACGCAAGATATATCGATGATATCATCTTTATTTATACGAAACTTACTGAATTCTTTATGGCCCTAAACAGTACACCAATTCATTAAGTTCGACCACGAAAAATCAGCACGTTCACTGACATTTCTAGACACTC
>JBBBDQ010000271.1:5080000-5227500 GCA_037127315.1 Ascarosepion bandense | reverse complement strand
TCATATCACCCCGAGCAAGGCGGTAACGCCACTGATGTGCAGGGGGCTACGTAAAAGTGAAAAGATTGGAAAAGAGAAAGCCGGAAACCACATCCTAAACAGGAAACAGGGGATGGGCCTCTTCACCCGTTCAATAGACGTGGGTGGAGTGTGAACCGGGCGATTGTTTAGTCTATCTACTCCAATTAAAAAAAAAAAAAAAAAAAGGAAAAGAATGGAAAAGAGAAAGCCGGAAACCACATCCTAAACAGGAAACAAGGGATGAGCCTCTTCACCCATTCAATAGACGTGGGTGGGGCGTGAACCGGGCGATTGTTTAGTCTATCTACTCCAATGTATAGATAATCTTCCTTCCCCCTCTTGACAATTTTTAACCCCAAATTTTAACACATATTTTTCAACACCAATTTTGCTATAAATACGGCGAGCTATAACTCGAAAACTTCAGTTATCAACCTGACGAGGGTGTAGAGCGCCGAAAATTTGTTCACAACTTCACTGACAGCTAAAGGATCGACAAAAATTGACAAGCAACCAAATAGGTTTTGAAATGTTTAATAACTAATTCATCTATTTGAAATAGGCGCCATCTTGATGAATAACTGTTCTCCAACATATCTCTAAATTTTTGATCCCATTTAAAAAAAATTCTCATCCTTTTATGTGATAAACAGTTCAAATGCTTCGATTGTCTCTTCCTTTTCGGTTGGAGAATGTTTTAACCTATGAAAATCTCAAAATGCTTAAATAAGCGATAATCAGCAGGAGAGATATCAGGTGAATATATGGAGATTGAGGCATAATTTCATAATTTAAATTATTCAGGTTTGGACAGTTGACTGAGAAGCATACAGCCGTGCGTTTCATGCAACACACTTGAGCCATCCCTATTCACAAATCAAGGATGTTTCTTTTTCACTTTTTCGTGCATACACACACATTCTCCATAATACGAGGTTACTGTTCTTGTTTTCCCTTGAGACATAAATGAATAAAGCCCTAGAAAGACCACCATCGGGCTGGGTTTGTTAAAAACGAAGAAAAACGAAAGAAAAAGAATAATGATGTATTTGGCCCGTTTGTAAAAATTATTTCAAAAATATTTTTTCAAAAAATTTGAAATTACCAGCGTCTGTTATTTACACGCGTGTATAGTCACAACAACGTCAGCAAACCCAGTCCCATTAAGTCCTAACGGATGAAACGCGTTGCAAATTAATTTTTTCCATTTTGTTTTACAATTTCCTCAATATATATATATATATATATATATATATATATATATATATATATACGTGTGTGTGTGTGTGTGTGTGTGTGTGTGTGTGTGTGTGTGTGTGTGTGTGTGTTTATGCAGAAAATATATAGATAGATACTCGGACATATCTTTATATATAAAACGGGATTCTCAAATCTTTTTTCCTTCTGCATATCCTTTCGTCTTGTTTGATTGTGTTGGTGAACCATTTGAGAAGAATATAGTATGTGTATGGATAATCCTGAACTCTCTCATGGTTTTCAATGTATCAGTGTACAACAACTCAGTTCTTAAAAATAAACGGCCGTAATACCTACACATATGATTTGATTATAGTGGTCAAGGCTTGTGTAGACCCAACCACACTTTTTTGAAAAGCCAAATGCAAAGATCTGTTGTATATAGTGCGCCCCAAGACTATCCCAAACAAAAACCCTAAGGTTTCGAATTCAGAGTTGTCCTTCTAGACCAGCTGTCACCCAAGCCTATAGGTCCCATTTTGTTCTGCTATTTACCCATAGATGGGATGGAGGGAAGAGACGGATTTATACCTTTTACAAGAGTATTACTCAACCATTCATTCCTCATATATTTTTCATGATATTTTCACCCCCAAACAAAACAATAATGCCACTAGTGCACAGGGGTTACAATGGAAGGAGACGGATGACCGAAAATAAAACAGTATAGGTGATGTTGTAGAAAGGATAAGGGAAAGGAGAGAATAAAACAGTATAGGTGATGTTGTAGAAAGGATAAGGGAAAGGAGAGAATAAAACAGTATAGGTGATGTTGTAGAAAGGATAAGGGAAAGGAGAGAATAAAACAGTATAGGTGATGTTGTAGAAAGGATAAGGGAAAGGAGAGAATAAAACAGTATAGGTGATGTTGTAGAAAGGATAAGGGAAAGGAGAGAATAAAACAGTATAGGTGATGTTGTAGAAAGGATAAGGGAAAGGAGAGAATAAAACAGTATAGGTGATGTTGTAGAAAGGATAAGGGAAAGGAGAGAATAAAACAGTATAGGTGATGTTGTAGAAAGGATAAGGGAAAGGAGAGAATAAAACAGTATAGGTGATGTTGTAGAAAGGATAAGGGAAAGGAAAGAATAAAACAGTATAGGTGATGTTGTAGAAAGGATAAGGGAAAGGAAAGAATAAAACAGTATAGGTGATGTTGTAGAAAGGATAAGGGAAAGGAGAGAATAACTAACGTTACATTTAAACATTTATATATATACTGGACTCTCCTGTTGTTTTTTTTATGTATAAGGGTACCTCAACTCAGTTTTTAGAACCAAACTGCCAATACTACCCACACCTATGATTTGATAATAGTGATGAAGGCTTGTACGAATCCAACCACACTTTTTGGAAGAGACAAATACATTGGTACACATAGCATGCTACAAGTTTACTCTAAACGATTCTCACTAGGTTTTGAATTTAGAGTTGTCCTTCTCATAGACCGGCTGCAGCTCAGCTATAGGACCCAGTCCATAGCTGGAGGGTGAAGAAACTGATTCATAATTTTCCAAGGGTATTTGAACCTAAATGAATGTAATGAACTTGACTTAAATTTTAACTCGGCTCTCCGATTCCTCAATCTACTTTTTAGAGACACATTTTAAATAATAACAGTCTTGCATGAAATTTGGATTTTGATCATGCCTTTTGCCTAAAAGCCTTGTTCACAACGACAAAGGGGATATTCTAAGCGTAGCTTAGATGTGACACAAGGCCGAGTGGAGCACTCAGTCAAGATCGAACTCATTACTCAGTCGTAATTAATCTAGTCTACGGCTATATCGTGTTGAATGCACCGGTTCCTGTCCGATCACCGAAGTTAAGCAATATCGAGCCTAGTCAGTACTTAAATGGGTGACCATTTGGGAATACCAGGTGCTGTAAACGTAAAGGACCAAGAATGGTCCACCGGTCCTCCAGGTTTGGGGGTTGGGTGCAAGGCTAACAACCCGGCCCCGTAAAAAACAGTTTGTTACTGAAACAGCAACAAAAAGTTGCTGCCCTATGCACCATCTGGGTGTGATGGATAAATGATGAATTAATCTAGCTAGACACGCTTGCTAAGTATTACACAACATCGGCGTGTTCATTATATTGGGATTTTCTAAGCACAGCTTGAATATGACACAAGGCGGAAAGTATGGGTTCCACTGTTAGGATCCAACTCATAACCCAGTCGGAATTGATCTAGCAAGATACCATAGCAAACCATTACACCAGGCCGAAGTATCAATGTTTACCAGAATAAATGGGTGGGAGCAGCAAAATGGCTTTCACAACATTTATTTAGACACAGGTTTGTATGATTTCGCTACGGAATAATGAAACTCTAGTTGGTAGGGGGAGATTTAAAAAGATTTTTGGTTATTGAGTCATATAAAAAGGCTATAAATCCACCTTGAAAATTGTCTAGAAGAGATCTGGAATGTATTTAAAAATGAAAAGTAAATTATTTTTTATTAGAAAAAAAAAAAAAAGGTTTGCTAATATCAATTCATAAAAAGGATTGAGGTTTTGAGTGTCCAACTGATCCTATACCCCATGAATTTCACTCGCATGATATCCCCACCCTCAGCTCGATAACGCTAGTAATAAAACCTTTATGACCTCAGAATGAAATGTATATTATTATACTGGACTACCAAAAATAAAAATAACATTAAGATATAGGAAACACTAATACATCAGTGCTGGAGGCTGGGAGAAGTTGACACTAACAAGTTGACAATCAAAAAAAGAATACAGAAAGCAACCTGTCTCTTCCTATCAGGAAACAGAATAAAATGTTCGCGAATGTCTAATTATAAAACGTGGCGATATCCCGAGAACTCGAGTAATTTGACCGAGTACTAAGTAATTTCTTTTGCGTGTACTCAGGTCCGAGAACTCCTAATAAAACAATTATATGGATTTGTGAATGCTGACATTTGTGAAATCTGTATAGTATATATATATATATATATGTGTGTGTGTGTGTGTGTGTGTGTGTGTGTGTGTGTGTGTGTGTGATCTAAAGTTGGGCAGCAGTCTTTCATTTAAACATGTTTCGTTAAAAACGACCGACGAAGAAGATTTTATTAAGTTTTAAAATTTTTTCTAGTATTCTTACATGTTTCCCTATTGCTGGAGATAAGTAAAATTGTTACATAATTTTCAACTTTCCAACCAAGTACATTTTATATGACTGTGTGTGTGTGTGTGTGTGTGTGTGTGTGTGTGTGTGTGTGTGTGAACTATATTGAAGTTCGTGAGAAAAGGTTTCGCCTATGAGTATACTGATCTCTTTTTCTTTTTATCTGTCTCTCTCTATCTCTCTCTCTCTCTCTTTCTCTCTTTCTGTGTCTGTGTACGTGCTTGCGTGTGTGAAAGAGAATAAAATCACAAACCGGTTCAGCTTTGCAACAGGTGCTTGGAACGGAACAGGTGAGAATGGTGTTCGTATTGTTGAGGCACGTGAATTCTGGAACCCTATTCCAATCTCTGAAACCTTCGTTATTGTTAGATAATCCACAGCATTGTAGCTAAAGAGAGCGAGAGAAAAAAAAGGGTTATTCACAATAATAATAGCAATCAGATATCGTAAGTAGTTATAAACTTTCATTGTATAGTTTCTTTTAAATGAGTGAAGACGAGGTAGATTTTCTACGAAAGAAATTAAACAAAGCATATATATATATATATATATATATATATATATATATATATATATAGTCATCCCCAGACAGATCTGTTTCGCTGTATCACAGCTCATCAGTACAGTTAGATATCCGATTGCTTTTAACCCTGGATTGAAACCCGACCGAATTGGCGTCAGTCGGCGATTCTACCTCAGAGCTATGGGTGCTCGGTAGAAGGAGGTAGACTTTTAGCATATGATGTATCCTACACCAGTAACCAGTGTGCTCTAATTCATTACTAAATGAGCGATGCGTAGATGCTAGAGTAGCTACTGTTTTTTCAAAGTCTACCATTCTTCTAGAGTGCTCAATCAGCGTGTGAGAGCGTAATCCTACGTCTATGGCACGACTCGGAGTTTCATGCGTTATACAACCATCAGAATGAAAGAAAGAAATAGGCAAACGTATGGCGGAATCTATATTAATCTGGGTTAAAGAATTTAAGTATTTTTTCTATGACAACATGTGGTCCTTAAATCACTTCTTTTATTAAGCAAATTAGGATTATTTATATGATTTAAGATGACAAGTTTTTTCTAAAAGACGTAGATTACATTTATCTTTTATGTATTTCCTTAATTCTAAATCTTTATAAATTCAAGTGCAATGTCAGATGTTTTGTTGTCTTCCTAAATACTCTTCTTTTGTTCTCGTCCCTCAATAATGTTTCAGTTTCCTAATTGTCTCATACGCAGTAACCTCTTGCGTCTTAGTGGTTTTATTGACTTACATGGGTAAATCCAATTATATATATATATATATATATATATATATATATATATATATACAAATGCAAAAAATCTAAACGTGAGCCAAAAACTTTTTTTGTTAATAAAGTTTGTCCCACCCCTTGTTTGTGTCGGTTTCTTCTGTGTATGAGTAACTATATATTTGCTTTTTTAAATCTAGATCGTTAGCCATACGCCCTGAAGAACCGTAGGGTGAAACCGCAGTAAGTTTTGGCTCACGTTTAGATGTTTTGCATTTGTATCTCTACTTTCGTACTTTCGTATCGAGCACTTTATTGTTAAGGTTTCGTCTCGTTTTTTTTTTCTTTCTAACGGGTACTTGACATTTTGTGCTTGTACGCCGTTTGTTTCTTTTTTTATCCCCCACCTCTGCCCTAAGAAGAGGTTCTCTTCTGGGTGTTCAAGACGATTAAATTATAGTTAAGTTCGCGCCAGTTCTAGCGATTTAGTTCCTTATAACTGGTGTTAGTTTCACTGTGATTATTATATATATAAACATGTCTGATTAAAAAGAAATTACAAGGTCTGTTTAGCTTTTATTGCATTTTTCGAGTTTTCAAGTAAGGTCTTGGGTATTATATTATTAATTATATTATTACATTGTATAATTATTATATTGTATTATTACAAACTTGTGGGTAAACTGTGCGATGTTCATATTTTGTTATTGTTTTTATTGTACATTGCAGTCATTTTTAAGAGCAATATTAGCTCTTTATATGACTGCGATTTTTATGACAGCCATTTGTAAGACCACACTGGTTTTTAAAAATGTCTCCGATGGTCGAAAACACTTGAACAGAATAATAACAACGTATGAACTTTGGACAGGTTATCCACAATGACGAGCACAATACTCCGAAGTAGAGAGAAGGTTGAATGTTTATTAAATTGACCTTGTGTCAAACATAACCAAACTCCCTACAACTTAAAGGTTATCAGAATCATCAGAAGGTTGAAGGTTGGAAGAATAAAGCATTTCGTTTGTATGTTAAAGTAGAATTTTTTTTAACAGAGCAGAATAACATGAATTTGTAGGAGTTAAATGTTTAATGAGAAAACGTACGTGTGTAGTTAAGTGAATCCAGAATTTGTAGTTTTAGGTAGCATTTCTAGTTGTAAGTAGCGAATGTGTTCAATAAAGTCTGTATTCCTTTACTTTATTTATGGCCGGCGAGAAAGGGGAAAGGAAAGTGAAGCAATGAACAAAATTGTACTTATCGGACGTTAGTTTTAGGAGTCAGTTTAACTAGCTTATTGTTGTTATTGTTGTCGTCTTCTTTGCTGACTGCGAGAATAGTGAAGGAAAATCGAATTCGAGAAGTAGAAAGACAACGAATGTGTGACGGAACCTTATGCCCGGGTCAGTGACTTGAAGATCTTTGCAGTGTCGTCTCTAATTTTTACTTTCATCTGTTTCGGTTTTCTTTCTGTTTTTATAGCTAAAACTTTTTTCACACTGATTTGTTAACTTCTCTGTCAGTCTTGCAAATCGATTCCTTTCATTGTTTAGAAAATTAATTTAACATTGTATCGCAAAATTTGGATTCGTTTTTTTTTTTCAGTATGGGTCAATCCTTTTTCCTATTTGTCAAAATTAAATTTCACACTCGATTGTGAATTTTTGTAAAAGTGAAGAAGAGAAGAGAGTTTTAATTCTGTATATACCACAACTCAACACTTTATTCGAAAATTGGAAAAATACAATAAAAATTTTGCTTATCCAGAATCTATCATAAAAATTTCGGGGTGTGAAATTATTAAATATTAAATATTAAAAAGTTCAAATATTTCACTGTATGGATTAGTTATAACAAATGTAAGATATGAGGAAACTGAACATAGAATAGACTGCGCTTTTCTGCTAACCCCGAAAATTGCTATAAAACCAAAACATTAACTTCGAAACACGTATCATGTTCTTAGATAGCCTCGTCAAATCAAGGCTTTTATATGGATGCTATACATGGCGTTAAACCCATTCAGAAATATTTTAAACTGTTAGCTGTGTACAACTGCTTTCGCAGATCCAGGAGTCGTGTGTCAGGACACGATTCTGATACTTATCGAATCAACTATTTCTAGGTGTAAGCATATTGAAATCATAAATAATAAAAACAGATTCCTTACCGATAAATGAATGTTATCTACAAAATATCTGGTGTTGTCGTTTTTTATTTTGTCATCAGCGTATTTTAGCATCGAATTCCTGTAGGATTCTTCAGGGAAGATTTTGAAAGCGCTTCTTACATCATGCAGCGCCGTGTACAAAATGATGAAAATCAACAAAACCATTTCCGAAATAATTAAAAGCAGAACTACATTCTTGTACTGAAAAGATATATTTTAAAAAGCATAATTAAAGGAAACGTATATACTAAATAAAAGAAAAAATAAATTTATAGATTAACAATATGTCCAGTAGTAAAGGAAGGAACTATTGCTCTTCTATGTGCTGTGTCCTTTGATGACGTGGGAGATCATGGCCTTCGCTAACCTTCTATCCTTTATATAGCTTTAAGCAATATTTGTTATTTTACTATCTTTTTCAGTTGCTCTGAAGATTGTTCGACAGGTTACTTGATTTCCCCTTTCTCTCTTACGTTCAATATCTTCTGTGAGTGTCAAAATCTTCAATCTATTTTCCTTATTATCTATTTCAATTTATTCTAAGTATAAGTGTGTGTTTTGTCTAAATTTTCTTTAAAATTTCCTTATTGTTCGCATTTTCTGCCTCTAGTATTCTCAGCATACTTTTCTAGAACCACATCTCTTTTACCTCAAGTCGCTTCTACATCTGCTAAGAAATTGTCCCCTATTCACTATAATAAGATTGATATTACTTAGCAGTTCCACATTATGACCTTTTTTCTAACAATTTTTTTCTGATTCTTAATACTCTGTTTAGCTTTTGGAAAGCATATTTCGTTATTTTCCATGTCACCTCTGGATTTTCGTGCCACATATTCTATTAAAGCACTTCCTAAATAGTTAAATTCTATACTCGCCTTATTTTGACATCTGCAATTCGTAGCTCGGATTTTGGACTGTGTCTCTTGCTAACGGCCTTACATTTTTTTTTTTACAAGTGATAGAACGTATTGCGGTGTAGTGGATATCGCCTCAGAAAGCGAAATCAGTTAGACGAGTTCGATTCCAGTCGAATTCTTTGCTTACGCTCAAGTACCCTTAGGAAAGGTATTAATCCTCCGTTTCTCTTTCCAGTTATAGGTTAAATAGCAGAACAGATTGGGTTCTATAGCATTGTTTAACAACCAATCTACCACAAAAAGCAATCTTTCGGGATATGGTCGCCCAAGCGTGTATTATGTACGGCACATAACTGACTACCAGAAAGTCTTTTTTTCTCGGTTTCCTTTATTACCTTGTCTAAGATCCCCAGCAGTTTTCTTCCTGGGTCCACCATCAACACTGTATAAACACTTTGCGTCTTATATAACGAGTTCTTTTTAAATTATTTGCTTTCTACATTCGGGGTTTATTAACTAAAAACATCTATGAATTGAAAAACATCTGAATTCTATCAATGCGTGAATAACAGTTATCGGTGTGCAACGTGAACTCAGTGATCCGAATTCAAATTCCAGCCTGGTCTGTTACGTTCACTTTCGCCCTAATGCTCATGGGAAAGACATGAATCCATATTCCTTCCCCCATCTATGGGTTAAATAGCAGTGTAGACTAAGATCCTCTAGTCGTAGATGGTAGTCAGTCTAAGGGAAGAAAACCGTGTAGAAATAACCACTATGCTATATTTTCCAAAATGTGATGGTAATGCGTATCTTAAAGAAAAGATTCATGATCTTATACATCTTGAAGAGACATAACGTTTTCAAAAATCTGAATTAGAAACATTATACTAATAAACGAATTATGTATTCTATGAAAAAATAAAAACATTTTTTAGTAAATGAGTTCAAATATCACTTTGGAAATTTGCATTCTTAATAACACGAGTGACCTGACATAGAGTGACATTTTTTACAGTTATGTTACATTTACAGTTTGTGTCTTTACTTCTGAGATAAGGTTGCATTATTGTCCTCATCTTTGCTATCATGTATACGACATTTTGGCCGTTGTACGCCCAAAGACTCATAGCTCAGTGGATATAGACGTTGGTTAGTTCCAGTGTCTTGACCCAAAGAGTTGCAAGTTCAATAACAAACTACAGCAGTGGTGAACAAATAACTTAGAAGAGTTAAGTTAAAGGGAGATAACTACATGGCTATCAGAAGTGACATCGCACATAGAATGAGAATAATATACACCAGTGATCGTAATAAAGAGTTCGATTCGAAATTCCTAGCACCTGAAGAAGGCCGGATCATACAATAGCCAAAACGTTGTAAACATAGCAGCAAAGACGAGGACAATAGTTCGAATAATGTAAATAGTGTACATTTACAGTTGCTTCTAATTTTAATTTTATGTTTTAATTTTTTAATTTTTAATTTGCATGTATTATTTTACATTTATATTTAAATTGTTTCTGCGGTAAATTTTCGTTTTAGGTCCCGAAGGCTTTTCCCCTTGCAAGAAAACCGAAAATAGCATTATTTCTGTGCAAATGTATATGCTGAACTCAAATCAACAATTAGTTATTGAAGAAATTTACCTTTATTGATCTGAACGTCCAGAAAAAAATCGAACTACAGGGGCCCGACAATATTTTTTGGACACTTTGAAAAAAGTACTTCAAGGTGGTTACTAGTGCCAAAAACTTTTGAGATTGTAAGTACGTAGTTGAGGAGTGAAAATCCACTACTAGTGTAATCATTTTTTTTAATTTGGCTTTGATAATTTTAGTTTTTTGTGATTTTTGCGAAAACTTGCGCGACACTATTTTTCGGACATGACAAAAAATCCTATTTTATTAAGAGCTAAGTTCATGTATATGTTGCTGTATGCAAATTTTCTGCTTGTACACTTAGCTGTCATCATTAGAATCAATTATCTATTCTATTTTACTGGCAAAACAATTAAGTTTAATGAGGTAAAATGCATTCAAAAGAAGTCGTTTGTTTGGCACGGAAGAAGCGGGATGATGGCCTCAGCATCAGAAGGATCGCCATGGATTTGAAGCTGTCGAAATCAACGGTCGAATACATGCTGAAGACAAACTCCGAGCGGAAAAAAAGATCAATTGGCAAGAGGACTGAAAGGAGAATGAAGAGGACTGTGACACGGCTTTTGACATCTGGAGAAAAAGTTACAGCAAGAAAAGTGAAGAAGAAATGTGAATTGGATGTAAACGTACGAACAATACAAAGAACGCTGCATAGGATTGGTTTGAAGTATGCAAAGGCTAAGAAAAAAATTACACTAACAAATAAACACAAAGGAGCAAGACTGGAGTGTGCTAAAAGGTGGTTAACAAAGCATGGTGACTTTAAGAAGGTTATATTTACTGATGAGAAGCGTTTCAAGTTTGATGGGCATGATGTATAGTGTACTTGGTCGAGAAGGGGTGAGCCTGCTGTACTGAACAAACGACAGATGGGAGGAGGAAGAGTTATGGTTTGGGTATGATCTTTGCTAATGGAAATATATGGTTGGAGTGGCTGAAAGGACGACAGAACAGCGAAAGCTACAAACAGTTGCTAGACGAGAAAGCCCTACCAAGGATAAGAAGAGAGATAGGGAATGATTTCGTTCTACAGCAAGACAATTGCAGCATCCATGTGTCAAAACTCATGAAAGAATGGATGGTTAAAGTGAATATGACTACTTTGGAATGGCCTGCAAAAAGCCCAGATCTAAATTTAATAGAAAATGTTTGGGAAATGCTTGCGCAACTTATCTATGATGAACCTGAAATAACGAAAGAGGCTCAACTATGGGAACGGATACTAGATGCCAAAAAACAACTAATAGAAACACGTAGAGATGTTATTGTGCATATGTTTGATCATTATGAAGAGAGATTGATAAAAGTTATTGAGAAGAAAGGTGATATTACAGACTATTAACAGTTTTTCAACGATGTCCGAAAAATAATGTCGCGTGTGTTTTGTAAAAAATGATGAAAAATAAATATTTTTCCTTACCTAATCGATTTTCTTCCATTTTTATTACAGGTATTATCTTTATATGTTTATGCTATTCTATTGAAGGAATTTTGCCACTCTATGTTACTCGGAAAGTCGAATACTAAAGTATCCAAAAAATATTGTCGGGCCCCTGTACATCTCGTTCATTTTGTCTCCTGTAACTCTAACGCAGTCATGTAATTAACTGCAGAATGACTTTCGACGTAGGCTACAAACTTCGGCTTATTTACCACCTTTACTGAAATTTCCGCCTATTTACTTCCTGTAATGAAAGTAATACGCATAAAAAATCGCGTATTACTTTTATTACAGGAAGTAAATAGGCGGAAATTTCAGAAAAAGGAAGTAAATAGGCCGAAAATAGACCGAAATTTGTTACCTACGCAGAAAGTCATTCTGCAGTTAATTACATGACTGCGTTAGAGTTACGGGAGACAAAATGAGCGAGATGTAGTTCAATTTTTTTCTGGTCGTTCAGATCAATAAAGGTAGGTTTCTTCAATAACTAATTGTTGATTTGAGTTCAGCATATGCATTTGCACAGAAATAATGCTATTTTGGATATATTTGAAGGGGGAAAAGCTTTCGGGACCTAAAACGACAATTTACCGTTTCTACATACTATGTCAGGTCACACTACGAATCCTACTGCTACCGGAACTCAGTATTATCTGCCGCATTTTTCCCAGCGCTTTTCTGGGGAGAAGTTTTGCTAAATTTCCAGCAGGCCTGCCAAATGGAAGATAAATGATCTTGTAGGGTCACCGACCGTCTACTACAGAGTTTTTCAACCGGAGCACCTGGGAAGAGTGGTGTGCCCTGAAAGCTAGCCAGATACAGTTGGTTAATTTATCAATTACTTTTACATATAAAAACAAATATTTTAAAAACATTAGAGACCCCAATCAAATCGCTTGCATGTCTAACACAAGCCTTGATATAATTTGATATTTTAAAACTGGATGCTTTATTCTGTCATCTTTAAGAAGAAGTGGATAATCTTTTTCCTTTTGCTCTCCTCAAGAGATTTAATTTAGTCATTTCGGTATCCATAAAAAAAAAAGAAATAAAAAATAAACAGATTTTTTATAAATCTCTTTAACTGGAGTCTATACCGCTAATCTTATTTGAGAATGCGAAAACAAAAATGACAAACCAATAAAGGTAATTCGCTTCTTTGACAAAGTACATCAAGCATAGATTTCACCCAAGCATACTTAAATATACACTAAAAAAAATGCTTATTTCAGACGACTTTCTTGTCATTTTTCTATTTTCAGATTTTATGACTAATTTTCATTATTAAAATTTAAAGTACGCTTCAGAGTTTTAGTTATTTAGACAGATTGTCTGAACACATAGGAAATTTGTCGAAAGAGGAAAGAATTAACTCTTTTGGTGTGTGGGTATGCTAAAGGAGAAGGTGTACTCAATGAAAATCACAGATGCAACACACTTGGTCGAAGGCATAAAAGGTGAATGCTAAAGCTAACAGCAATGTGGAGTTATTGCATCGGGTTCACGTGAATCTTGCGAAGTGCATCAACCACTTCATCATAAATGATATAAGTCATAATGAAGGTGTTATTTCTTAATATTTGAATTCAATAAAATGTTGTTAAAAATATAATTTCTTGAATATATCCAGATTTTAGGTACATACTGAACAAGTGAGCCTAAAAAAAATACTGACCTAGTACAATGGGGTTAACTGAGTTCCAAAGCTATGTACTAGCCAAAGACAGGATATCTACCCGGTTTGTGTAGCGATTCTACGACCACACCTGATCATGGGACAGACGAGGATGATGATGGAAAATAAAAGATGGTGTGTTTAACATTGATTAAAATAAGTAAATTAGATTCTTCACGATGGATTTTTATTTTACTGTAATTGTTAAAGTAAGTGGTTGATATATTAATGAAAAAATACTGACTTACTATAATAATAAAGATTGTATTTTCACGGAGTGCACCCCAACATCCAGTTATGGAAACAATGGTGGTAATGAGACCGACAACACAGAAGAATATAGACACATCAAAAATGACATCGACGGAGTCATGAACTTTCTGATTTTTCTCAGAAAGAAGCCAGATGCTCAGCGCTGCTACTATCAGACCAGCCACCTAAAATAAAAAAGTAAAAAATTATTACAAATTTAACCCGGCGACAAATTTAGATTTTCCGTATTAGATTAACAAAAATTACTTGAGTTATAAATATTTTCTATTCTTGTTCATCAATTTTATTCTACAAAAAACAATATCTAAACTTATTTATAAATGGAACTTTGTCTGTGTGTGTGTGTGTGTGTGTGTGTGTGTGTCTGTGTGTGTGTGTGTGTCTGTGTGTGTGTGTGTATCCGTTAACTATAGACTCCGAAACTGCTAAACCGATTTTCTTGACAATTTACACAGTTGTACTATAAGCATCTGCGAGTGTTCTTAGCTAGGTTTTGTGTCGAGGTACCCCCGATAAATATCTAAAATCGATAATCGAAAAAACCGGGTTATAGAAGGAATGGTCTGATTTTAATCAAATTTGATACACTCATAGACAAAGATATCAGAAACGATATTCAGAAGTTTCAAGGTTGCAGTTCTTACAATAGTGCAGAAAATCGATAATATATATATATATAAAAGCTTTCATTACACCCGAGCAACGCCGGGCTATACTGCTAGTACAGTTATATTATACTCTATTATGTAATCAGTAAAGGCATCTACCTGAATTCCGTCATAAAAATCCAGGATGTGGAATTAGTAAATATTAAACACTTCAGATACATTGTAGTACGAATCAGTTATAACAAATTAAATATAGGAGAAAAGAAAATTGAACATAGAATAGGCTGTGCCAGTGGTAAGTTCGTTTAACACCGTAAAGTGATACAAAATCAAAACATCAAGTTGAAAACTCGAGTCATATTCTTAAATAACCTCGTCAGATCGAGCCTTTCATATGGATGTCATGCATGGCGCTAAACCTGTTCAAAAATATCTAAACTCATGGTTCCCAACCCCGGGGTAAATTACCTCAGTGGGGTGATGAGCCCATATTTTGGGGGTAATGGATGTTTGGTTTTGGAAGAGGCAATCAGCTTATAATTTCACGCTGTGTCCTTGGAATGAAGACCAAGAAACGTAGCAGACTCAACGTGGCAAACGACGCCCGAATATCCCTTTCGGTCACAAAGCCAAGAATAAATAAACTGGCACTGGCACAGGCAATACAAGCTCAACACTCACATTAAGAATCACGGCTAGGTTACGGCTACTATACCTCTGATTATTATAGATTGGTACTATTGTATTGAATAATTTCCATTAAGTATGTCTGCTTTTGATGTATGAAAATATAATTACTTCTTTTCCTATATTACGTATTTGTTCATTGGGGTCATGGATAATAGTGAAATTGCATTTTGGGTTTATCGCAGCAAAAAGGTTGGGGACCTATAATCTAAACTGTCAGGTCTATACAAACACTTCCTGAGATCAAAGGTGAAAAAGGCTTTGAGCGAGTGACATTTGAAGGTCTTGGCAAAGATCGTCCTTCTTTGAACATTATGGATTGTCGCTACAAATTCACAAAGAAAGAATTTTACCAAATAACAGAAACTACATCACTAGAAGACTAACAACAGCAGCAACAACTAAAATCCAAACTTTACAATAAATGTCTGGCTACTTCTTACTTTGCGACTTTTTGGAATTCACCCTCAGTAGTTCCTGTCTTTAAGAAATCTCGGGAACAAGTTGACACATTGAAATATTAATCTCTTCTTTTTTGACAAAGTATTAGAAGTTTTAGTCAACGACCAATTGGTTGAACATGGTACTTCATAGGATTTACTTTCGAATAAGCAACATGGCTTCCGCTTCTCTAGGCCCACCGCCGATGTGTTAATGGCCATCATTCAATCTGTCTATCAAGCTTTAGATAAGAACGTCAAAGCTCGGGCTATAGCCCTAAATATCTCAAAAGTGTTTGACAAGGTTTGGCATAAGGGCACAAGATCAAGGGCGCGATGTATCTGGACAAATATTTCGCCCAATAAAATCGTTCCAAACAAATCGGGTAATGAAGGCCGCGTTGAATGGTCACGCTTCCAGTTCATGTCATATTAACGCAGGCGTCTATCCTTGGACCTAAGCTGTTTCCGATCTTCATCAACGACCTTTCCCGATGTCATTAATTCTCCACTAGGTATCTATGCAAATTGCACAACTGTTTACTCCTAATAGCAAGGAATAGCATGTAAACTTTAACGCCTCCAATGCAAAACGGCTTTTGTTTAATTACCAGAGATAAACTTTTCTGCCTCCAGGAGAGCAGCAGTTTGCACTTTCTTGGACTCACACATTCCACTGACATGAAGTGGAGTGATTATATTGAATCAATTGCAATGATTACTACTAGAAAAGTTAGTTCATCGTATCGTATTAGACGATTCGTAAGAATGCATCTTGTGCATCTATAAATCTATCATTCGTCCGTGCATTGAATATAGCTTCTACTGTATATCTCGAGATACTTGAAAAAGCCAAAGAAGTGTCTGTAAGGTAATCGATCCTAACCTGGCAGCTCGACTTCAGTCACTTTCTCACTAATGTTATGTCTTCTCTCTGCCTTTTCTATAAATAATTTCATTGTACTTCTGATGAGCTGTTCTTCTTAGTACCTCATCTGCACGAATTAAAATGGATATTGGCAATAAGGTCTCAGCGTCTTACTGTTGAACGAGCTAGGTACAACCGTCAGTTTTATTCTAATAATTTATTTACTCACGTTTCACGCCTGTGGAACCCCGTTCCGATGTCCTGCTTCTCTGCTACTTACAATCTTCAAGCATTGCAATGCAATGTCAGTCGCCATCTTCTGTCTTCCTAAATACTACTCTTTTCTCTTTTTCCTTACTTTTCATCACTAAAACCTTTTCATTCTCTTTCACTTCCTGTAAAACTCTGCGTCTTAGTGGAATTGTCGCCTTCTATGGTGGAGAAACGATTAAGCAAAATGTAACTTGAAGTGAAAATAACGACATAATCAAGATTATTATTCAAATAAAAAGTTAATACGGGAAAGAGCGATAACAGCGACTTGACTTGAGAAACTCGTTTCCCTGAAAATTTGTTTTAAGAGAAAGATTTTATAACATAATATTATTTAATATTTTAATAAAATTCCACAGATTTTGACGTGAACAAAAAATCCAAAGTCATAAATCTTGTTTTCATGTGAGAATATTTTTCCATCAAAGCGTTTTGTTGCAACCGAAACAGTTAGAATCTGTTGGGGTAAGGTCAGGTGAATATGGCGTGTGGAATAGAAAGTGCGACATTGAAAACCGTAGGTTCGTCGGGATATCAAAAGATACATTCAAAAAGCTAAGCAGAGTATTAACGAAAAATAAAAATATTCTTCTTCTTCTTCTATGTGCCTTGTCCCTTCAGGACGTAAGCGATCATGGCCTTCCACTTTTCCCTGTTCCTGGTGGCTCTGAGCACGCCTTCTCCTGTTAGACATGTTATGCAATCCTCGTTCCGTCATCCACCTGATTAGGTCCTTCAAATATGTTATCCGTTGCTTTCCCCTGTCTCTTTTTTCCTCTATCTGGCCTGTTAGTATCAGATTCTTCAAGCCCTCCTTCCTCATTGCATGTCCCAGGAACTTCAGCTGTCTCTTCCTGATGCTCAGTATTAATTTCTTTTTTGTTTCCATCATTTCCAAGACCTCATCGTTGCTCACATGCTCGATCCATGATATTCGCAGCATCCTTCTGTAGAACCACATTTCAGTTGCTTCAAGTTTTTCCTTAATCTTTGATGGTATTGTCCAGCATTCACTGCCATATTGAAGGACGAACAGCACGTAGCAATCCAGTACTCTATTCCTAGTTTCTAGCAAAATTGTCCTGTTTCTTAATACTTTACTCAACTTCTGGAATGCTTCCTTCGCCAAGCCAATTCGCCTTCAGATCTTTGTGTCGCACTTTCCGTCTTCTGTTATAACACTTCCCAGGTATTTAAATTTTTGTACCTGCTTGATTCTGGTATCCCCGACCTGTATTCGGCATTTTGGGCTGCCCTTTTTACTGATGACCATGCATTCGGTTTTCGTGCAGTTTATTTCTAGTCCTTTCTTGTTACTTTCTTCTGCTACCTTCTGTAGGTCTTGTAGCTTCCTTTCTGTGTCTGCTATCAGCACTGTATCATCTGCGTACCTTAGGTTGTTTAAATTGTGGTCCCCGATTACGAATCCAAGCATAACTTCTAGGGTCCTCAAAATATTCTCGCTGTGCAAGTTGAACAGATCCGGTGAAAAGACACATCCCTGACTTACGCCCCTTTCTATCTTTGTATATCTACTCAATTCATTACCTGTCCGTATGCAAGCGGTTTGCTGCCAGTAAAGATTCTTTATTACTCTCAAGTCTTTCCCAAATATGTCCAGGCTGCCGAGCATCTCCATCAGTTCTTTGTGGCGTATTTTGTCAAACGCCTTCGCATAATCAGTGAAGTACAGGTATAAGTCCTTCTTCATTTGTATTGCCCTTTCGGAGAGCATCCTAATCATAAATATGGCATTCCTTGTTCCCGTGTCTTTAACGAAATCACACTGTTCTTGATCTATTTCCTGGCCTGATTCTGCTTCTCGCTCTGTTCATCAGGATTCGGATGATCAGTTTTGTTATATGGCTCATTAAACTGATTGTTCTGTGGAGTTCGCACTCGTTTGCTCCTGGCTTCTTAGGTAATGCTATGAAGATAGACTTGCTGAGATCATCTGGTATAACCCCACTATTATAAATTTCATTTATTATTTCAGTAATTTTTTCTATACCAAATTCTTCCAAGGCTATCAGCAGCTCTATGACTATGCCGTCTGGTCCCGCTGCTTTGTTTCTATTCAGTTTGGCTACTGCAGATTCCACTTCAGACTTTAATATTTCCGGTCCGTCCTCATCTTTGCGTATTATTGGTTGTTCTCTCTTGTGGAAAATATCTTTTGTATATTTTGCCCATCGTTGGAGTATTTTCTCTTTCTCTAAAATGATTGTTCCATACTTAGATTTTAGACATCCTGTTGAAGAGCAGGTCTTTTGTCCTGTCACTTCTTTTATTTCCTTATGCATGTCTGCTTTATTATTCCTGCTCAATCTCTCTACTTCTGCACATTTGTCATTGAGCCATTTCTTTTTAGCATGTCTACATTTTCTTCTTATTTACTTGTGTAGTTCCCTGTACTCCATTCCGTGTCTTGATATCAATTTCTGCCTCCTTTGCATCATTTACAGAATCTCTTCCGTCACCCACTCGTTTTTCTTTCTGCGCCTAATTTCTTTTGGGGCAATGTTGTTTGCTGATGTCAGTATTGCTTCCTGTAGCGGTTCCCATTTTGAGTGTCCTTTCCTAGTTTGTTCTTCGTATGTGGTTTTCACGCTGTTAGTGTATTCTTTAAACAAAGAAAACATTACTGAACAGTTACGTGATATCTGTTCTCCTATATGGCAGTGAATGCTGGACAATCTCACAGATGAAGTAAACTTGAAGTAACAGAAATGTAGTTCTACAAAAGGATGCTGAAAATACGACAAAGTACTAGAGACAATGCAACTAAAAAGAACGATTATATTTAACATCAGAAAGAGATTTGAAGTTTCTCGGACAGATAATGAGGAAAGAGGGCTTGGAAGATGTAATACTCAAAGGATAGATTTAAGGTAAGAGGGCCAGAGGAAAGTAACCCACAACAATACCTGGTGAGCTTGAGTGAATAGATATCGGAAGAGGGTTTGGAAGAGATGGCAAAAAGTTAAGAGCTACAAAAGACGAGAAAATGTAGAGAGCCATTTTTATTTTCAAGTCTATATACATAGCCCATAGTTATGACACATGTATGAACGCGATTGCAAATTCCTGTGAGTGATGTTATAATCACGATTTCCTAAAAAAAAAATTCTATCTTCGCCTGCGGCAGCTCGTGAAACTCACGTGACTTGAGAATTTCAGGTCAATGCGCGCAGTCATTTACAGGCTGACGTAACCTCACGAATGTGCACAGACCTTTGGAAGACTCGTGTTTTTATTGAGTCCCTCTCTCTAGATGTTTGTTCAGTCTGTCCAAAAGAACACCAGATGGTTTTAAATTCAGAATTGTCCTTCTCCTAGACTGGTTACCAAACAAAGGCTGATGATTATCTATCTGTATACTAATATAATGATTAACGGCTTTCGAGTAGTTTAGAGTCAACCGGTGGTAGCTTTTTCGAGCATTTCCACACGGTGTCGCGTGATGGGATCGCCTTCTCATGATGATATTATCATGCAACATCTAATCAAGTTGACTTCTCAAGTTAATTTCTTGAGTAAGCCACTACAGCGAGATTCGAAACTCGGTTCTCCTGGACAGTACGCTAACCATTTGGCCAAGCGGTTACAATTTATTTTTATTTTTATTTATTGACTAATGAAACGTACTGGCTATAAATACCCTGGCGAAAAGTAAAACGAACCAAAAAAATACGAAAGAGTAGTAATCACTAGCAAGTGAACGTTCCTGTTTAGATAAGACTAAGTACTGCACCGAAGTCAAAATTTTTCTGTACCGAAATTGGAGGCTTTTAAATGCTAAACAGATAATGATCAGTCAGCGGCTCATTCAAGTATGTTTATCAACATAGCAGGTTATGTGAACTGAAAAGCTAATTTGAGAAATCAGTTTGGGAATGTGTAGAAAATCTTTTTTCGTGCTTGATATAATTATATTAATATCTCTTTCTTTACTTTTTTTTTATATCAATACCCATGAGAATGTTTCAGCGCTGCTTCCGGGTATTTTTCACATTGGTTCAAATTTAGCGAAGGAATGTCTCACAAAATAGAAACAAAATCATGAGTTGACAAAGGATATTTATTTCCATTATAAAAACTAACGATAAGGAACTATGTTATTGTTTATGTGCTGTATCCTTTCAGGACGTAGGCGAGTATGGATTTCCACTTGTCCTTATTCCTTGTCTCTCTTAATTTTTTTCCTCTTGGTATCTCTCTCAAACCCCGCTCCGACATCTACCTGCTCAAGCCCATCAAGTAGGTCACACGCTGATTTCTCTTATCTTTATTTTCCTCTATGAGTATTATCTTCATCTAAACTTATTTATAAATGGAACTTTGTCTGAGTGTGTGTTTGTGTCTCTGTGTGTGTGTCCGTTACCTATAGACTCTGAAACGGCTGAACCGATTTCCTTGAAAATTTACACAGTTGTACTATAAGCGTCTGCGAGTGTTCTTAGCTAGGTTTTGTGTTGATGTACCCCCGATAAATATCGAAAATCGATAATCGAAAAAATCGGGTTATAGAAGGAGTGGTCCGATTTTAATCAAATTTGATAGACTCATAGACAAAGACATAAGAAACGATATTCAGAAGTTTCAAAGTTGCAGTTCTTACAATAGTGCAGAAAATCAATAATATATATATGTATAAAAGGCAAGCTGTGTGTGTGTGTCTGTTTATCTGTCTGTATGTCCTTTATACAAATCCACAATTTTTGTCCGATTCTCACCAAACTTCACACAAATATTCTTTAGGCTGAGTCTGAGCTTCAGGACCATGGATTAGTTTTAAAGCTTTCATTACACCCGCGCAACGCCGGGCTATACTGCTAGTAATAGATGGAGGCTCAGAATGAGAAATACGAACATATGGTGCAATGCGTATTAGTTCAGAATAAGAAATCGGAGAGCCGGTTTCGAATCCCAGTTGAATTCGTTGCATTCACTTAGGCACAAATACCCTCTGGAAAGATATTAATCTATCTCCTATCCCTTCAGTTATGAGTTGAATATCAGGACAGATTGGGTTCTATCGCCTTAGAAGGCAACCAGTCTACCACAGAAAAAATGGCCACCTACTGCAGGAAATTCTTCTGCCTAGTCAGTCATATCACGAAAGAGACATGATAGCCCAAGTGTGTATCACACATGGAAGTTAACTGAGTGACTAAATGATGATCACGCTCTCCAAGGCCTGATGGTCAATCGAGTAAGAGGATTAAAGGATAATAGCCACAGCTTATGCAAACATGTGCGTAAGATAACATTTAACCGTAGACTTCTTCTTCTTCATGTGCCGTGTCCCTTCACGACGTAGGCGATCATGGACTTCCACTTGCCTCTGTCTCTTGTCGTTCTCAAAATTCTTCCTTTTGGTATTCCTCCTAAAACCCACTCTTCCATCCTATCAAGTAGGCCTGAGCTGCTTTCCCCTGTCTCTCTTTTCCGTTATCCGTCCTGTGATTATTAAATTCTCCTAACCCTCCTTCCTCATTGACGTCGCAGTTTCTATCCACTGTCAGTACGCTTCCCAGGTATTTAAATTTATTTAAACGGGTTAATTGTAGTGATAACGGGATCAACCTTTTGGTAGTCATTTCCACATGGTATCGGTTTGTAAGAACCTGCTGTTCGAGTGGAATTTAATCACACCAACAGAATACGGAGGGAATCTGGGAGGCTTGCTGTAAGGTGCATGGTATGGTGGGTCAGCCGTGAAGGTGGAACGAAGAAGTGTAGTAACCTCTTAACACTTACCATAGAAATAACGTTAGCGGAACGACGTCTCGTCTGTGAGAAATGGGCTGCGGAGAGGAAGACGAAAACACTTTTAGTGATAGGTCGTATGTATGAATTTCTACTTGTGATCTGGGCTGTTAGTCCCAATAGTCGCTTTAGGCATAGGAAATAACTTTCACTAGTCGCAATGAACGGATGTTATGGGTCCGATCGGCGATGGTACAATGCCACTAGTTTTTTCGTTAAATTTTCTTTTGCGCAAATAATTTGGGAATAGTTTTTAAACATCACTTTTCAAAATATGGGTTAAATAATAGGACAGACTTGGCTCTTTAACCTTAGTTGGTAACTAGTCTAGAAAGACAACTTTAAATTTAAAACAGTATGCTGCCCTAGCAAAGCACGCACTCTACAGCTAATGAAAAGATAGTGAAGCTTACAATGAGTTGAAAATCGCGAATGCGGTAATTTATTCAATATAATTCTAAATGATTTTTAGCAGATAAATATCTACAGTTGTCTTGTTGTCGTCAACGTTCGTGATCATTGCTCTCCACAATTTTCTATCCTTTGTAGATATTAGTAAGTTTTTCTTTGTTATTTATCCTATCTGTTCTGTCAACCATTTATACAAATTCGTTAGGTAAGTTATGCGCTATTTTTCTATGTCTCTGTTGCCTTCAATATATCCTGCGAGTTTCACATTTTTCAAGTACTCTTTCCACACTATGTGCTCTAGAAATTTCAACTGTCACTTTCATATGCTAAGTATGTGTCCTTTTTTGCTTTCAATCTTTTAAAATTAAAACAAAATATTTTAAAATAATTATTACTGTTGTCGGATTTCTTCATATTTTGATTGCTTAATAAATCCGACTTTACACACATCTATATCCTCTCCGAAGCCAATCAAAAGGACACATAGGTTTTTAAATTAGCCAATAATAAGTACTTATTAGTGAATAAGTGAATCACATTTTTACTATTTACGGACGTAGTGGAGGACCAAAAGAAATATAGAGAATCTTATTTATTGACCAACCAGAGAATATTTGCAAAATTTCAAAGTTGATCATTTTCTGGGTTCTCAAAGCACACACACACACACACACACACACACACACACACATATATATATATATATATATATATATATATATACTCTATGTATATATATATATATATATATATATATATACTCTTGAAAATGTTTTGGGATATTCTTCAAATCCATGGGTAATAGATATTTCGCAACCAAGCAGCCGCTCCCCAGGCCCAAAACCATACAACAGTTAATGTTTGAAATCATCCAGAAAATCGTCACGTACAGACGCTAACGTGTCCATATCGAGATTAGATATTTGTAACGGCAATCTACAAAAACTTTTTTTCGCTCATTCAAAAAACAAAAAAGACAAAGAAAAATATAGAAAGATTTTAAAAGGAAAAACAGAAAGAAACTTAGAACGAAAAGTACAAGGAGAAAGGAGGTTAAAGTTAACGTCTTAGATCGACACATAGCGTCTATAGTCTAGATATATCACTAACATACGTTAATGAAAGCGAGAGTATTAAGCAGAATTGCAACTCGTCTGTTTTCTTTGAACAACATGACCTGGAAATTTATCATTACATTTAGTTTAAAGATAATGGGTTGTATCTACAGTATAAAAATAAATGGTAAATTTTACTTTTAAATGCAAAATATAATATAAATACTAGTGGTATTATAATTAGGCTTTCCTACAGACTTACATCCATCCATGCTAACATATAAATCTTGCGTTCGTACACTCACATTTTTAAAGACGGAATTTCCGTGCGTATAAATAGTGCTGCATATATTTAAGTATACTAACAATTCTCACACATACTCACAAATTACGCATACATTTGCATACTTACACACATTCTCACATATATATGTATATCTCCCTATAGATATGTCCCTATTTATGCATGTGTGTGTGTACAAACAAATGCATTATTCATACGTACATTCATCTATTTATATCCACGTATAATTATTGTGTTCACACACTCATACATCTATGAAGAGTGGATCCATGCACACATGTATATATATATGTATATATATAAACAACTTTTTAACGTATATCTATTAATTATTTATTTCTGCTCTTTCTCGTTTTTTAATAATAGTATACTGGATAAATTTTATAACAATAATAAAAAAAAACAGATTATACAACCTCCTGTAACTGTAGATTCAAAAAACAAATACCCAGTTGGAGGTATATGTAGATCCGAAGAGATAATATACCAAGCAACTATTTATCCTAGTGAACACAGAAACGAGAAAAACGTATTTATAGGAATTTCCGCCGGACCATAGAAACAACGCCTACATAATCATAATCAATAGAAATTGGTTAGTTCCTGTGACTTGACCCAAAAGAGTTGTGAGTTCAATACCAGGCTACAGCAGTGGTGAACAAGTAACTTACAGGGTGAGAGGGAGATAACTAATGATTACCAAAAGAGGCACTACTACGCAAGGAATGAAGGCCATATCCCCCAGTGATTGTAATAAAGGATTCAGTTTGAAATTACTAGCACATGAAGAATGCCGGAGCGTACAACGGCCTAAACGTCGTACAAAGGATTTTTGACGAGCGTACGCGCTCGGAAAGTCCTACGGTAAAATCGGCCTTGTGGGGAGGCTCGGGTGATTTTTACCTATACTTCTGTTGCAGTCGACATTGAAAAAAAGAGGAAAGGTAGAAATTTGAGGATTGCGTGTTGTTATACCTGAGGATGAACTCCCAGTCAGAGATTTGGATTTTATCAGGATGTTTCAGTAGTTGGTGATTACTAATGAGAATGTTATGCTTAATAGGGTGGTTTTTAGTATCTGCTGCTATGCAGAAATCATGCTAACTGAAAGGTGAATTAGGAGGTATAGGGTAGGTGTAAGTAACTGTCAGTCAGTCAGTTAAGTGCCATACGTGATACATGCTTGGGTGATTATGTCTCGAAAGAGACATGACTGACTGGGCAGAAGATTATCCCGCAGTAGGTTGCCATTGCTTTCTGCGGTAGACTGGTTGCCGACCAAGGCTATAGAACCCAATCTGTCCTGCTATTTAACCCATAACTGGAAGGAAGAGACGGATTAATACCTTTCCCAAGGGTATTTGCGCGTAAGTGAATACAATGGATTCAACTGGAATTCGAACTCGGCTCCCCGGTTTCTCGTTTCCGAGCCGATATCCACTGTACCACAACGCACATAACTGTACCTAGTTAAAGAGGACATCGATCTCCCTTTGTCCTCAACAGAAAGAATAGCATAAGATTAAGTTTAATGGAAAGATTGTGTTAACAAGAGGTGTACAAGGAACCAGCAATACATTATGCAACAAATAATGATGAAATTATGACTGAGATAAGTTTTAGTAAGTATCATTTCTAAAACATATCTCAGTCATTATTTTAATAATTAATAATTATCATATTGGAAGTGCATCGTGGCATAATGGATATCATCACGGAAAGAGAAATCGGAGAGCCGAGTTCAAATTCCAGTCGAATTCGTTTCATTCACTTACGCAAAAATACCTTTGGGAAAGATATTAATCCATTTAACTATTCTCTGAATAGCAGGACAGATTGGGTTCTGTAGTCTTGGTTGAGAACCAGTCTACCACAGAAAGAAATGGCAACCTACAGCGGGAAAAATCTGCTACCTAGTCGCCCAAACGTGTATCACATATGGAACTTAACTGACTGAATTATCATATTTCATCATAGAATTTTATTTATGACTGAATTTACCGTATCAAGAAGACGAGTAAAGTTGATTATTAATACATAATGCCAAAAGTGCCCGTAACTTCAGGGGCTTTCTCTTAACATGGATACAAAAGACAGTCTTTTTCTTCTGAATAGGTGCTTATATGTCTTTCTGTTACCCTATTCTCCCACGTGCGCACACCCTAAGCGCAGCTGAGTTGACTATGTGTTTATACGTCAGCGGCGGTCATTGATATTCTGAGCGGTGGGAGTCAGCATTCGGTTGCTATGAGATCACATTCTCCATTAACTCTCTGATGCACCTGATTTTTTAATGTGACACAGAGTTTGGAAGCACCAAAGATGTGCCCAGTACATACTGAAGTCACCCTTGATCAACTTTTAGAACAAATTAGAATATTGATATTAAATTCGATTCAAACTATTTGTTACTTCCTGGAGTCGATCACATACGACTGTAGTTATCAATTTCAAAGCAACGCTGTACAAGTCATGAAAGTAGATCTCATCAAACGACTTATAAATAAGTATAATGTATATTTCCTGTCCTCTGCTAATCATCATTAATCCATCACACCCAAATGGTGCATAGGGCAACAACTTTTTGTTGCTGTTTATGTAACAAACTGTTTTTTACGAGGCAAGGTTGTTAGCGCTGCACCCAACCCACCAAACCCCCAAACTTGGAGTACCGGTGGACCATTCTTGGTCCTTTACTTTTACAGCACCTGGTATTCCCAAATGGTCACCCATTTAAGTACTGACCAGGCTCGATGTTGCTTAACGGGAACCGGTGTATTCAATACGATGTAGCCGTAGACAAAAAAAGTCTCTGCTAAAAGACTTGACAAATATTTAAGTTTTCCTACTTGCTTCTTAGAAATAGGATCGGACTATGATATATCCATTTTAATTTTACATAAAATTAGCTAATGTTACAGCGGGTAACAAAAATGTTACATAGAAATTTGAAGGCACGCTGGAACAGCGAAAGATGTATTTCAGAAGCTAAGCAATGTGGTCAAAATCAGAAGATGTTTTGTCAGAAACAAAGGTAAGAGGGTTCAGCTGTTATGTAATCTCAATCTTCGCATATGGCAGTGAATACTGGACAATTTCCTCACAGATAAAGATTGGTTGATTGATTGTATCCTATTATTTGAACAGTAGGTACATATGTGCATTGTGGTGCAGTGGATATCGACTCGGAACGAGAAATCGGGGAGACGAATTCGAACTCCAGCTGAATTCCTTGCATTCACTTACGCACTTCCCTCCAGTAATGGCAACCTACTGCGGGATAATCTTCTACCCAGTCAGTCATGTCTCTTCCGAGACATGATCGCCCAAGCGTGTTTCACGTATGGCACTCAACTGACTGAATAGTTGGTATGTAATTTTTGTACTTCTTGCAATTTTGTGTTTCTTGCATTCTATCAAGATATGCTTGACGGCGAAAAATTGGTTGCAGTGTGTACACCGAGGTGTGGTTTCTGCCTTGAGCATGTGTGTGTGCGTCAGGTGAGTGTGCCCAATTCTTATTCTTTTGAGCACTATACCTTGACTACAGTCAGCCAGTCGTTTTATATTCTCCTTTCGTATTGTCGGATGATGTTCCTATAGTTTATTGTTTGGGAACGTGTCCCAAATTGCTTGCTAATTTCTTTTTATCCGTGTAATCCTGATATAAGAGAGTTGTCTGGACCAGATACGAGTTATCTTATATCCGGGTTTATCTTATATCAGGGTTCGGTCAATTTTATACACATTACCACAGGCTCTAATTTGGGACCAGAGAAAATCTATCTTATATCCGTGTTTCTCTTATATCTACATTTCTCTTATATCCGGGTATCTTATATCAGGGTTATACTGAAATGAGATGAGGTAGTATTTACAGCATTTACAATATTCGGTCTAATGTCCTCATCTTTTCCTGTTGTGCAATTTTGTATTATAATCGGTATATGGATGTTTTATATTGATTAATTTCATTTTTGTTGCCTCCTTTGCCAGAGTGTCGGTTTTATGATTTCCCTTGATGCCTATATGGCTTGGAATCTAGGCCAATATTATTGTTTTGTGCTTTATTAGCTGATGACAAGTTCCTAGGTTTTCTTGAATATTGGTATGATTTGTATTCTTTTCTCTAACTGATTTTAAACTAAATAAGAAATTTGAGAATCTTATAAAATTTTCTGAATTTTCTATAATTTTAAATGCCATTTCAATAGCTTGAAGTTCAGTTGTATAGATGGATACATTATTTTGTATCCCGACTTGTTCATGAATTTGTCTGATTATGACTGATGCACCTATCTAGAATTTTAAAATCTACCTGTGGAGAATTTTTTTTAAAAAAAGGCGGTAAGGCCACTGATGTGCAGGGGGCTACGTAAGAGTGACAAGATTGGAAAAGAGAAAGCCGGGAACCACATCCTAAGCAGGGAACAAGGGATGAGCCTCTTCACCTGTTCAATAGATGTGGGTGGAGTGTGAACCGGGCGATAGTTTAGTCTATCTACACCAATTGAAAAAAAAATGAAAAGGAGTGAAAAGATTCGAAACGAGAAAACCGGAAACCACATCCTAAACAGGGAACAAGGGATGAGCCTCTTCAACTGATCAATAGACGTGCGTGGAGTGTGAACCGAGCGATAGTTTAGTCTAGAATGGGTTATAGTTATTATATTTGTCTCTTAATTCTACGTACATTTGTGATTGTTTTGTCTGTCAATGTTAGGTCAATGGGAGGTTTGGAAATTGTGCATAGATCTACCTTATTTATTGTGACTGGTTTTACGTTGTCAGGATATTTGTTTATTTACTCTAGTGTTTCGTTTATTCGAAGTTCAAGTAAAGGGATTGTGATTAGTTTTTTTTTTTTTTAACTGGATATATTAAGATTCGTATGTCTTTTGCTACGTTATTTGAGTTGGATTGTAGTTTTAGTGCATACTGGAGGAATATCTTTTTCCATCTCAGGGATTTAGGTGGTTCATTGACTTCTATATAAAGACTTTGCATGGGTGATGTCTGTAAGGCTCTGAGACTTAATCTCAGTCCTTGATTTTGTATAGTTTGCAGTTTTCTTTTAAGGTAGAATTTACATGTGGTACTGTAAATAATGAATCTGTAGTTTAATTTTGATCTGATATGTGACGTATGTACTGAACATTACATTTTGTCTGGCATCCCAGTTCAGTTTTGATATTACTTCTAGAAGCGTCAAAGCCTTTCGGCTTTTTTGTTTAACTTAATCAATGCGCGCCTTAAAGTTAAGTTTGCTATCTAGTATGATTCTTTGGTATTTTATTTGTTGGTCTGTGAGAATTAAATGTCCATTTAATTCTAAATCTGTGTGGAGGTGGTAGGCACGTTTTTTGTAGAAATGCATACAGTTTTTGTTTTGGAGAAATTTTTCTATCATGTTTAAACATATTTGTACATATGTTTCAAGGAAAGAGATGTTTGGTGATGAGTATGATATTGAGACATCATCTGCATATAAGAATTTTAGAATTCCTGTACTTATGGTTTTAATAATACTATTTATTTTGAGAATAAATACAGAAACTGATAAAATGTTACATTGAGGTACTCTTTATTCCTGCTTGTGTGTGTCTGATGTGGTGTTTCTATTTCCAACTTTGAATTTTCGGTTTGAGAGAAAGTTTTGAATGAATACAACAGGATTTACTTTTTATTCTCATCTTGTGCATGTTTTTTAAGATACCAGACTTCCATGTCGTCTCAGAGGCTTTTTCAAAGTCGAAGAATATTGATACCACATAATGACCTTGAACAAAGCCATCACTAATGAACGACTCTAGCCGTGCAAGTTGATCATTGATTCCTTGGGTTTTTTCGAAATCCGCTTTGGTAGCTAAATAAGATTTTTTCTTTCTAGGTACCACATTAGTAAAGTATTTACCATACTAACCATCGTCTTGCAAATGTAACTTGTTAGTGCCATGGGTCGGTAGTTTGTTGGGTTGGAATGATCTTTGTGGGATTTAGGAATTGGAATAATGACAGACTCAAGTCACAATTTCGGAAGTTTGTTTGAGCACCATATATCATTGAAGGTCTGGCGAAGTATTAAAAGAGACATTTATTGCAGGTGTTTTAAAAATTAGTAATGAATTTCATCTGAACCAGTTTCAGAGATTTTAGTTTTATTTATAGTCTTTCAGTTTTGTCATAGTAAATAGAACATTGTATTCTTTATTTTTAAAGTGAATATAATTTTTATTCTTTCATAATGCTTTTATATTTTTTCAATTTGGAAGTGTAGTGATTTGTTGAAGAGTTTCTTTTAAATTCTGTTGCTATAAGGTTAGCTATTTCTTTTTATTTCCAGTGCATTTATCTCCATTTGTTTTGGCTACATTACAGTTTGTGATGTTTTTCTATTAATTTTCCTTACTATTTCCTATGTTTTATTTATTAGGGCTTTGTTTCTTAGTTTGGAGATGTAGTTTTGCCAAAGATCTCTTTTGGATTTTTCAAATATACAACGTGCTTTTGTTTGAGCTTGCTTGTAGTTTTGTAGATTGATTGTGGTTGGGGTGTGCAAGAATATCTTTAATATTTTTTTCCTGGTTTTAACTGCTTCTCTGTATTCTGTTGTAAACCATGGTTTTCATTTGGTATCTAGTTTAAAGGAACTATTTTTTGTCTTACTATTTGTGTTAGTATGCTAGTAAATGAGACTATTGATTCGGATTCATTGAGAATTTCTATATTAATTTGAGATGAGAAGGTTTCATTGAATTTTAACCAGTTAGTTTTGTGTAGTTGCCATTTTGGATTTCTTTTTTCTAGCATAGACTTGCTTATATTTAGGAAAATAGATGAACGTTCACTACCACATTGATAATGATGAAATTTCTATTGAAAATCCATAAACATTGATAGGATGCATATGGTTAGGTCGATAGCTGATGTTGATCCTGTAATTGGGGGTAGGTATGTGTGCATGTGGTTCCTACAGCCCCAAATTTTGCTGAGTGCATTAAAATCTCCCGTTGGTAGAAAAGGAGTGGGAAGTTGGCCGATTAGCGTTTCTATTTCAATTTTATTCAGTTTTTGTTTTGGAGGAATATAAATTGAACATATGGTTATTTTTCGATTAGTTTAAGCTATCATGGATTACAGATTTTTGTTTAATTTTGTTTTTCATAGTTTATTGATTTTTTTAAAAACTAATACTGAAATATCCCCGCTTCGACTATTCTCTATTGTTGATACATTTATTTTGTGACAAGTTTCATATTCATTAAATGTGATGCTGTAACTTTCTTTGAAAAAGATTTCATGCACGCCTACTATTATATTTAGAATGTAATCTGTAAGGTGTTGTTTGATTTCCACATAGGTTGGTTTAGCATTTCTACTGTTCCATTGTATGATGCTTGTATTCTGCTTGTCTATTTGAGCGGTAATTATTTTATTTTAGTGCGTGGATCTTAAGGATAACTGTGCTTTTGGTTTTTCTTTATTAATTTCCATATATTCTATACTTTCTAAACTGTTTGTTTACCTTGTTCTTTATCAAGTACTTGTATGTTCTTGATTATTTGAGTTTTTTCTTTTCATTATAATCGTTATGTGGGTTATCATCCTGTTTACTTGATTTTAATTGTTTCTTTTGGTCTTTGGATTTTGGTCTTGTTTTTTAGTGATGTCTGATTGGTTTTGTTCTGTCAGTTTTCTGTTTGTTTTTCATTTGAGAAGTCTTGAACGTTTTCTCATTTAAAGGTTGTTTTCAGTGAATTTTGTGATAGATTTACATTGTGGATAGTTTTGATTCAGTAGAATGGATTGTTTCTAAATTTACAATTGATTTTAATGTTTTTAATATATTTTTTAATTGTTGGATTAAAGAGGTTAGTTCTTGTGTTTCAGATAATTTGTTTGATATTAAATTTTCATCAGTAAAGCTTGATGTTGCTTGAGTAATTTTCGCAAATGATAGTGTAGAATTTGCTTCAAAGCTTTTCCTTGCCTTGTTTTTGGTGTGTGTAATTTTCAATATATCTTTTTCTTTTTTTCAAGTTTTGCAGTCTCTGAAAGTTGCCCTATGGTTATTTTTTTACGGGTTTTGTTTTAAGCATGTGTGGTTAGGATCATTCTCCCCACAATTTGCACATACCGAATTACTTGATTTTTTAATTCCCGTGGTGTTTCTGGTGCATCAGAAGTAATGATATAAGTGTTGGTATCTATAATTCTATCATTTTTCATAGATATTATTTTTATTTTTTTGTTTTTTGATAGAATTATTGTTCTTAATTTCCTTTAGTGTATACAGTGTGAGTTCAGTGCTCCTCACTACACCTTTGGGGGAACTTCAAAAATTAATGTAGGCAAATCTTTACCTTTATGTCACGAAACTTGTTCATCCTTAGTTTCAGCGTCATCGTTTTTGTTTGACTTCTATCAGTAACGTATTATTTCTAGTATTTTTAATCTGTTTTTGGAATTAACCAAGATTCTACGACGACGACAACAGTCCGGACAATGTAAATAGGATTTTATCAGTTAGCGAATCAAAAGAAATAAACAACATACTATTACTATGCTGTAAACAAATCATTGTGTAAATAACTGCTCACATAGATAAATGGTTTTCCTAACTTCCAAAGAAAGAGCTTTATTTACCCTAAGTCTCAGATAAGCGACAAGATGAATAAATTTATCAAACAATTGATCAAAAGAAATGAACAATGACAATATAATCCAACGCCTCTTTGCTGATGTGCATATATATATATATATATATATATATATATATATATATATAATTATTATAATAAATTTTACCCTTGTTTTTGTCTTTTTAATGTTTTAAGGCAGTAAAGCCACTAAGACACAAGAGTGTGAAAGAAGTAGAATCAACAGAAACATTAATAATGAGCGGAAAAAGAAAAGAGCAATCAGGAAGACAGTAAATAGCGATTGACACTGCAATTAAATGTTTGCGGATTAAAGTTGGCTAAAAAACATGGAGCCGGAAGGGATTTCCACAGACGGGAGGTGCGAGAAAAGAAACTTTTAGCATAGGACTTATGGCTACATCTAGCCAGCTCATTTGTAAATTGATGAGATCTCGGTACCAGTTTGGTACTTCACTTAAATTCATAAAGTCAAGGTACCATAGCGAAGAGCTTATCCGAACAATTACCATGAAAAAAAAAATAAAAAAATAAAAGACAAAACAGAGACAACCTTACGGCGGTCTGAAAGTAACTGAAGCCAAACTACCAGATTAGGATCGATAATATTGCTGATTCTTCTTGAGATCTTATCAAGGAGCTTAAGGCAAATAGCAGGGTACGGGAACAGATGTAGCAGTAATATTCTAAGAATTGTTTACTCAGGAAATAAGCTGATGAATAAATTTTAAGATAACAAATTAATTGAAGCATATTAAGCGAAAATAGGCCCACAATAAATAAACAAAGGAAAATAAAGAAAAGAAAACAAATGAGAACTTCAAAGTAAGTTTTGGATCCAAATAAACGTCCCATCAGTAGGTTTATTTCAATTCTCTAATGATATTAATATTGTAACGATGGAAATATTTAGTGGAAACATTTTCGGTTTTGTTTTCTTTAAAGACATTGATGACATTTTTAGTTTTATTTCTTCGTGGTCCTGCAATTGCTTGAAAGATCTTTGTTTTAATTATTTCAGAAACATCCTATTTCTTGAACCATCTTATTGATTACGACCTCCACCGTGTATTACATTTTCTTATCACCCCCAGTTTATTACGAACCCCCTCGTTTATTAAATTTCCTGATTTTTTCAAACCCCATTTATCCCGACCCTCTTCGTTTATAATTTTTTTTATTTTTATCGAAACCCCATTTATCCTGACCCTCCTCGTTTATTAAATTTCCTGGTTTCTTTTCAAACCTCATTTATCCCGAATCTCCTCGTTTATTAAATTTTCTGATTTTTATCCAAACACTATTCATCCCGGCCCTCCTCGTTCATCAAATTTTCTGATTTTCTCCACACCCCATTTATCACGACCACCTTCGTTTATTAAATTTTCTGATTTTTTTTCTACAGACACCATTTATCTCTACTTTCCACGTTTATCAAATTTTCTGATTTTTCTATACCTTATTTAACCCGACCCTCCACGTTTATTAAATTTTCTGATTTCTTTCAAAATCCCCATTTATCCTGACCAACCGTGTCTATTAAATTTTCTGATTTTTTTTCTACAGACACCATTTATCTCTACTTTCTACGTTTATCAAATTTTCTGATTTTTCTATACCTTATTTATCCCGACCCTCCACGTTTATTAAATTTTCTGATTTCTTTCAAAATCCCCATTTATCCTGACCAACCGTGTCTATTAAATTTTCTGGTTTTTTTTCTACAGACACCATTTATCTCTACTTTCCACGTTTATCAAATTTTCTGATTTTTCTATACCTTATTTATCCCGACCCTCCACGTTTATTAAATTTTCTGATTTCTTTCAAAATCCCCATTTATCCTGATCAACCGCGTCTATTAAATTTTCTGATTTTTTTTCTACAGACACCATTTATCTCTACTTTCCACGTTTATCAGATTTTCAGATTTTTCTATACCTTATTTATCCCGACCCTCCACGTTTATTAAATTTTCTGATTTCTTTCAAAATCCCCATTTATCCTGACCAACCGCGTCTATTAAATTTTCTGATTTTTTTTCTACAGACACCATTTATCTCTACTTTCCACGTTTATCAAATTTTCTGATTTTTCTATACCTTATTTATCCCGACCCTCCACGTTTATTAAATTTTCTGATTTCTTTCAAAATCCCCATTTATCCTGACCAACCGCGTCTATTAAATTTTCTCATTTTTTTTCTACAGACACCATTTATCTCTACTTTCCACGTTTATCAAATTTTCTGATTTTTCTATACCTTATTTATCCCGACCCTCCACGTTTATTAAATTTTCTGATTTCTTTCAAAATCCCCATTTATCCTGACCAACCGTGTCTATTAAATTTTCTGATTTTTTTTCTACAGACACCATTTATCTCTACTTTCTACGTTTATCAAATTTTCTGATTTTTCTAGACCTTATTTATCCCGACCCTCCACGTTTATTAAATTTTCTGATTTCTTTCAAAATCCCCATTTATCCTGACCAACCGTGTCTATTAAATTTTCTGGTTTTTTTTCTACAGACACCATTTATCTCTACTTTCCACGTTTATCAAATTTTCTGATTTTTCTATACCTTATTTATCCCGACCCTCCACGTTTATTAAATTTTCTGATTTCTTTCAAAATCCCCATTTATCCTGATCAACCGCGTCTATTAAATTTTCTGATTTTTTTTCTACAGACACCATTTATCTCTACTTTCCACGTTTATCAAATTTTCTGATTTTTCTATACCTTATTTATCCCGACCCTCCACGTTTATTAAATTTTCTGATTTCTTTCAAAATCCCCATTTATCCTGACCAACCGTGTCTATTAAATTTTCTGATTTTTTTCCAAACCCTTTATCTCGACCCACCTCGTTTAATAATTTCCTGTTTTTTTTCCAAACACCATCTATCCCGACCCTCCTCGTTTATTAAATTTCCTGATTTTTATCCAAACACCATTTATCCCGACTCTCCACGTTTATTAAATTTCCTGATTTCTTTTCAAACCTCATTGATCCCCACCCTCCTCGTTTACTGAATTTCCTGATTTCTTTTCAAACCACATTTATCCCGACCCTACTCGTTTATTAAATTTTCAGATTTTTATCCAAACCACATTTATCCACATCCTCCTCGTTCATCAAATTTTCTGATTTTCTCAACAACCCATTTATCACGACAACCCGCGTTTATTAAATTTCCTGATTTTTTCTTCAGACACCATTTATCCCTACTTTCTACGTTTATTTAATTTTCTGAATTTTCTATACCTCATTCATCCCAACCCTCCTCGTTTATTAAATTTTCTGATTTCCTTCAAAAACCCCATTTATCCAGATACCCCGCGTTTATTAAATTTTCTGATTTTTTTCCAAACCCCATTTATCTTGACTCTCCTCGTTTAATAATTTCCTAATTTTTATCTAAACACCATTTATACCCACCCTCCACGTTTATTAAATATCCGGATTTTTATCCAAAAACTATTTATCCAGACTCCCCTCGTTTATTAAATTTCCTGATTTTTTCAAACCCCATTTATCCCGACCCTCTTCGTTTATAATTTTTTTTATTTTTATCGAAACCCCATTTATCCTGACCCTCCTCGTTTATTAAATTTCCTGGTTTCTTTTCAAACCTCATTTATCCCGAATCTCCTCGTTTATTAAATTTTCTGATTTTTATCCAAACACTATTCATCCCGATTCTTTTCCACACACCATTTATCCCGGCCCACCTCGTTCATCAAATTTTCTGATTTTCTCCACACCCCATTTATCACGACCACCTTCGTTTATTAAATTTTCTGATTTTTTTTCTACAGACACCATTTATCTCTACTTTCCACGTTTATCAAATTTTCTGATTTTTCTATACCTTATTTATCCCGACCCTCCACGTTTATTAAATTTTCTGATTTCTTTCAAAATCCCCATTTATCCTGACCAACCGTGTCTATTAAATTTTCTGGTTTTTTTTCTACAGACACCATTTATCTCTACTTTCCACGTTTATCAAATTTTCTGATTTTTCTATACCTTATTTATCCCGACCCTCCACGTTTATTAAATTTTCTGATTTCTTTTCAAAATCCCCATTTATCCTGACCAACCGTGTCTATTAAATTTTCTGGTTTTTTTTCTACAGACACCATTTATCTCTACTTTCCACGTTTATCAAATTTTCTGATTTTTCTATACCTTATTTATCCCGACCCTCCACGTTTATTAAATTTTCTGATTTCTTTCAAAATCCCCATTTATCCCTGACCAACCGTGTCTATTAAATTTTCTGGTTTTTTTTCTACAGACACCATTTATCTCTACTTTCCACGTTTATCAAATTTTCTGATTTTTCTATACCTTATTTATCCCGACCCTCCACGTTTATTAAATTTTCTGATTTCTTTCAAAAATCCCCATTTATCCTGACCAACCGCGTCTATTAAATTTTCTCATTTTTTTTCTACAGACACCATTTATCTCTACTTTCCACGTTTATCAAATTTTCTGATTTTTCTAGACCTTATTTATCCCGACCCTCCACGTTTATTAAATTTTCTGATTTCTTTCAAAAAATCCCCATTTATCCTGACCAACCGTGTCTATTAAATTTTCTGATTTTTTTTCTACAGACACCATTTATCTCTACTTTCTACGTTTATCAAATTTTCTGATTTTTCTAGACCTTATTTATCCCGACCCTCCACGTTTATTAAATTTTCTGATTTCTTTCAAAATCCCCATTTATCCTGATCAACCGCGTCTATTAAATTTTCTGATTTTTTTTTCTACAGACACCATTTATCTCTACTTTCCACGTTTATCAAATTTTCTGATTTTTCTATACCTTATTTATCCCGACCCTCCACGTTTATTAAATTTTCTGATTTCTTTCAAAAACTCCCCTATTTATCCTGACCAACCGTGTCTATTAAATTTTCTCTTGATTTTTTCTCTACAGACACCATTTATCTCTACTTTCTACGTTTATCAAATTTTCTGATTTTTCTAGACCTTTATTTATCCTGACCCTCCACGTTTATTAAATTTTCTGATTTCTTTCAAAATCCCCATTTATCCTGATCAATCAAGGCTCTATTAAATTTTTCTGATTTTTTTTTTCTACAGACACCATTTATCTCTACTTTCCACGTTTATCAAATTTTCTGATTTTTCTATACCTTATTTATCCCGACCTCCACGTTTATTAAATTTTCTGATTTCTTTCAAAATCCCCATTTATCCTGGACCAACAAGTCTATTAAATTTTCTGATTTTTTTTCTACAGACACCATTTATCTCTACTTTCACGTTTATCAAATTTTCTGATTTTTCTAGACCTTATTTATCCCGACCCTCCACGTTTATTAAATTTTCTGATTTTTCAAAATCCCCATTTATCCCGACCAAATCGTGTCTATTAAATTTTCTGGTTTTTTTTTTCACAGACACCATTTATCTCTACTTTCCACGTTTATCAAATTTTCGATTTTTTCTATACCTTATTTATCCCGACCCTCCACGTTTATTAAAATTTTGATTTCTTTTCAAAATCCCCATTTATCCCGACCAACCGCGTTCATTAAATTTTCTTGATTTTTTTTCTACAGACACCATTTATCTCTACTTTCCACGTTTATCAAATTTTCTGATTTTTCTATACCTTATTTATCCTGACCCTCCACGTTTATTAAATTTTCTGATTTCTTTCAAAAATCCCTATTTATCCTGATCATCCATAGTTCATTAAATTTTCTGATTTTTCTACAGACACCTACTATCTCTACTTTCCACGTTTATCAAATTTTCTGATTTTTCTATACCTTATTTATCCCGACCCTCCACGTTTATTAACTTTTCTGATTTCTTTCCAAAATCCCTGGCATTTATCCTGATCAATCATGTCTATTAAATTTTCTGATTTTTTTCTACAGACACCATTTATCTCTACTTTCCACGTTTATCAAATTCCTTTTCTGATTTTTCTATACCTTATTTATCCCGACCTCCACGTTTTTTATTAAATTTTCTGATTCTTTCAAAATCCCCATTTATCCTGATCAACCGTGCGTCTATTAAATTTTCATTTTTTCTACAGACACCATTTATCTCTTTACTTTCCACGTTTATCAAATTTTCTGATTTTTCTATACCTTATTTATCCCGACCCTCCACGTTTATTAAATTTTCTGATTTCTTTCAAAATCCCCATTTATCCTGATCAACGTCTATTAAATTTTCTGATTTTTTTCTACAGACACCATTTATCTCTACTTTCCACGTTTATCAAATTTTCTGATTTTTCTATACCTTATTTATCTCGACTCCTCCACGTTTATTAACCCTTTCTGATTTCTTTCAAAATCCCCATTTATCCCTGACCAACCGCGTCTATTAAATTTTTCTGATTTTTTTCTACAGACACCATTTATCTCTACTCTTCCACGTTTATCAAATTTTCTGATTTTTCTATACCTTATTTATCCCGACCCCTCCACGTTTATTAAAGCCCTTTCGATTTCTTTCAAAATCCCCATTTATCCTGATCAACCGCGTCTATTAAATTTTCTGATTTTTTTTCTACAGACACCATTTATCTCTACTTTCCACGTTTATCAAATTTTCTGATTTTTCTATACTTTTTATTTATCCCGACCCTCCACGTTTATTAAATTTTCTGATTTCTTTCAAAATCCCCATTTATCCTGACCAACCGCGTCTATTAAATTTTCTGATTTTTTTCCAAACCCTTTATCTCGACCCACCTCGTTTAATAATTTCCTGTTTTTTTTCCAAACACCATCTATCCCGACCCTCCTCGTTTATTAAATTTCCTGATTTTTATCCAAACACCATTTATCCCGACTCTCCACGTTTATTAAATTTCCTGATTTCTTTTCAAACCTCATTGATCCCCACCCTCCTCGTTTACTGAATTTCCTGATTTCTTTTCAAACCACATTTATCCCGACCCTACTCGTTTATTAAATTTTCAGATTTTTATCCAAACCACATTTATCCACATCCTCCTCGTTCATCAAATTTTCTGATTTTCTCAACAACCCATTTATCACGACAACCCGCGTTTATTAAATTTCCTGATTTTTTCTTCAGACACCATTTATCCCTACTTTCTACGTTTATTTAATTTTCTGAATTTTCTATACCTCATTCATCCCAACCCTCCTCGTTTATTAAATTTTCTGATTTCCTTCAAAAACCCCATTTATCCAGACACCCCGCGTTTATTAAATTTTCTGATTTTTTTCCAAACCCCATTTATCTTGACTCTCCTCGTTTAATAATTTCCTAATTTTTATCTAAACACCATTTATACCCACCCTCCACGTTTATTAAATATCCGGATTTTTATCCAAAAACTATTTATCCAGACTCCCCTCGTTTATTATATTTTCTGATTTTTATCTAAACACCATTTATCGCAAGACTCCACGTTTATTAAATTTCCTGATTTTTATCCAACCACCATTTATCCCGACCCTCCTCGTTTATTAAATTTCCTAATTTTTATCTAAACACCATTTATCCCTACCCTCCACGTATATTAAATTTCCTGCTTTTTATCCAACCACCATTTATTCCGACTCTCCACGTTTATTAAATTTCCTAATTTTTATCTAAACACCATTTAACACGACTCCCCTCGTTTATTAAATTTCCTGATTTTTTTCCAAACACCATTTATCCCGAGCCTCCACGTTTAATAATTTCCTGGTTTTTATCCAAACACCATTTATTCCAACCCTCCACGTTTAATAATTTCCTGATGTTTATTCAAACACCATTTATCCCAACCCTCCACGTTTATTAAATTTCCTGATTTTTATCCAAACATTTATCCACATCCTCCTTGTTTATTAAATTTCTTGCTTTTTTTCCAAACACCATTTATCCCGACCCTCCTCGTTTATAAAATTCCTTCATTTTTATCGAAATCTTATTTATTTCAATCCTCCACGTTTATAAAATTTCCTGATTTTTATCCAGGCCTCATTTATCCCGACCCTCCTCGTCTATTTAATTTTCTAATTTCTTTCTAAACACCATTTATCCCGACCCTCCTCGTTTATTAAATTTCATGATTTTTTTCAAATCCCATTTATCCTGAGCCTCCTTGATTTTAAATTTTTTTATTTTTATCCAAACACCATTTATCCCGGACCTCCTCGTTTATTAAATTTCCTGATTTTTATCCAAACACCATTTATCCCGACCCCTCGCGTTTAGTAAATTTCCTGATTTTTTCCAAACCTCCTGTATCCCGACACTCCTCATTTATAATTTTTTTTTATTTTTATCGAAACCCCATTCATCCTGGCCCTCCTCGTTTATTAAATTTATTAATTTCTTTCATTTTTTTTTTCATTTTTTTTATTAAATTTTCTGATTTCTTTTCAAACCCCATTGATCCCCACCCTCCTCGTTTATTAAATTTCCTGATTTTTTCCAAACCTCATTTATCCCCACCCTCCTTCTTTATAAAACTTCTTGATTTTTATCGAAACCCCATTAATCCTGACCCTCTTCGTTTATTAAATTTTCTGATTTTTTTCCAAACTTCATTTATCCCGACCCTGCCCGTTATTTAAATTTCCTGATTTTTATCCAAACCTCATTTATCCTGATCACCCACGTTTATTAAATTTTCTGATTATTTTCCAAACCCCATTTATCCCGACCATTCCCTTTTATTAAATTTTCTGATTTCTTTCCAACACCTAATTATCCCGACCCTCCTCATTTTGTTAAATTTCTAGATTCTTTCTAAACACCATCTATCCCAACTCTCCTCGTTTTTAATAAATTGTGATTTTTTCCAGACCCCATTTCTCACGAACATCCTCGTGTCTTAAATTGTGATTTTTTCCAGACCCCATTTCTCACGAACATCCTCGTGTCTTAAATTGTGATTTTTTCCAGACCCCATTTCTCACGAACATCCTCGTTTCTTAAATTGTGATTTTTTCCAGACCCCATTTCTCACGAACATCCTCGTTTCTTAAATTGTGATTTTTTCCAGACCCCATTTCTCACGACTTTCCTTCTTTACTATATTTTCTGATTTTTCCTCGAGTGCCCACTTGTTGCGACCCTCCGTTTATTATATTTTCTAATTTTTCAATTTATTACGACCCTCCCCGTTTATTAAATTTTCTGATATTTTCGCCCCCACTCATTTATTGCAACCCCACTTTTATTTGGCATCCGGGAACACGCCTAATTTATTTCTCCAATTGATAATTTAATTAAAATTGGAAACAAGATAAGCATAATGATATTAAATAAAAACGTTACTTACTGTAAAAAAAAAATTCGAAATAAAAAGTGAATATTTCGTAAAAATATTCACCTCGGATGAGTCATTGTAGTTATTTGATAGTTTCTTTCTCCACTGTGAAATACTTTCCGCTCCATTGCCTTTAGTAAGCATTTTCTTTGTTTCTACCTCTATGTACTATGTTTCGTTGACTGTTAAAAGAAGAAGAAAAGAAAAAGACAAAAAGAAAAAGAAGAAGGATGAGTCATGTTGTTTTGCAAGAAAAACATGTTTCTAAATCTTATATAACAAATAATGAATTCAGTAATATATGCAGAGTTGATATTTATATAACAAAATATTTCAAACAATGAAACACATGAATATATGAAAGCAAATGAAAGGGAGCATGAAGAGTAAAATATTTAACTCATAATTAGGTGCTAAAATATGTTCATTGTCTATATTTGTGTTGATATAGCGACACTGTCATTACAAATATGGGAGAAAAAAAGAAAGAAAAAAAAAAAAAAACTGATTATTCACTACTACTGAGTATTTAGATTTTTTTTTTACTGTAAGATTCACCCTTTACAAGGCCCGGGGACCACTTGAAAGAAAGGGGCCATTTGTGTGTTTAGGAGTAGAAGATAGCAGTTAACCTTGGACTTAAATTAGTTAAGATTTTATGATTAGGGAAACGTTCTGTTGGAAGTTGGTTGCTCAGGGCAGTGGTTCACCGGAAGAAGATGTTTGAGTGGAACTTACTTCTTACCGATTGAATAGGGAGGTAATGTAGGGGTGGTTTGTTACTATGTAAGTGGCAAGGTGGGGCCATGCCACGAAGGTTTGACTTGGCGGAAGCAGGGAATGGAGTTTGTCTCTCTCGAAGTAGTAAAGCAGCGAGAATATGTCGATGTTAAAATGTGATTATCACTTGTACTTTGTGTGCATAGCCGTTGGTTTTAATACACAACTGATTTAGTAATTAAAGCACTGAATATATACTAATAATCAGAATTATAGTCAGGCAGATAGTGGAAAATAAAATCGGGAACCCGAGTTCAAATTTCGCCCGAGGCTGTTAAGTTCACTTAGAATTAATACTCGTAAATCAATCCTTTTCTTCTTCTCTCAACTAAATAGTAGAGTAGACTGAGCTTATCGGCTTTGAATTCAAAACCATGGAGAAGGCAACTGGAAAACACTACATTCCCTTTACTAAGACTTATTCATGGCGAGTCACAATTTATTGATAATTTATCAGAACAACAGGAAGATGTAGAGAGCCAGAAGTGGTTATCTTTTGAAGAGTTGCAGAAACAATTTAAATGAATGAGTAATGAGGTATGTTGTCAAATGAAACCTAGTTTAAGTTTATATATATATATATATATATATATATATATATATATATATATATATATATATATATTATGTAAGTTAAGAAAATAAGCAAAAGTAAACATTTGTAAAGTATATTAATAAATATATAAACAGAAGGCACACCCAATTCCTTATATATATATATATGTGTGTGTGTGTGTGTGTGAGATCATCTGCATACAGTCTTGTTTCGCTGTGTAGGTATGGATATCAATAAATATGCGTATGGGTATACACGCACATATACAAAAATAGAAACGTCTTTTTATGGTGTTAATAGAACAGTGTTCATTGTAATATAACAGTGTTATTAATTATATATTAATAAATATACATATCATCCTACGTGTATAGCACAACTCGGAGTTTCATGTCTGATGCAATCATCAGGTGCATATTATGAACTGACCGTTTCTAGATTTTAATTTTTATCTTTATTTTTTATTCTCGCGTTGCTTAAGGTCGTTATAAATTATAAATCTGGGATGTTTGTTTTTTAAAAATTTATTTAATGTATAATTTAATTTGGTTTAGACTGAAACTTAAACATGAAATTGGAAAGGAAAATCATACAAATTAAAATAAAATCAACTGATGATTGCATAGTGCACAAAACGCCGAGTCGTGCTACAGAAGTAGAATATTATGCATATTGTGTGTGTGTGTGTGTGTAGATAGACGGATAGATAAATAGAAGCAGACCATGATAGATAGATAGATAGATAGACAGACAGACAGACAGACAGACAGATAGATAGATAGATAGATAGATAGATAGATAGACAGACTGGGATAGATAGATAGATAGATAGATAGATAGATAGATAGATATGAACAGACTGGGATAGATAGATAGATAGATAGATAGATAGATAGATAGATAGATAGATAGATAGATAGATATGATATGAACAGACTGGGATAGATAGATAGATAGATAGATAGATAGATAGATAGATAGATAGATAGATAGATGACAGACTGGGATAGATAGATAGATAGATAGATAGATAGATAGATAGATAGATAGATAGATAGATATGAACAGACTGGGATAGATAGATAGATAGATAGATAGATAGATAGATAGATAGATAGATAGATAGATAGATAGATAGATATGAACAGACTGATAGATAGATAGATAGATAGATAGATAGATAGATAGATAGATAGATAGATATGAACAAACTGGGATAGATAGATAGATAGATAGATAGATAGATAGATAGATAGATAGATAGATAGATATTATACACAAACAGGCAGATGTAAATAAACTTAGATAACTTTTAGATTATTAATCTCACCTTTAATTCGGTTAACATCACTTTTTTTGTCAAAGTATAATAAAATAGATTAATATACTTTTAGGTTTAGTTGCTTTCCGTTGTGTTATCCTTGTGTCGTCCAGACAACTAGAACAAAAATGAAAGCTTAAAATAAGCCATAAAATTCCAGCCATGCATCTTACAATATTATTTCAAGGATATTTTGATTTCGGCTGATCGGTGTTTGTGGTAGGAGCTGCGACAGGTGAATTGACAAAGATGGCCCAAAAAGAGAGAAGAAAAATAATTTTATATTTTCTGACTAGTTTGAATTTTGTTTTTTTCTTTATATTCTGACTTGCAACCATATACAAGCCGGAACCTCTATTTTGTGGCCACTCGGAAGTAAATAACTTAATCGACAACGGATTTATAGTTGGGCGAGTAAATATCGTGGGCGCTGTATAAAACATCACCTGACATTTACACGCACCTACCGTCATTCATACAGACGTAACTATTTTTAAACATACATCTGTATGTGCGGTTGTGTGTGTGTGTGTGTGTAATTCGTCATTATCATAGCAGAGTATAAAAAAAACTAACGACATTACATTCATGATTCAAACATGTTTTCACAATACCTAGCAGATCATTAAAAAAACTATATTTATTCGCTTTTTAAAACGTATTTCGCTCTGTGAATAGTTTATGCAGACAGAATTAAACACGTTAATCAATCATGATAAAATGGGAAAATCTCTTATCAAGTAACTATACCGACTGTTCAATAGTCTCTTAAAAACTACTCTTTTTCTGAGCTGTATTTAAGATTTTACAAGTAAGAAACGACTGAATATAAGCTTCCTGTAAGAACAGAAATTATTTATTTTGGAGGGAAAATCGATTTGATCGAAGGAAAATTAAAATAATTCTAAAGTTAGTTAAACTACCCAGCAAGACATTTTTTATAAAAATATTCTTATTGAATATTTTTATAAGGCTTGTACGTGTTTCAAAAGCGATGAATAAGTTTTAAAGTCACAATGAAAATTGAAAGCATGATTGATATAGTGTAAAACCATAAAAACTGTATTTGTATTCACGATCTATGCATAGTAACCTATATTTTATGTCAACCTTTTACTTTATAATATATATATATATCAATTTAGCACAGGCAAGGCGATAATGCCACTGAGACGCAAGAAGCTACAAGGAGTGAAAGAGAAGATTTCAAAAGAAACCAGAAACCTAACCCTATACATAAAACAAGGAATAAACCTCTACTTCTCTTTAAAAGACATGAAAGGAGTGTAAACAGGACGATATATGTGTGAATTTGGGAAAAAACGGGGCACAGATTAATTATTTAGTTTATCAATACACGAATTGGAAGATAAAGAGCTATACACAAGGTATAACATGCAGGAAAATACTCTCAACACGATAGGAATTCAATAAGAAATTCATTCTACTACAACATTAAAAATATATCAATAACTTGCATAATAAACTCACTAAGTTAATTAAGAAAAGTAAATGGTCAGCAGAAAAAAAAACTTAATTACTAAGCTAACCAAACTAAAATTATGGGACACACGACTAGAAGCACTCAGCTTCGGTCAAAGGATTACCGAAAAATGGCCTTATGGATTTCGTGATTAAAAACCACAACAACTGTGATTTACCAAAAGATACACCCAAGGACCAATCACAGCAACATACAATAAATAAATAAATAAATAAATAAAAACAAAAAATAACAAACGACACCAAATTTCCTTCCAAATATATAAAAGTCCTAAAAGAATTAGCAAACAACAAAAACATACCTCATTACGGTTGAGCTCTCTTGAGAGGAAAATTAAAAAAAAACAGCTACCACTTCTGCGATTTATGCATTACTCTTCAGACATGAATTGAGTTGTTGTGTATACACCGCTTATATATAACACGCTAAAATTTCCTTTCCCTGCTTCCATGTGCGTATGGCCTAGGGGTTAGCGACTCCGACTGACACCAAATCGGTTCAGTTTCGATCCCGGCCAGAAGCAAGTGGATATCTAGCCACACTGACGAGCTGTGATACAGCAAAACAGGGTTGTATGTGGATGACGGATATATATATATATATAATTGATGAAATTAACTTATGAACTCATGGACAATAACAAAATCCCGTTTCTTGATGTTGACCCTTTGTTGCATACTGGTTACAGTTGTAACCAATATGCAACAAAGGGTTAATTATAGAGCTAGGAACCAACGAATTCATCACTTATTTGTATAAAAATAACCCACCAGTAAGAACTTTTGTCTTCTTAATTATAATACTCAATGTCCAGAAAGATATAAAATAGCATTAATAACGAACTTCTTAAATAGAGCACATCAAAAGTTCTCACCCCAAAGAATATTTTTGAGCCAACCAAAACCAAAACAAATAAAACAAACACTAATCCACAATAATTTTCCCAACTACGTCATTGATAAACAAATAAAATTATTCTTACAAAAAATACATTACACTAGCATTAAAAATGACACACAAAAAAGCATCAACATATTTTATTGCAGCCAAATGCACATTAATTATAAATAGGACGAATTTTCTATATGAAAAATTATAAACACCATATTTATGCTGTAATTTCTCAAAAACATGTAAAGTTTATAATATATTATAGAAAATGGAAAATAACAAACCTAGTTATTTCCAATAATAATAATCCTATCAAATCTAAACTAGCGATGAAGTTCAATGCCCTGTACAATCTTGCGTTTCTTGTCACAAATCAGTTGCCAATATTGGCCATCCTACCACTTCTCTGAATAGACGCTTCACATGCAACCTATCTAGTAATATCAATGCCATAAAAAACATCTATTAACCCATAACTTGCAAGACCCTTGCAAGAAATATTTTGGTTAAAGATACAAAAATACTATCTAAATCACAATGTCAAAAGGAACATCGCTATAAGAGAGGTACTATATGTCAAACAATTTTCTCCGACTTTATCAACCTTACACTATTTACGTAATGAAAGTTTATTACTGGAGTTTATGAAAGTTAAAAAAAAAAAACGAAAAGAGGCTCACTTAAAGAATTCTCATTTTCAAAAAACAAAACAAAAACACTCAAACGAAAAATTACATTACAGTCAAACATGAGAACATAACAACATCGGAAAAATAACATCCTTGAAAATGGCCCGTGAAGAGACTGAAAACGCCTGGAAAAGCGAAAATTATGGAATATTTTTACATTCCTTATCTCCAGCAAAAAGAAAACATGTAAGAATACTGGAAAAATTAAATAACAGAATTAATGAAATCTTCCTTGCCGGTTGTTTTTAACGAAACGTGTTTAAATGAAAGATTGCTGCCCAGATATACATTGATATAAATACACGTATACATAAAAGTACACGTATATATATATCTTTAAAAAAAAAAACGAAAAAGAAGATTTCATTCATTTTTAATTCAATCTTTTCAGTTTTTCTACACTACGCATGACATTGTACTACCACTGTTATGAAGGGGGTTACATAGAAGGAATGTTATGTGAAAGTTGCAGGGGGTATCAAGAAGAGAGTATGAAAAAAAAGAGAATACTGATGAGAGTGAGGTGGACGGAGAAAAAGGCATGAGAGAGAAGATGTAAGTTAGTGAGACAGGAGATGACTATTGACTTTACATTTAAATTCTTGGAGATTATCGCTGTTGGGAAAGCAAGTATGAGGAAGTGGGAAGTGCGAGAAAAGAAGCTGATGCAGTAGAATTTGCGTTTACAATTTATCGGTTTCACAATAAAAGGGTGGGACCTAGTTGCTAATCTTGTGGCTCGAAGAAATTAATATATAGGGGGTATCAGTGAGCTAAGTTCATCGGAGCAGAAGCCGTGAAAGTATTTGTAGAAGAGACACAGGGAAGTCACACTGCGTCGGTGAGAAAGTGACTGTATCCTAGCTACCAAGTCTGGATCGATCACATTAGAGATTCTCCGTTGGATTTGGCCGAGGACACCCAGGTGGATAGCAGGAGCACCCGACCAGATATGACAGCAATATTCAATGCATGGGCGGATGGTAGATTTGCATGTGTGTAGGATTGTTTGGGACGGAAAAAACTTCCTGGCCCTACTCAGAGAACCGACTTTCTTAGCAGCGGATTTAGCTATAGATTCTATATAGTCATTCCACTTGAGGTCTGATGTGAGAATTAATCCAAGGAGACGCAGTGTTTTATTTCGGGGGGGAGAAGCCTGATCCATGTTAATGGGCTGGAGGAACGATTGTCTGTGATAGTTAACAGATAGCAGCTTCGTTTTAGAAGCATTAAAATTGACGAGCCATTTCTTACCCCAGTCCACCACAGAAGCAGAGAGGCAGTAGTTATAGGGTTTAGAGAGAACTGAGGAGAGTTCAGGAGCACATTTCTTTAGGACAATGACTGGTATACCGTCGCCACCGCTCGCCTTATGGGGGTCAAGCTTAGAAATTATTTTTGGCGACCACCGAGGGAGTAATTAGTATGTCAGTCAGTTGGGCCTGGGTTCGGAGAGGGAAGTCGGGTACAGATACTCCAGACGAGTCCAGTGTCGAGCTAGTGGAGAATCTGCGAGCGAAGCACTCAGCCTTGTCTGTTGAAGAGGTGAGAACCTAAAATTCGTTGATTAGATGGGGGATTGAGGGCTTACTGCTGTTCAGCACACTTTTACAGAGCCTCCAGTAGTCTTTGGAGCCGAACTTACGGGATGCTATGCGCTGCTTCATTCTGGCTGCAAACATCAGCTTAGCTCCTTAAAGTATCTTCTTGCACTCATTGCGAGCCGAGGCAAAAAGGCGCCTGTTATGGTCCGACGTGTGACTCCGGTAAAGCCGAAAGAAGTGATTGCGGTGGACGATAGCAGCTGAGCAGGTAGGGAAGAACCAGGGGGATTGGGATTTAAGTCTCAACTTCCTGGCAGGGATGAAAGCATCGATGCCAGCCTTAACCCAAGAGGAGACCTCAGCCGCACAGTCTTCAACAGGAAAGCTAAACACTTTATTCCAAGGGATGTCACTCAGGAAATCGCGTGTTTCTTTTTTGCTGAAGATTAGCATTGTAAAGTATATATATATATATGTATGAGATCTAACACATCACTCAATAAGTTCCAGGCCTGACATATAGATGGCGCCACTAATAAAAAAATCCATATGATTTTTATGAAGTACTAACCTTCAAATGGCACGTGACAAAACCTGGGCCCAGTTGGATTATTAGTTTACAAATGAAAGTTTTTTAAGTCAAGCTACTGCAAATTTTCAAAACAATGGAACAATCTTAATTTCGTGTGTTGATAAAAAAAATTGCTTTCTGATGGGAAAAATACTGTTCTAAAAAATTAATGTGTTGATAAGTGTTATTCGGACTCTGCTTCGTCAGAAACAACGGTTAAGAGGTGGTATGCTGACTTTAAACACAGTCGTACAGACACAAATAATGCTGAATGTTCAGGTTGGCTCAAAATTGGCAGTTGTCCCGGAAAACACCAAAAAATGCACAAACTCGTTTTGGTCAATCGTAAATTGAAGTTATGTGAGAAATCAGAGGAGTTGAATATATCAGAAGGCAGTGTATTCACTATTTCGTATGAGCATTTGTCAATGGGAAAGCTGTGTTCAAAATGGGTACCACGTTTGCTCACAGTCGATCAAAAACAACGCATCGACGATTCAGAGCGTTGTTTGCAACTGTTCCAATGCAATAAGAAGGTGTTTTTTTGCGTATGTGACAATGGATGAAACATGGATCCACCACTTCACTCCGGAATCAAGTCGGCAGTCATCTGAGTGGACAGCAGCAGGTGAATGCAGTCCAAAGCGACCAAAGACGCAAACATCAGGAGGCAAGGTTTTGGCCTCCGTATTTTGGGATGCGCAATTACTTTTTTCATTGATTACATTGAGAAAGAAAGAATCATCAATAGCGAATATTATTTAACATTATTAGTTCGTTTGAAGGAATAAATCGCCAAAAAAGGCCCACAAATTAAGAAGGAAAAGTGATCTTTCACTAAGACAACGCACCGTGTTACAAGTCGATTGCAACGACGGCAAAACTAAATGAATTTCAGTTTGAATCGCTTCCGCCTCTAACCTATTCTCCAGATCTGGCCCCCAGCGACTACTGGCTGTTTGCAAACATCGAGCAAATCCTCCAGGGAGAGAGATTTGGCTTCAATGAAGAAGTAATATCGGAAACTGAGGTGTATTTTGAGGCCAAAGGTAAATCGTTCTACAAAATGGCAGCGAATTGCGAGAGAAGAGTTGGAATCGGTGTATCACCCTAGAAAAAGACTATGCTGATGAATAAAGTCGAATTTTGCCTAAAATGTTTTGTTTTATTAGTTAGGCCCGGGATTTATTGAGCGATGTTATAATACAGTAGAAAATATCGTCATATATATATATATATATATATATATCCTAAAGTATAGTTAATTTTCTATTATAATATAACTACACCCCATAATCTATAGCCTCCTTCTCTTTAATATATTGATTCTCTCATCTTCTGATAATTTATTTCAATTAACTGACATATCACCTACTAAGTTGTCTACATATGTTTGACAAGCATTGTATTTTAACGCATTTCCATTCTTTTAACAATTCCACCCCTTCAAATGCTAACTCGTTAACCGTTCCACGAAGACATTCCACACCATTGCCGACATGTCATAATGCATTTAAATGTTTCATAACTGACACCAAAAAATCTAGCTTTCCACGACATCTTTACCCCACCCCACCTTATTAACTTATTCTACTACCCTTCATTAAATTACTTTCTATTGACTAACCTAGTCCAACACTTTGACTAACCCTAGTCCAACACTTTGACTAACCCTAGTCCAACACTTTGACTAACCTAGTCCAACACTTTGACTAACCCTAGTCCAACACTTTGACTAACCTAGTCCAACACTTTGACTAACCTAGTCCAACACTTTGACTAACCTAGTCCAACACTTTGACTAACCCTAGTCCAACACTTTGACTAACCTAGTCCAACACTTTGACTAACCTAGTCCAACACTTTGACTAACCCTAGTCCAACACTTTGACTAACCCTAGTCCAACACTTTGACTAACCCTAGTCCAACACTTTGACTAACCTAGTCCAACACTTTGACTAACCCTAGTCCAACACTTTGACTAACCCTAGTCCAACACTTTGACTAACCTAGTCCAACACTTTGACTAACCTAGTCCAACACTTTGACTAACCCTAGTCCAACACTTTGACTAACCCTAGTCCAACACTTTGACTAACCTAGTCCAACACTTTGACTAACCTAGTCCAACACTTTGACTAACCCTAGTCCAACACTTTGAATTCTACAACCCACTTAATTGACTTGATATTGTAACAAATGTGTTGTATTTAAATTTCCATATATATCGATTCCGAACAGAGAAATATTGCACTGCGATATGAGGCGCTAATAAATTGTACCGAAACACAGCGATCTTGTATCAATTATGTTTTGTTATAAATAATTATAATAAAAATATTACTATCAGTATTGCTCTACTAAGCATCGAGTACTCTTCAAAAAAAGTAAATTACTGCAAACACTGGATATCTCCAAAGATATATATATATAAAATAAACTGGACGAATTTACAAATCTATTGGTGATAAGATAGTTGATTTATTTTTTAATATTCACGAAATAAATTATCATTGATGGATTTTTAAATTCGTCTAATTTATTTTCATTATAATACTCTGTTAAATTCTAACATTGATTTCTCATCGGATTACGATCCCCAGTGGAATTTACATTACAAATTGCAAAGGATACTACTAATATATATATATATTAGTCATCCACATACAACCCTGTTTTGTTGTATTGTTTAATTATTTATTTTTTGGTTAGAATAAAATTAGACTAAATAAAACTAAAATTAGACTAAATAAAACTAAAATTAGTTATTGCAAATAGCCTGAAGACCTAGGTCATGTCATATATATATATATAAACACTCACACACACACACATATTATTAGTGGTATAAAACTTAATTACCGCTATAAAAAGACAAACATTTTCATAATTACCGCCCACGATGATGGTATATATTTTTAAAAAATAGAACTGAAAAACCGGCTGGCCAACCAGTTTCACACTTCGCTCAGCAAAACCAAATTGAGGTGAATAAAGAAATTTAATGTTAAGAATTACAATAAAAAAAATTAAAGAAATTTAGAAGATGTAGAGAGAAAACAAACCAAAAAAAAAAAAAAAAAAAAAAAAACGGAAAAAAACATGGAGATGAGTTGGAGGCCAAATATAGGCTCTCTCTGTTTACATAGAGAGAGCCTTAAAGATTAAATGTAGATAGCCACCAACACTTTAAGGTGATATCTGGAGTGGGACCTACTCAGGATTAAACATTTGTCCCCACAAAAGTTAGCGTCACTAATATAGTTATTAATAAGGTGTTCCGCAACAGAAGACTCGTATGTACTGGTCAGTCTTCTAAGGAAAAATAATTCAAATTACGGATTTTTACCGGTACGCATTGTAACAACACGTACCTGCCAAAAATTTATAATTTGAACTATTTCTTGTTTTTGTTTTTTATCTACATCTCAATTTTCTTTTCAAACGATAATTATTTATTCACGTCGATTTGGCTCTGTTGAGCGAGGTGCGAAACCGGTTGGTCAGCCAATTTTCCAGTTTTATCTTTTTTAAAATATGTGCGTTGTGGTGCATTGGATATCGGCTCGGAACGAGAAATCGGGAAGCCGAGTTCGAATTCCAGCTGAATCCATTGCATTCACTTACGTGCAAATACCCTTGGGAAAGGTATTAATCCGTCTCTTCCTTCCAGTTATGGGTTAAATAACAGGACAGATGGGGTTCTATAGCCTTGGTCGGCAACCAGTCTACCGCAGAAAGCAATGGCAACCTACTGCGGGATAATCTTCTGCCCAGTCAGTCATATCTCTTTCGAGACATGATCGCCCAAGCGTGTATCACTTAACTGACTGACCATCATCATAAATTGCTTTGTCTTTTTATAGCGATAATATATACAGTCAGTCATCCGCAGACAGATCTGTTTCGTTGCATCACAGCCCATCAGTACGGTTAGACATTCAATTGCTTCTGGCCAGGATTCGAAACCTAACCGAATTGACATCAGTCGGCGATTCTGCCTCTGAAATATGAGCACCCGGTAGAGAAAGGCGGACTTTAGCGTGTTATATACAATGTATACACACGCCAGTAGCCGAGAGTGTTCAAATTCATTACTGAATATACGATGCGTAGATGCGTGAGTAGCTACTGTTTTTTCAAAGTCTACTATTCCTCCATAGTGCCCAATCGGGGTGTGAAAGCGGAAATATATATATATATATATATATATATATATATGTGTGTGTGTGTGTGTGTGTGTGTGTGTGTGCGCGCGCACACGTGTATATACATACTTACAGGTATATATATATATATATATATACACACATATACACATTTAAACACACGTATATATACATTTATGTATTTGTATATGTACATACATATAAACACACGTATATATTTACGTATATATATATATATATATACATACATATACACACACACATATATATATATACATAAAATCTCATGTGTATATATATATATATATATATATATAAATATATATATACTCATGTATATAGATACATATATATATTATTTATCTTTTGTATAATGCAGTAAGTGTCCATAATTCTGACACAAATATAATTACTTAATGTATTACACAAAAGTTAAATAATATAAAATAATATTAATAATATATTTTTAAACAAAACGTTGAAGACTTCTACTTTTCACTTACAGCAATTTCTCTTGTTAGAACAATCCCTACATATGTTTTCAATATATAGATCATTGTAGTATAATTAATTCAATATTTTCACAACACAGAATTTCCCATATTTCGAAATCATATTTTAACTATAACTCCATCTTCAAGAGATTATTTTTCAGGTGACTAATTAAAAAATTTTATCTTCAAGAGTGTACTTTTTTTTTTGTTTTTTGTTTTTTACTTACCTGGTATCAATTGCAGGTTAGGTTCGTAAATTACATGGTCATATACGACTACTATTATTTAATTCTATTCGCACTCACCTTTTCTTTTTATTTATTTGTTCTTTACTCTTTTTAGAACCTATTTATGTTTAAATAAAGCCATAGTAATTTTTTAATTCGTTATTTTATCAATTTTTATCATATATATTAATATTTATATTTCTTTTTCTTTTTCTAAATTGTAATTATTATCTAATGTGAAGCTTAAACAGTGTCTACAGAAAACAGTCATTTCTTTTCTAAAATTTAGTAAATCTTTATTTTTTCATATAATATATAATGTTTTCATGTTAGCTCAAAGGCATTGGTCGTTTAAAAAACCTATATATTCTTGTAGAAATCAATGAAGAGATGGCCGAATTTTATATAAAAAGTGGTCATCAACTTGCTGAGCCAATTATTAATCTTAGGTTTAGTTAATTAATTCTCCAGCCACTTCTGCCCACAAACATATTCCAAATTACCTAAATGTACTTCTGGATGTGTTTCTAGACATTATTATACGTCGAGAGGGCTTGTCTGTGTGTTTATTTTAGTTTTGGCGTAGTTTATTTACATCCCAATACGACTTGGATAATATATATATATATATAGATATATATTTGCTTGTTTTGTTTTTATGGCATATCAACTTCGGCGGGTCATTTATTGCTAACTAAATTTTATTTATTTATTGCTGGCAATACCTTTATCTTCCAACAATTTATTGTTGTTTTTTTTATATAAGTTTTGTGTCTGGTAATACATTTTTCTTTTCGAGTATCAAGATTCATTGGGATTTGTATTTAAGAGAAGGGTTTCCCAAGTTCTACCCTTGTTATTTAACCTATATCTGGAGGGAAGGGACGGATTAATACCTTTCCCAAGGTACCAGTGCTTAAGTGAATGCAGGGTATTCAACTTGAATTTGAACTCGGCTCACCGATTTCTCTTTCCGAGCCGATATCCACTGCACCACAACTCACATCCATCACTAAACGCTTACAGCACCTGGTATTCCCAAGTGGTCACCCATCTAAGTACTGAGCAGGCTCAACGTTGCTTATCTTCGGTGATCGAGCGAGAACCGGTGTATTCAACGTGATATGGCCGTAAGTATATATATAGAGAGACATTGCCGTAGAACCTGCTACATTATAATAATTCATTATGGGCTAAAAAGAATGACGCCAATGGATTTGACAACCCTATGGGGGCTCATGACGGGGCAAAGGTAGCCGAATTAGTTGGCTGCCTTCTTCTATATAAATTGAACGAACATATTGACTTCCATAATCACGGATTATACCGTGATGACGGGTTAATTATAGTAGACCGTAGCAATCCACAGATATGCGATAAATTAAGAAAGAAGTTACATTGGTTTTTTAAGAGACACGGATTTACTATTGAAGTAGAAAACAATTTTAAAATAGTTCATTACTTAAATGTAACATTAAATATTATTAATGGTACGGTATCACCGTATACTAACGAAAACCATAAACTGATATACGTTAATACAAAGTCCAAGCACCCCAACCGCATTATGAAAAGCATTCCTAAAGGAATTACAAATAGATTATCTATTAATTCGTCTAATATTAACATATTCAATAAGCATAAACAAGCATACCAGGAAGCTTGAATTAAAAGTGGAGATAAGGAGAATCTAGAATACATTAACACTAGAACTGCGAAGAGTAAGAACAGAAGCAGGAAAATTATTTAGTTTAACCCCCCACCCTTCAACCTGGAAGTTAAGACCAAAGTTGGAAAAATTTTTTTTCTTTATTAAAACAGCATATTGTAAGGGGAGTAGATTATATAAAATTTTCAACCATAATAATGTCAAGTTAAGTTATTCTTGTATGCCCAATATGGGTAAATTAATCAGTGGTTTTAATAAAACCAAAATTATGAAGAAAAAAAATAATAATAGAATAACGTGCAACTTGTAGGATTAAAAGCAATTGTCCACTTAAGGGTAAATGCCAACAACACTGTGTAGTGTACCAAGTTAAAGTATATAAAAATAATGAGGACCTAGAACCTAAAACTTACATAGGTGCAACACAGGATAGTTTTAAAACCAGATTTTACAACCATACCAGTAGTTTCAGAAATGACAAATATATGCATAGTACTACACTTGCCACACATGTATAGTCCATCAAAAAAGAACTAAATACAGACCTCATTTTAGAATAAGAGATACTTAAACGATGTACTAAATATAGAGCAGGAAAAAATAAATTTTGCAAATTGTGCGGGGAGAAGTTAGCGATAGCTCTATTCGAACCTGCACATAACTTACTTAATTCCAAACCCGAAATTTGAAACAAATGTAGACATAGTAAAAATTGGCTACTAAATTAGATCGTATGTATAGAATTTTTATTATTATTATCTTAATTGGGCCCCTTTTTTTTCTTCTCGTGAATAAATTGTTACACCCCGTCTAGAGTGTTTTATGTCTTCTATTTTTTTAGTCACGTGGTTGCGGAGTATCTTATATAATACCGCCTTACTTCAGCCTAATTAGCCAACTTGCCCTGATGATCCAATTAGGCGAAACCTAGGTAGGTCCGTTGGCTCTAGGTTAGCTACTTATATATATATATATATATATATATATATATATATAGGAGAAACTCGCAGACCCGTAAAGACGATCCAAAAGATTGTATCCAATTAATATAAACTATTAATTATATAAAATAGAGAATAAATATGTGAATAAACAAATTCCCACAACAGTTAACACTAAAGCTAAATGAATTATCCTCCAATTGCAAAATATTTAATGATAATAAAATCATTTATAATAATGCCCTAAAAAAAGTGGGTTTAAGCAAAAATTATTCTATAACCCCCCACAATGAAACTGATAGTATTAAGAAGTCTAAATATAGGAAAAGAAAAAAATTTTATGGTTCAATGCTACTTTTTGCCAATTATCTAACATTAATATCAGTCAAGATTTTCTGAAATTGATCTATGAACATTTTCATTTTAACAACCCTCTAAGTAAGATCTTTAATTAAGAAAACATTAAAAATTAGTTATTCCTATACTAGCAATATGCACAGCATCATTAATTTCATAATAATAAAATACTTAATAATTTTTATCATAATCAGCAAATAAATATAGCCCCTCCCACCAATAATTGTAGAATTAATGAAAATTGTCCAGTTGGAGGTATATGCATGTCCGAAAAAGTCATAAACCAAGCTACTATTTTCCCTAAGATTATGATAAAAAAAGAGTATATTTTGGAATTTTTGCCGGACCATGGAAAAACAAATGTTATAATCATAAATATTCCTTCTCTAGCCCCACTTTAAATCCAAGATAGCTTTATCGAAATACTTATGGGAACTAAAAGATAGAAGACTTTCTCCACATATTGAGTGGAAGATAATTGGTAAATCACAAATTCCTAGTAGCTTTAGAAATAGATGTAACCTATGCTTAAATGGGAAAATTAAAATAATTAAATTTTGTAGTAAATACCAGCTTTTAAATCAACGGAATGAAGTAATTTTTATATGCCGTCACCGAAATAAATTTGAGTTATCTAATGCGTAAAATTAATATAAGTTTATAGTTAATCCAACCGCTGTTTAACACTCCATTGCGATTATGCTCCTTTTATTATATTGGTTTTATCAATTTTTCTTTTACTAACTTTTGTTATCCCATTTTATATATTTCTTTATTTAATTACCTATTATGTTTTTTATTATCCTTATTATTTTTATTATTGTTGTTATATTTTTATTGTTTATTAGTATTATTTTATTTATTATTATTATTATTATTATTATTATTATTATTATTATTATCATTGTTATTTTTGTTTTTATAATTATTATATTTTATTATTTTTTACTATAATTTTTATTATTGTAATTATATATTATTAAATTGATTATTTTATTATCACAATATTTTTTAAATTGATTTAATCTATTAACTTTATTTTATTCTATTCTTTATCATAAAAATATTTTGATATTTTTGTTATTTTAGTATTTATACTTTTTACTTTATTTCTCTATATTTAAATCGGCTAAAAATTGTTTTAGTAATGTTGAACACTTGGGACTATATTGTTTTATCATATTAGCAAGTGATTTTTAAAGAAAGTGAAATGTTTAAAGATAATCTTTTGAAAAAGTCTCTGTGAATATAGCTTTATTTTTGAGAAATTATTTGTGTAAATTATTATTTGTGACTGTAGTGTATTTTCGCTTCCCTTTTTCTTTTTTTCCCTTTTGTTTTTCTTTATTCTTTCTTTTTCCTTCTCTTTATCACTTTTTTAGTCGGCTATGTCTTTGGATTTAAATGTCTATTCCTATTTTATGTGAGCATATAGTCTTTATATTTTTATATAATTTTGTAATTGTATGTGTGCTGTTTTTTGCGTCTGTTTAATTCAAAAGTTTTTGTGTATGTATATATTTTCTCATAACATTTGTTTTTATGTATGTGTGAGAAAATATGTTTCTTTGTTCTATATTATGTGCGATTTGAAGTATGTATTCTCAATTTATTTCCGGTTTAAATAATGCAAGTTCCACTTATTTTATTAAAATTTTCTTTAGAAATATTCTGAGTAAATTTACTTATTTTTTAACGGTCTGAAGAAGAAAATGTAAGTAAATTTGCACTGTCGAAATAAATCTCGATTTATAACCGTCTAAATATGCGTTGAGTTTTCTTCTCAATATTTTATGCATATATATGCACAGGCATATATATATATATGCATGCACGCATATATGCATATACGCACACACATATATAGATATATATATATATGCACAGTCTTATATTTATATACACACATATGTATCCATACAGTCATATATATATATATATATATATATATATATATATACACGCACACATACACATACATACATTCGCATATATTCATACAGTCATATATATAAAAAAAGGAGGATAAAATGCCAACTAATCTCGCAACCTGGGTTTCGACCATGAAGTCTCCTCCAGCAAGTAGAAGGATGTAACCCGAGTTACGAGATATGTTGGCATTTTAGCCTTGTCTTAATATCTTTTCTCTACATATTAGATGTAGAACTTTGTATTGAGTACGTAATTTTGTCTATAACTTTTAGGCGCGACAGTTTTCAGTTTTCCTTTTACATTTCCGTAAGTGTGTATATACATATACATATATATATATATATATATATATATATATATATATATATATATATTTCCACACCAATTATATACCTATATATATCCATGTATATACCTATACATGCGTAAGATTAATCCGACGCTTAGTATATTGCCCTAATTTTTTCTCTCTTTAGTGCAACAATACAATGATTCTTGGGTCTTTTTTTGCATGGTAATTTCTGTGTGTACATTAAAAAATCATGTGTTTCACAGTTTCTTCCTTTTACAGGAAAATAATTAGACAGATTTATCAATTCCGGTTGCCATACACTTATCTCGCATCTGTAAAGCTGTCATCACATGTTAAATACGAGGAAAAGGTCAGAATGTTCAATACTGTTTTTAAAAAATAGTTTTATTCTAAATTTCATGTTATAAATAAGTAATACTTCTGTAATGATTTAACATTACATTTGCTAATTTTCCAAAAATAATGTGTCACAGAAGTATATTTTATTTTTGCAAGATTTTTAAAACCGGGAATTAACTTTTATTTTCAAATGTTCAAAAATCGTTCGTTCAAAAATGGCCGGAAATTGAAAAATTAAAAAAATATCTCAAACTTTTAGATTTCAATCAATATAATTTCAGTTTGAAATACACCAGAGTATTTTGCTTACTGAAAACCGTACATTTAAACATTTAGCTTTCAATTAAATGAAAATAAAAGTTTCAATAAAACTTTTTTATTTTTAAAAATTCAATTTAAATTTTATTTAAAAGTCAGTGGGTGTACCTAGTTTTATTCCTTATCTGGTATGGGATTGGGTTCCTTTTAATATCTATGCCAACTATATTATTAACATCTCTGCTTGAACACTGAAATTCTATTAACCAATTAAATCTACATCTCATTAAATCTAGAACTTTTCATGCATTTCTCCAATGACTACATTTCATGTCCTTTCTTATACAACAACATAAAGACAGTAAGCCTCTACTTTAAGTGATTCTTGGTCTTTGTATTGGGTGGACATCAAAAAATTAAAAAGATATAACATTTCATTTCATATCCCTTGCAAAGTTAAGTTCTTCTTCCATCTATGAGATGACAGCAGTGTCGACCGTCTGGTCTATCCTTGACTGGTAGTGAATCTAGGAAAAGGAACATTTGAATTTAAAACTGTCCCGAAGACAATTGGAAAATCTTCCAATCTTTCCTCAAATATCAACTAAAAAAAGTATCGCCCATAATTCATTAAAAACAATAATGAAAAATACCCCAAACGTGATAAATAACAAATTTTTATCCCCAAAGTGTTTGTTATTAATGGAAACGATCAATTATTTTTTGTTAAATAGTTCATTTTTTTTTAAATCTTTCCCAAGAAGTTCAAAATTTTGTTTCAATTTCTGTTTTTATATTCCAGTAGAATTGAGGACATCTTCCTTTTTTTTGAGATATTTGTAGACACGTTAGTTCTCCGTTTTAAATATTTTGTAAAATTAAAATATATATTTCTGAAAAATATGAAGAAAATTTGCAAATTTAAAGTTAAATTAATCTGATTTGAAGCAAGTATCACTTACTGTTAGCTTTAAAAAAAACTAGTAGAAAAATAAGAAAAACATTGTTGAACCGCGGGGACGTTTTTCAGACGATTTCTTGACAGCTTGACATTTAGAAAAATTAATGAGAAGCAGCAATGACATAAATTAACTAATTCTAAGTGAACGCTTTATTTTTATTTATTTTTTAACTAACCAGTAATTTTTAAAAATTAACAATATTTTCAACAATCTAATATTTTATTGACTTTTACGTACTTTAGTCTTGTAAACATACATTTGAAAATGCTTTCTGAAAAAAATAATTAAATTTAAAATACTTCAAAAATTTGAAAGAATATTTCAAAATGACACGCAATAAAAACAATTAAGAACTTCAAATGTGAATTGAATAAAAATTATAAAATAAAAATAAATATTTAGTACGTATTGGGTTTTGTCGACGTTATTTAATTTCTTTCTATTGAAACTAAAAAATAATTGAAGTATAACTCTGACTAAAAACAATAAATACATATATTAAAAATAATTGTAAACAAAAGATAATTCTTGGTTTTAAAAATCTTGCAAAAACAAAATATACATCTGTTATACGTAATTCTTGGAAAATTAGCAAATGTAAAGCTACATTAATCTGATTTGAAACACTTATTACTTGCTTACTACCTGAAATGTAGTACAAAAGCGTTTCTTAATCACAGTGGTTCTGCGTTTCTGAGGTGCTAGTTGATTAGCATTGAAAACAATTCTTATCAAAATTAATCATTCATCGAAAAGTTTTGTGAATCTGATTTGAAAGACGTATTACTTGTTTATGGTGTGAAATTTAGAATACAGCTATTTCTTAATCACGGAAGTACATATTTTTCTGATCCGTTAAGTGATTGATGACAGCCAAATGTGTTGATAAGCTAAGTATGGTTGACCAGAATGGATATAAATTTATGAAACCTAACTGAACGTTTCGTAAGGAGAACAACTTTGAAACACGTAACCTTTTAATGATAGAATACTTGTGACATTTCATACCAAAATAAAGAAGATTACAACACATAAAAAAAGAATTTAAAATTATCTCAGAAAATCTTGGCGTGTGAAGTTTTGTATTAAGCTTACCAATTTTCGATTAGTAAATATAGTCTTCACTTATTAGCTTAACCTGATAAAGACAGTGTTTGGAAGAAGTTTTAAAAGGTTTTTGAAATTGTATAAATTATTATAATTAAAAACTAAAAATGAAAACAATTCTTGTAAAAATTAATTATTCATCGAAAAGTTTTTTCTTCATACTATGACATGACATCCTTAATATATATTATTTATAAAAGTAATTAAAAGTTTATTTACATAAAAATGGCATAGTTTTACTGCATTTGTTATTTTACTATTCGGTGATTCGAATACTATTATGTGATACACGCTTGGGTGATCATGTCTCTTTCGAGACACGACTGAGTAAAAGATATCCCCGCAGTAGGTTGCCATTACTTTCTACAGTAGACTGGTTACCAACCAAGGCTACAGAACCCAATCTGTCTTGTTATTTGACCCATTGCTAGAAGGAAAAACGAATTAATAGCTTTCACAAAGGTATTTGCACGTAAGTCAATACAATGAATTCAACTGGAATTCGAACTCGGCTCTCTGATTTCTCGTTCCGAGCCAATATCCACTGCACCCCAACGCAACAGATGTAAAAAATATCTTGACCAAGATTTTAACCACAGAATTATATACGCAGGATGTAAAAATAATGAAAAGGAGTCGGTGTGATACTAGATCAAGACACGAGGAAATGCGTTTTAGGATACTGCCAGATATCTGAAAGAACTCTAGTCGTTAAATTGAAAGAGAAGCCCTCTCAATATATCAGTTATAGTGTTATATACACTGACAACCCAAAGTACAGAAGAAGAAATCGAATCCTTCTACTTCATGCTAGATTGCGCCAAAGGCTCAGTGCAAGTAACAAGTAATCTGAATTCTCATGGGAGATCTAAATGCCAAAGTTGGCCTAAAAAGGGAAGGCGAAACGGTCGACAATTTTGAACTAGGAAACTGCAATGACAGCGGAGGGAAGTGGATCTAATGTTGCACAGCGAATGATCAGATAACAACCAACATCTGGTTCGAAGAGCCTCAAAGACGTTTATGGACATGGAGAAGCCCAGAAGGAGAAACAAAGAACCAACTTGATTATATAGCTAGCAGTCCTTCACTGCAAAACCTATCCAAGTACTGATTGCAAAAGCGACTACGAACGCAGCCTAACAATGCAATAAAACAGACTCATGAACGACCCGGACCTGCAGAAAATATACAGAGACAGCGTGAAAAAGAAATACGAAACAAAGGCTCAAAATGGGACGCACTAAGGGACACTCTAGTGACATTAGCAAACGGCATCACCACAAAGAAAAAAAAACAAAAACAAAAAACAAAAAAATACAAACAATGGAATAAAAACGAGTGGATCACTGAAGAGATTCTTGGTATGATGCAAAAGAGACAGAAAACAATGCCAAGAAATGGAAAGGAATACAGAAAACTACACAAGGCAATAAGGAGCAAATGCAAACAGGCTAAAGAAAGATGGCTCAACGACAAATGCACAGAAATAGAGAGACTGAGCACAAATAAAGGAGATATGCATGAAAAAATAAAAGAACAGGACAAAAGACATGCTCAGCAACAGGATGTATAAAATCAAAGGACTGAACGCTCATATTAGAAAAAGAAAAATACTTCAGCGATGGGACGAGTATATCGGACATATCTTTCACAAGAGAGAGCAACCGGCAATATACAGAAATATCGACGGGCCAGAAATATTGAAAGCCAAAGTGGAAGCTGCACTGGCCAAATTGAACAGAAACAAAGCAGCAGGACTAGACTGTATTGAAAGAAAGATACTGACATCCTTAGACGGCTTTAACGTAGACAGGATCACAGAAATAATAAGCGAAATCTACAACAGCGGCAATATACCGGAGGGCCTGAGCAGGTCAATTTTCATCGCACTACCTAAGAAGCCAGGTGCAAAGGAATGTGAATTACACCGAACAATCAGCTGAATGAGTCACATAACAAAATTCATCATCCGGATTCTGATAAATAGAGCGCGTATCACAATCAGGCCAGAGATAGGACAACGGCAGTGCGGATTCGTTACAGAAACAAGCAACCCGATATTCATGCTCAGAATGCTTTCTGAAAGAGCAATACAAATGCAGAAGGACCGGCATCTGTGCTTCATAGACAACGTAAAGACATTTGACAAAGTACGCCACAAAGAACTGTTCGAGATGCTTGACAACCTCCCTCGACATTTTTGGAAAAGACATTAGGATAATCAAGAACCTATACTGGTAGTAAACCTCTTGCGTACGGAAAGGAAATGAATTCAGCAGGTCTACAAAAATAGAAAGGGGCGTAAGACAAGGATTTGTTTTCTCACCGGATCTATTCAACTTATACAGCGAAACAATTCTGAAAGAGATAGAGTCATTGAAGGCCACAATCTCAACAATATCAGATACGCGGACCACATAGTGCTGATAGCAAACACAGACACAAAAAAGCAAGACCTCCTACAGAAGGTATCAAGAGAAAGCGAGAAGGACTGAGCATAAACTTCATGAAAACTGAATGTATGACCATCAACAAAAAGAAGACCCCAAAATGCCAACTTCAGGTAGGGGAAATTATAATAAAACAAGCAAATAAATTTGAATACCTGAAAAGCGTTTTGACAAAGGACGGAAATTGCAAGTCTGGGGTCCGAAGACGCATTGGTATGGCCAAGAACGCATGTCCAAAGCTAACCAGATTACTGAGAGACAGGGAAATCTAATTGGAAACAAAGAAGAGTGCTAAATTGCTATGTGATATCTGTCCTTCTGTATGGCGGCGAATGTTGGACAACCTCTTCAAGGATAAAGGAGAGGCCCGAAGCAGCAGAAAGGTGGTTCTAAAGAAGGATGCTGAGGATAACATAGTCCGAGCACGTGAGCAACGACGAGGTGTTGGAGAGGATGCAAACCAGAAGAAAGCTTATACTTAACAACAGGAAGAGATAAATGAGGTTCCTGAGACACGTAATGAGGAAGGAAGGTTTAGAGAATCTGATACTCACAGGACAAATAGAAGAAAAGAGAGACGGGGGAAGCAGCGCGAGGCCTAAGTGATGGGGTTGAGTAGGTGGATGGCGCAGCGGAGTTTGGGAGAGATATCAAAAGGAAAATATTCAGAGCGACAAGGGAGAGGCGCAAAAGGAAGTCCATGATCTACGTCCTGAAGGGTTACGGCACATGAAGAAGGGTATTACATTTATCATAGTAAAATCTGGTAAAAATCTAGTCACCCGCCGACGAAAAAAAAAAACGTACAAAACTTTTAATCAAAATTTCGAACGTCTTAAAAGAATTTTAATTTTTTTTTAAAAAACAATTTAAAATACTTTGGTATATATACATAACTATTCCATTGCGTCATATATCGAAAGTAAGGATTACACTCCATCACACCGTGCCTTTGACAGAAAGAAAAAGGTGCCTATACTAATTCATAATAAAAAAGATACATCTGCCATTGGAGAGAAAAGAATTTCACTGAAAAGGGTGAGATAATTATGATTTGGAACTCTCCAACGGAAGCGGAAATAAATGACCCGCCAAAACAGAGAGAACAAAGAGGTAAGAAACGTAAGCTCGTCGAGTTCACAGTCCCAGGCTACTAGTTCCTTGGTCCGGGAACAAACTTGAAAAGACTTAAATACTCGCCAGCATTAAGCAAACTAGATCAAGCAGCAAAGGAGCACGACTTACGTTACGCTAATCCTAACATAACTACAGAGGAAGCCGATGAACAATTCCTCGAAGACACTAAAGGTACAGGATTCGTCGGAGGTCTCGTGAGAGCGGTGATTAGAGCTAAGAGGACACTTGGATTGGACGACTACTTCAGAGGCGATATCGACAGTAACCAACATGGCTGTGTTAATTGTACTGATTCTGCTGATGTTCTACAAGACATGGACACTTCTGACGCTGGCCAGAACAATTCGTCGGAGGTGGGGCGACGGTAACGGATAGACAGCAACAGTTATAAGCCAGGCACTGCCTGGTCCGAGCAACAACTTCGTGCAACAGCATTGCTTCAACAGGACATTCAAACACATGATAAAGACGACGGACATGAACAGCATAAAAGGAACATTCACAAAATACGAGAGTTATGCTGATTTAACACACTATCAAAAGCTAAACACTCTAGACAACTACGCATGGGCACAACCGGGTGACCCCGCCGAAATGGGATGCCACGATAAGATACGCGACATCGTACTGGATAACCAAACATGGCTTCAAAATAGACAACATCATCGCAGGAGAATGGATGACGAAAAACAACGAAGAGGTATTCGCACCGAATCTGCTACCGTTTTTCGAACTTTACGTAGATAAGGGCAATTGCATAGGATACGGGAACTTGCAAGGAATTACGAACATACCAAACAAAATTCACACAGATACAACCAATGAGAAGAAGCAACGCGGAACTACCGAAATACAAATACTTGTACGGCTGCTCCGTTCATCTACTGAACACAATGGAGAACAGAAGTGGCGACATGTTACCTCTCAGAGGAGCAACACAAATAAACGTACCGATGATAGGCTTACACGACCGGCGAGAAATGGACAACGTCGTAAAGCTAAGACAAGGAGACACATTCACACACATCTGGAAAAATCCGAGTTTACTAGGAAAACCACTAATAAACGTTTACACACAGGACGACTACAGCATCATAGTCTGCAAACCGGATATTATGATGTCCGAAATAGAAAACGGTTATCCAACGGCCTGGGACGGTGAACTGGACGTCGCTAATGGTCCGAAGTTCGGCACGGTGGCAAGACTGGCGCAAAACGACATAAGACACGAAGAACCCCGAAAAAGAATGAGATCATACAAACAAGAAGATATCGCAATGAACGAGGTAGCAGACATTAATTTTGATTATCAGGAAATCTTAAAAAAGAACAGCTTACTCGGTGGAACTGAGACTAGCGACACGCACGAATATGTAACCGGATCTTTCGTGGTGTCAAACAGGACGGTCATAAACAAAGTTCTGTACGCGTCAAAAGACGCTCCAGAAAAATGGTATTAATTCACGTTCCGCCCATTCCAAGGCCAAACAGCCAATCGGGAACGTTATATTTCACATTCGAATTAACGCACATGCTCGAGATAAAATACTTCTACGAAAGTTTGCAGCATCCGCAAAAGATGCCCGTGACAAACAAAGGATGCACGGTGGCGGCTGTATGGAAAAATATACATTACGATCTCAGCCCTTGTGGTCCTGCCCAACAGGCACTTCCACTGGCAAGTACGAAAGGGATTGGTCCACGGCAGAACCAATAAGGTTTTTGCTGACGAGACGAAAAAAGTTACGGTAGGGGTGAAGTGTGGGAACTTCGTCAACAAGTAAATACGGGTAACGGTCGCCGATTCGAATCAGTTCCGGCAGCAGCAGCAGCAGCAGCAGCAGCAGAAGAAGAAGAACCAAGCCATCGCAGCGACACCAGACAAAAGACCAAAACAAAGAAAGGAAATCGGTTACGATGGAGACCAAGACCGCCGCCAATTCGGAGAACGTCGAACAAAGAGAGTCATTCAACAAAATAATATTCGAGGACAACGAAGTCGGTTGATAAAAAGCTGGTATGCTACACTTGGATGTAAAGGTGGAAGGCGCTATCAGAATTTTCCATCGACGACACGGCCGACAACTCGCTTCTACCAGCCAAAAAATGCATCCACGGCAAACAAACAGAACAGACACGATACTTGATGAATGTACTCGAAAACAGTCCGAACATCGTGATGTACCACAGGGCAGGGCCGAGCAAACTCAAAAACTGTTCGGACGTCGATCATTTCCACATGTTGACGTGGCACAGCTGTCATTCGGCTAGCCAACATAGTTTTAATATACTAAAAAGACTACTCAAGACACACGGCAGCCTACCATGCAACGTGTCGGTGCAGAAGGTCTACAACCCTTACGGTCTCTGCAGATACCTAACGGAGGATCCGAACACAAGATACGTGGTGGCTGCCGTTAACATACACACACCAGGACAGAAACAAATGCTACAGACACTCACAGACAAAGAAATACGCCAAGCAAATACACTGTCTTCCGACGACGAGGTGATGGAAGACAGAAAAACTATAGTTAGGGACAAAAATATGACTTCACCAAGAAAATGATGTAGAAATGCAACAGTACAGACCTTGCAGATATAATGTTGTATTGCAAAAACACATCAAACACTAGTTACAGACGTACATGGGAAAATATACACCGCAACACACCCAACCTCACAAATATTGTCGGAGCAGCAGCAATGGACTGCAACGTGGAGACGAAAGTGACACCGATCTGGGAACAGATCCGGGCCAAAACTGAATTCTTTCAACAACAAAAAAATTATAATTGGTCGATACTCAAGAGCCTAGCGATCTTCGAAGTATGGTACAATTTTCATAAGATCGACGACGATGAGTTCGCCCGAAACACGTTCGACTTCTGCCACAAAATAACGCCAAAGATCCACAATCTACACATCACCGAAGTGAACAACAGAGGCAAGTCTTACATACTCCGCTACATCAAAAACGGGCTCATGAACCGCGGTCGTATGCGATGTCAAGCCAGCGACAATTTCATATTCGGTAGCTGCATTGACAAAACACTAATCTACACCGACGAGATGTGGTTCACCCCAAACAACCTAGAGGAGGCGAAATGCATACTCGAAGGGACAGAGACGTACGTCAATGTCAAACGTCAGAATGAGCGGATGCTACGTAGGACTCCCCGTGCATCAGCACGTTCAACGAAGAACCGTGGAGACACGTCCTCGGCGACAAGCATACGCTACTTAACTGCATGTATTACTATGAGACCCGTCGACCCATGTAAGCGTTGAAGGAATGGGAACGGATCGAACTCAACCCGCTGATGTGGCTCACTATATGGAAGAGACACATCAACGCATACCTACAAAATGAACACAGCTGCGTTGACAGCGACAGCTAACACCCAGAACCTGCACCACCCAGAAAGTGTCTCTTCGAATATAGCGACGTACATTCGCCGCAAAAAAAAAAAAAAAAAAAAAGATTCGATCCGTACCCGAAGAGGCTTGCGTTGGAACTCACCGAAGAGTTGTCTTAGACTTACACGTTACCGGACTGCAAGATGGATCAGTGTTATTGAATGTGGCCAGACGATTACGAACTCAAAGTCTTAGAAGGTGCACGCGGGACGTCTCCATCTCCTGCTGTTGCAGAAACTAGCGACGTAGACAAAACAACACACCCACCAACACCTACATCACCGACACCTTCAAACGGTTCGCTGGTAGTCATATCTGAAACACCCCCGAATACGCCGTCCGCTCCAAAAAAAAAAAAATGGATCGGCAATGAATTTACATTGATACACGATAGACAGATTACAGGAAAAATAGTTAAGGACAGACTCGCATATTGCGATGAAAATATACAATGCCTACTTTTAGAGTGGCACAATCTGAAATTTTAATCCTTCGCCTCTACAAACACAAAATTCTCAAGTATACGAAAATGTAAACGAGTTCGGTTATCTCCCCTGAAACCGAGAGAAAAATACACGCATCCAATCTTTTCTCTCCACTGACACTAATTCAAAGACGACTCTCTCTTTCTCTGTCTCTGTCTCTCTCTACTCTATTAATTTATTTGTGCATACTGAAATAAATATCTATTATTGTAATTTATTCCACAGACTTTGTTGATTTTCCAATAGTATATATATATATATATATATATATATATATAAATAATAACTAAATAGACTCTGTAAGTATGTAGGCCGTAAATTTATACTAAAATAAACCTCCAAAAAAACCATTAACAAACAGAACCTAATTCCGTTACAATCCGGTGCACTAAGACGTCGGATAAATGGGGAGAAAAAAAGAAACCCGCGGAACAAGAACAAAACATTCAATACTCTGCAGTAAAGAAAAAACCCCAAACGGAACTAACCACAAGAAAAAGTGCTCGATACAAAGTACAAAAGAAAATATACAAAAGTAGAGCAAAGACACACAAAAATCTAGAGTGAGCCAACCCTGACGATCCGTAGTGTGAAACCGCGGTAGGTTTTGGCTCACTCTAGATTTTTGTATATATATATATATATATATATATGCATGTAATGAATGAAAAAAAAGTTTACTAATGAATGAATCTCGCTTTCAGGACCTGTGAATCAGTCATTTTGAAAGAAAAGAATTTCTAGGGTTAATGACGTTATCACGTTCAAAACAGCGACTTTGATAGAAAAGAATTTCGTAGATGATGACGTCATCACTTTTCATCTGTGAAATTTAATTCCCTTCACAGGCAAAGGTATATTGGCAAGAGGCACTTAAGCGATCAGCTATCTGTCCAAGCAGCTGGTATTCTATTTTATTCTAAATCTTATACGTGTTGGGTCGATGCAACGTTACCGCCCCCTGTGTAAGGGGGCTGTGCCTCGGGCATCAACCCAACACGTATACTTTGATCCTTCCTCTTAACAATAACAAACATTTTGACGATAAAACTTTGTTTTTATTAAGTTTGTGGCTTTTTAACATCATGCTATGCTGTTTTTCAACGAATTAGTGGAGGTACCTACTTAAGACACTTGACTTTTTAATGTTAATGTCATGTTTGAAAAACCGTATTTGCAAAAATCGGCAAGCTTGCACACATACAAAAAATTAAAAATCCTTTTGTGACACTATCTCCCGCGGTGATACTTTCTTTAGTTTAGTTTACTACAGCGGAGAGAGAGAGGAATTAATATTAGTAGTATTATTGGTTGTGCTTTATTGTAATTCGCATGTGAGCTTATGTAAAGAAATTAGCTATCTTAATACAGCCTGCAAAGACTTTTTCATAAAGGAATTTTTTTTATTAAATTTGCATGGTTAGGTAATAAAATGTGTTATTGAAATTGCATGGTTGGGTTGGATACAATGTAGATGGAACCAAAGGTGGAAAATGAACCAAAGGTGGAAAATGAACTTTTCGAACTGCTTGAAGAGACTTTTTTTAAATACTTTTTTCTTGTTGAATATGCATGGCTGAAAAGGAAGAAAAAAGAAAAAGAGGGTCTTGTAAAGTTGTGTGTTGAGATAGTGTCTCGGATTTGTAGTGTCACTTTAATGCTTAAAATGACATGGTAATTAACGGAGGGGTGTGACACTATCTCCCGCAGGGATACTTTCTTTTGTTTCGTTTACTACAGCGGAGTAGTAATTCGCAATCTTAATACAATCATGTACTTGTAAAATCCGGGGAATAGAAAAATTAACTATTTTAATACTATCATGTACTTCTAAAATCCAGGGAATATAACAATTAACTATTTTTGGGAAAGAAAATGGAAAAATATAAATTTTCTTCTTTCGTGTTCGAAGCGAATATCTTTTGGTAAAGCTAAAATTTTAGTAGCCAAAACAAAGTGTCAGAATTGGTTTGATGGGGTTAGGCGGGGTTAAAGTACCTGAACAGATATTTCCTGAGAACAGAAATTTGTGGGAAATTGGAAAATCTGAATATGATGTGAGCTGGCGATATCTCATTCGTCGAGCTAACCCCTTTCGCAAATCGAGTGGGCGGAAAATGATTCCTTTGGTCAAAATCTTTGAGTCGGCCAAATCCCTCGAGAGGATTTGGGGATGGTTATAAAAATCCAGACTCAGCGAGAAAAATCAGTTTTTCAGTTGTTGTCAGTAGCTGTGAGAAGTTGTGAGTTGTTCTCAGAGTTGAGTAGCTATCAGTCGAAATGTAACAACTGTGGAAAAAGGTTCCCAACTGGGGAGCCATGACCCACGGCCGGTTGCCTACCATAAAACTTATGGCTAAAGAGTTAATGTCGAATGAAGCCTGCTGCTGATTAACTTAAAGAGTTAATGTTGAATAATGCGCCTCCGATAGGAATCCCGAAAGAACGTTATTGTTTTAAAACTTATTTGGGAGAATTAAAATTTCTGATTATTCTCGACAAAAAAACCCGCACTGCTATGAAAATAATTTTTATCAGTTAACCAGTTAACCCCACACCGCCGCCGCCATCGCTGCTATTGACCGCCTCTGATTCGGCAAATCCCGTCAAGTTCCGACAAGAACCCGAACCCGAAAGAACTAGAAAACGGACAGCTTCAATTTTAGAGAACACGTGAAAAGACCTTAACGAGAATTGAAGAGTTCTGTTACTTTAACGAAACTTAGAAAATACATTTTTATTTAAGTATTGAAAGCTCTGATATTCTTAAACGAACTCTCTCTTCATTGTAAACCGGCATTCCGATAACTGTATTATCTACTCTTGAAAAAAATTGTTTTTTTGTTTTTTTTTATATAAAGACATTCTTCGTAACTCTCCAGACGTGTTCGACCTTATTCATTTATTTTATTAATTTTTTTTGGTACCGTATTTATTTTTTTAACCACACGTGTGCGTGCACCAGTGTCCGGGCTGGCTCTAAAAAGCGACTAATAAATTGCACGACGCGACCTCTGGGATCAATTCACAACGTGGGACAGTGCCGCGTTGTTGCAAAAGACGTCTTGAAAACCAGTTTTGTGACGACGTCATCGGGCGAGATCGTTATGATCAGCAACAGCGAGCGAACCACTGGGATCGTCACGACACCTGTCAAGCACAACTGGGATCGTCACGACCGTCGACGAGAACGAACGTCACAATGAACAAGCCAGCCCTGGGCATAAGGCGTCACACTTTTAAAAGTATTGGTGTTTATTGAATCGTAATAAGCTTTTTAAGTTGTGATTGGTAAATATAATTTTCACTTAATAATAACTTCCAAAAGGGCCAAATTAGTACATTCTACTAAAATTACTATATTCTGCTAGAAAATGGGAAAAAATAAATGAAAACAAATCTTGTTAAAAATAATTATTCATCGAAATTTCTTTTACTTTAGACAGTACTGTCCATTATAGATCTTAAAGCAATTTAAAAAAAGGTTTAATTTACTGTATTTTTTATTTTCCGATTGAGATGAGACTTTTGGTAAATGAGTTACTGTTTTGCATATATATATATATATATATATATATATATATATATATATATTATAATCATATCGCCCCAAGCAAGGCATTTTACTGCCACTGTTTTGCAGCGGGTTACATAGGAGGAAAGTTATGAGAAAGAGTGACAGGTTATAGATGGTGTCAGAAAGTGGGTAAGAGAAGGATGAGAATACTGATGAGACTAGAGTGTACGAAGAAAGGAGCATGAGAGAGAGGATGCACAGATTAGTGAGATAGGAGATGACTATTGACTTTACATTTAAATTCTTGGTGATTGTAGCTGTCAGGGAAGCAAATAAATGGAAAGGAGCTCCACAGGTGGGAAGTGCGAGAAAAGAAGCTGTTGGAATAGAATTTGCGTTTACATTTTATTGGTTTCACAGTAAAATGGCGGGACCTAGTTGCTAATCTTGAGGTTTGAGTAAATTCATGTATAGGGGGCACTAGTGAGTTAAGTTCATCTTAGCAGAAGCCAATGAATATGGAAGTTATAAACTTATATAAAGTCCCAGGCTTGTTAGTGTTATTATACTCTAAACCTTTTTTAATAGAAAATCTACAAATTGTGTTGATGTAGATGAGGTATCTCCAAAGATTTGCTAAAAAAAAAAAAAAAAAAAGAATAGACATGATTTAAAATAAAACCCTGAGCTTAAAGTTTTACTGTTAAAATTTTATTAAGTAAAAACAAAGGATTTTTTTATTGTTAGCTTAGTTCCTAATCCAGCAAGTGATCTCACATTAGTATAGGAAATCACAACATCTTTTTGAAAAAAAGGGAGGGGGGATATTTTTGGAATTAATGGAATAATTATATGTTAAAAGAAACTTTTAGGACTTATTCACAAATAAAATTATAAAAAAAATTTATCATCTCACACACACGATTAATACTAATGGAAGTACATTCCACAGTTAGATATTTACTTTTAAAAGTGCTCAATACAAAAGTAGAAACCACATTTTACTACCTGATGACGGTGTATTAAACATCAAAACTTTATAACTATTATGTTGCATTATGCTATCATTATAGCAATATATATATATAATATATATATATCATAATTTATATATCAATTTGTCTTTTTGTAAAAGTAAAAATCCATTAAAACTTATTTAGTTAGAAAAAAAATTATTAAGATATATGAACATTGTCTTAAAATAAAATTCTGATGAATAATGAATCTTTACAAGAATTGTTTAAATTTTTCTTAAATAAATAGGAAAAATTATAGTTTTAAATCTTAAAATTCTGTTGCAATTTGTAGCAGTTAGGTGATATAAGTAAAAACTATTGAGTGGAAAAGTTCACTACAATTTGTCAACACTCAGTAAAAAAAAAAAGTTTGAATGTATGTGTGTGTATATATATATATATATATATATAAACGTCAGTTTTTGTAAATACAGGCATCCATGACATCAGAAAATAATTGCAGTAATTATAATTTAAAGTCGATGTACCTAAAATTCAATAAAACATTAGATTACTAAAGAAAAGAAAAAAAAAACACCTCACCAATATGGCAAAATTTGTTTTTGTGTATTTTAAACTAGAAATTGTATTTATTTCAAATCAGATTAATTAAACTTTAAAATCACTTAATCTTTAAAGTTTCAGGAAAACTTTATTTCTTAAGGATTTTTTTTAATGAACAAATTTACATTGTGCCAACAAATTTATAAATCTGGCTAAAAACCAGTAATTTTTAGCAATTAAAAAAATTCCAATCAATAAAGTCATTTTTAAATACAGAAGTATTTACCTTATTGGAAAATTCAGTCTCAATTAGCTTAAAATTAAATAAAAGCTTCGAGATTTTTCGGTTTTAAAAATTCATTTTTAAACCTTAGTCTTCTTTGAGAGCTTACTTTTATCTCTGAAGAAACTTTAGTAAAAGTTAAAAAAAAGTTAGATTGAGATAATTTTCCGACTTTGTTCTTATAAATTACTATCATATAAATCCTTAATAGAAGTAACTACAGCACTTAATCCACATACCAGCAGTAATTCTAATTTTCCAGAACCTTTTCTGAACGGAATGTTGTTGCTTAACCTAATTGACAACTTGTGAGATAACTATAGAAGTGCATGGCAGATAAAATAAAAATAAAAATAAAATAAGGCGCGCTCACGCACAAATTCCAAGTGAGGATGAAGAAGATGGCTTGAAATAAATATACACGTCATCACTTGGCATGATCCAATGAAAATCAAGTTATATTTTTACAAAATGGTGGGTACAAACAAAAAGTGTTCATTTGGAAATTTGGAGAAAGTAATCATTTTCTGATTGGTGGCAACATCAAGTGATATTTTCCTTCTCCCTTCCATTTGTTTTTTTTTTTTTACCAGTCATACAAATGCCATTGTAACAATGGTCTGACGACTTGAATCAAAATAAAATTAAAATTCAACCAAAATTTAAACTTATTACAGTTGGTACCTCTACTTTTCGCAATAAGTTTTTTTTTTAATGAAAAGGCTTTGAGGCGTTCATTTTAGCTTTAATTAAAACTTCAAAAGGGATTAAATTTATTTACTATTAATATTTCCAGTCAACAAAATGTTCTGTAATTACTAAAAACTTTAAACACTATATTTTTCAAAGAGAAATTTTTTTCTAAAATAGCACCCTTTTTAGCTGTCTTTCATCGCAATGTAACTTTCTTTATTAAAATAACATCCCCAAAATAAAATACTTTCCTGAAACTTTATTTGTGGAACATTAGCTGATTTAAAAACAAGTATTATTTCTACGTTAATAAAAAGAGCTAAAAAGCAGATTTTAAAATGAACAGCAATATAGTGAATTGCTTACATAACAACACCTGTCAAGCACAGGTAAGCTGTTTTTACAATAGTTTATTACTGTCTACTCTACAGAAACTTTATGTTAAAACAACTTAAAAAAATGATGGGTGAGCACAATATAATTTTTTTTAAGTACTCAGTAATCTTACATATGAAGAAAAATATTTTCCCTAACATATTTTTAGGAATGTTTAAATTTACTATATAGCCACTAATCTCATTTTCTCAACTACTACAGCCATCCATACTCTCAAAATAGGCACTAAAGTGTAGTGCCTATTTCGTAGTGACTACACATGAAGAAAAAAGTTTTTTTTTAATTTTTAGAGCCCGATTAGCATCTACATTTTAATTTTTGCTTAGTAAATTGTCTTTATTTAATAAGCTAATGCTGACAAATTTTTTGAAACTAGAGATTAGAGAATATACAAAAAAAAAGAAGCTTAATTCATCGCTAATTTTCTTTCTTTTTTTTTTAGGACAATAATGTATATATTTATAAAAGCAATTAAAAAGCTTATCTAATTAAATCAGATAAGTTTTAATGAATTTTTCATGTTACTATTCCGAGCAAATTTTTGGGAAAGTGGCAACTTTTTTAGGGATGGTGGGGAATTGTGACTTTTACATTCTCCAAGGAGACCTGTGTTTAAAAACAAAGTTTGCGGACAATTCCTAGAAAAATTTCATTAAATTAGTAGGGGGAGGATTTCAAAGTACGTAAATCTTGTCAAAGGGTACCTAAAAAAAAACCCACACTAGTTCAGGTTCATTTTATTACCCAATAATCTTTAATTCAGACTAAGTCTAAAAGTGGTATACTAGTCACTAAAGTACAATTGGAACTGACAATATTCGTCTTCTTATTCTTCTTAAACAATTTTCATAAAACTCATACATAAACAGTTTATGTAACTAACCAAGCTAAAACGTGGTTGCTTAAAAAAATAAATAAAAATATAGATCATTGTAAATATCAAATGCCATATAAGCCAAATACAAACAAAACAAATACAGCCATTCTCCTAAAAACAAATAAATTCATTTAAAAACGGAATGCTAAACAACTCCACATGTTCTGTGAACCACTACCAACTTACGAGGGTGGATCGAGCTAATTATCCTAGTTTATATATCAACTTTTGCTTCTGTACAGTATTGGGGTGAGGCCAAGTAATGAAAATACAAGTTTTGTTTGTTGCATAACTGATATTTTAATTCAAATTTAAATGATTATTAAAACAAAATTGTGTTTTCTTTTAGGAGCTTTTATTCACTATCCTCATCCTGTGAATTAAGATGACAAAAACTGCTAAAAATTCAAGTCTACTGAACTAATTATTCAGACAATAATTGCTTCGTTTCTATTTTTTTTTTTTTTTTTAGGAAAAAATGACGCAATGGATTTAAATTAATTAAAAAATTATTCCATTAAGCAAATTACATATTCAAGGTTAAAAAAACAAACAAAAAACAAAAACAAAAAAAACCCTGATATATAACCAGTTAGCTTGTCAACCACTCCAACCCACAAAACTGCTTGTTTTAATTGAAAAAAAAAAATACTTTCATTCAACTTCTCAACAAAATAAAACATTTTTTTCCGAATGGTGATCCCACGGTTCAACTCGGCTCTTTTGCTAAAAATTTACCGAAGTTTTGAAATTCATTTTCATAAATGAATTGAAAAAGCTTTTTTGAAGCTTCCATTGAAGCTATTAATTAAAAAAAAAAATCATTAAATTTAAGCAAAATTATCTGTTATGTAAAATTTTGTTAAGAATAAAAGATCAAACATTTTATTCACGATGGTGAGTTGCATTACCCATTGAGTCCTGCTTTTAACTAATAAATATGAATAGAGACAAAATTTAACTTCTCAAAATTTCATTAATTAAGGCGTCAAAAAATCTCTTCCGAGATTTTCCTATATGCTCTAAAAATTTCAACCCTTTCAACTGTTTCTTTCGTGTTGATAAAGTTGTGCTATCACTAAAAGGTCTGCTGACTGATTTAGCTACCTTCGAGGTTTGCACCACTCTGTTGACTTTGCAGGACGTGAGGGTAGACGTCCCTGGGTCACGCAAGTATATAGTGTATAGCCTTTCTTCATTATGTTCCCTAGTAGTTTCAACCATCTATTTTAGATGATAAATAAAAGTGTACTTTTTTGTTTTCATTTTCTCTAAGATTTCGCATGTTTGGTCCATGGTATTTTCAGCATAGAACAACATTTCTGTTGCTTCAAGTCTCTTCTTTATCTGTGAGGAGTTTGCCCAGCATTAACTGTCATATAGGAGGACTTATATTACATAACATTTGAAGTTTCTTTTATGTATTTCTAAAGTAATTTTACTGACAATTTAAAATAAACTTGGCAATAAACTGATGAAGTATTAAGAGTTGCTGTCACCCAATTTTCAATTTTAATCCTCAGATTTATAAAGCTATAAAATACATGAAACCGGTAATATTATGGGTTTAAAAACAATATATATTGATGTATAAAATCAAATTCAAAGTGGAAGAAAAGCAAAGAAATGAAAAACATACTACTCACTATTAAGTGTTGAATCGAAAACAAGAAAAAAAATAGATATGATAGTTTGCTTTAGGTACCTCCACTCATTCGCTAAAAAACAGCATAGCATGTTGTTAAAAGGCCCCAAACTTAATAAAAAAAGTTTTATCATCAAAATGTTTGTTATTATTAAGAGGAAAGATCAAACTTTTTAAAATTATTTTATTTTATTAAAAATTTTTTTTTTATTCTTCAGCGAGTGACGAGATTTTTACTATGGCAAACGTTACGCAACTGAGTTTTTAACAAATTAATTTGAAAATTCTTGCAAAAATCAAATAATGGTGAGATTTTTATGAAAATTCCAGGATTTATTTACAAATGAATTAAATTAGCTTTGAAATCTTTATTTTTGTAAAATCTTAGTAAAAATATTTTTTTTACCTTTGTTACTTCCCCTCCAATTAATTTTCCGAGATGTCTAAAAATTGACAACTGTACCGAAACTTTATTTTATTACTTAAATGCAGGACTCCTTGGAGAATATTTTTTTTTTCAAAATGTTGCTCCTATTCAGAAAATTTGCTCCGAATAATGAAAAAAAGAAACACAATAAGAGTATGCCATTTTTTAGTTAAATAACATTTTAACTGCTTTTATAAACAATATGTAATAAGAATATCATAGTCTGAAGAGAAAAAATCTTTTCGATGAATAATTAACTTTTACAAGAGTTGTTTTCATTTTTATTTTTTAAGTATAATCATTCAAAAAGTGCCTATTAGATTATCAAGTTAAGTGAAGACTATATTTACTAAACGAAAACTGAGAAATTTCATACAAATCTTCACGCACCAAGATTTTTGAAATAATTAAAGCCATTTTTTGTGTACATACATTTGTCTTTTTGTTTTTTGTTTTGCTTTTTTAAAGATAGGTCATAAGTAATGTATTATAAATTATTCAGTTACTTCTGTCATTTTATATAATTCTATTCACTCAGTTATTAAATCGTAAAATTAATTTAAAAGACAGTTTTATATTATTTTAATTTCTGTTTGAAATACAGCAGAATATTTTGCTTACTGGAAATATTAAATTTAGTAATATAGCTTTCAGTTAAGCTAAAATTAAGGGTTTTTTTTATTATTAGTTGCAGTGCACGAATTTATGCTTTGTCATTATCTGGATTCTGGAACCTTTCCACAATTTTCGATTCCCAACACTACGGTGAGTAATATTTTTTCTTATTCTTACTTCCGCCTTTGCTTTAATATCCGTCTACATTATTATATATACTTTGAAAATGTTCCGTTTTTAAAGCTATAATATAAGAAAGAAAACAAAACAAAACAAAAAAAAACCCAAACCAGCCCCAAACCATTTATATATTTCAATCCACTACTTTACGGTGAGTTCTTTTCTTTATCTTATCTTTATACTTCCTCACCCTTTCTTTTATGGGTGCTACTATAGCGTGTGGGGGGGGGGTGTGTGTGTGTGGGGGGGGGGGGGGTATACCGCAGCATAGCATAATGTTAAAAGAGCTTAAATTTAATCAAAATAAAGAGGAAAGATTACAGTTTGTTGATATTATTTTTTTTTAAATTCTTTAATCTTTTTTAACACCTTCGAAATTTCGGTTAATAATTTTTATTATTCAGTGACTCACCGGGTGTTTAGTAGAGGTTTCTATTATGGCAAACGTAATATACGCAAGTCGTTTTTTTGGCGCTGCAAAAAAACATTAATTTGGAAATTCCCGCAAAAATCTGATTTTAATGAAACTTTCAGGACATATTCACAAATGAATGCAGTTATTTATGCAACTGTTATTTTTAGAGAATCTTAGTAAATGTATATATATTTTTTTACATATGTTACCCCAATTGGGGCAACTTCTAGAAATTCAGTATGGATCCCAATATTCATTAGTTAAATTCCTTGGAGAATAGAAAACATTTTTTTAAGTGATAATTTTTTTCAAAAATCTTCTCTAAAGTAAAATAAAATGCATTAAAACTGCGCCATTTTTAATTTAGATAAACTTTTAATTAATTTTATAAATAATATATAACAAGGAAAAAATTCGGTCAATAATGAATTTTTATAAGAACTGTTTTCATTTTTTCTTTGTTAATTATAATGCTTTATAAAGTTTCAAACTTCTTTTAAATTTCTTTCAGTTACTCAATGTCTTTGGTTATTAATTTATTAAGTAAAAATTATATTTACAAATCGAAAATAGAAAAGCTTAATACAAATCATTTAGAATTAAGATTTTTAAAATAATTTAAAATCTTTGGTTTTTATGTTAAACTGCACTTCTTTTTTTTTTTTCTTTTTTTTGCTATGGAAACTTATAAGAGACTTATCATTAAAAGATCACGTGTTTCAAGGATTGTTTCCCTTACAAAACGTTAGCTTGAGTTATATCATTTTTTAATACCCTCATCGCTTACTTGAAAGGTCAGCGAGTCAGACCTTTCTGATTAATAAATACTTGTATTCTAAATTTCATGACATGAACAAGTAATATTTGTTTTAAATCGGATTAATTTAACTTTAAATTTGCTAATTTTCCAAAAATAACGTATCACAGATGTATATTTTATTTTTGCAAGATTTATTTTTTTTAAAAGTTAAAATTTCAAAATTTTAGATTCCAATCAATATACTGAACCACATAACAAAATGCATCATCCGGATTCTGATGAACAGAGCGCGCAGCAGAATTGGCCCAGAGATATGACAAGAACAATGTGGCTTCGTTAAAGATACCGAAACGAGGAATACGGTATTCATGTTCAGAATGCTATCTGAACGAGCAATACAAAATGCAGAAGGACATTTATTTGTGCTTTATAGACAACACAAAGGCGTTCGACAAAGTAAGATACAAAGACTTGATAGAGCCCGACAACCTCGACATTTTCGGAAAATATTGGAAGCAAACCGCTTGTGTACGGAAAGGAAGTGAACTCAGCAGGGAAGCAAAAATTAAAAAGGGGCGAAAGATGTGTTTTCTCATTGGATCTTTTCTACTTGTACAGCGAAGCAATTATGAGAGAAATAAAGCCTTCAAGGATTCATAATTGACGGTCACAATTTCATCAATATCATTTACGCGGATAACACGGTGCTGATAGCAAACACGGAAAGGAAAATACAGGACCTTCTACAGAAGGTAGCAAAAGAAAGTGAGAATAAAGGACTGAGCATACACTTCAAGAAAAGTGATTGTAAGGTCATCAGAAAAAGAGGATCCCAATATGCCAACTAAAAATCGGAGAATCTAAAATGAAACAAGTAAAAAAAAAATCAAATACCTGGGAAGTACATTATTTACAATATTCGGACTATTGTCCTCATTTTTGTTGCCATTTGTACTACTTTTCAGCTTTTGTACGCACCGGCCTTCTTCAGGTGCTAGGAATTTCGAACAGAATCCTTTATTACAATCATTGTTATATCATTCTCATTCCTTGCGTAGAGCTTTTTGGTAGTTATGAGTTATCTCCCTCTAACCCTCTAAGTGGCCCAGTGGATATATGCCACTACCCGGGCCGGTCGCTGTTGGTTTCGATCCAGATAGCTGGTCGTAGATTGACTCTGTTCACGGTGATCTCCATTGTCACACGTTGTGTTGATTGATCACAAGATAGTCACGTGAGTTTTCCACTAGCTGTCTCTTTGCCGAACTAAACCAAACCGGGAAACGTGCACACAATTGATTAATAAAAGAAAGAAATATAGCACCAAGAAAAATAAGTGGGCCGACCTATGAAGTGTTATAAAATAACGTCTTTATATACAGAAAGTAATTCACACAATAGTCTTTTGGATAATTCCCAATCCCTGCTTCTATCAAGCTGGTAGCGGAACGGAAGTCTCTTAAGTAAATCGAATTGTCCTCCTAACCAATAAACGAGAAATCTGGCTAGCCACAGCGCGCTGCTCCGAACGAGATTCTAAATTCGTCGTAAGTCTTGTCAACTTGATTCTTGTTCTCTGGAATGTTGCGGAAATTGCCGAAGTGCTGAGTTATGGGCAGGTTGGCGCGGTTTGTCTTCGGAATCGGAATCGAGGTGGATTTCTTGTTCAGAGCTGGATCACTCTCACAAAAACTCTGGTTGGTTGATTGGCGACAGGCTTCTCTACGGTCGGCACCCAACGGCATGGCACTTATCTCTCTGTCTCTTTACTTCTTCAGCTGGGAACTGTCTTTGGCAGGCGGCGATTTTTCTATGATTGGCACTCCAACTGATTTTGGTCCCTCGGGACCCTTGTATTTATGCCCATGCCATAGTGTGGGGCCGACGGACGCTGGGTGTCTAACCCCTCATCTCGGCAACCAATAGAATGCTCAGGTTATCTGCTACTCGTTCTTGCCTTCGGTTTACCCAATGGAATTAGTCTTATTTCCATGACCTCAACTGCTGGTCGTCTCCCCCTTTCAGGCGCTGGTTCACAGGACCAATGAAATTTCTCTCAGTCTTATGACGTCATCTTCCCGTACCCCTTTACTGGGCTGGACTTATCCGGCGAATTTTCTTTCTCACGAAACAATTTTGAGGATTTTTTTAATCAATCACTATTAACCTTTTGAATTATGTCTCTTCCTTGTTTCGCCCAAAACAACTAAACAAGGGTCTGTTGACATTGTCACTTAGATAATGATTTCCACATCTACTGTTCCAATATCTATTTTCGAGTCACAGATATTTTCAGATGACAGAAAATATTTTTGTTATCTACTTTTTTTCTTTTCTGTTTAATGTCAGGCTAGCCAGACTGATTCTCAATTTTCTTTGTTATCAATTCTACTGAGTCAAAGGAATTTTCATTCACCTAATTTCAGATACGACGCTTAAATGTCTCTTCGCTGAATCACTAATTCAGCCATCGACTCTGAATTAGATATTTGTTATCTATTTCTCTTTACAATTCACGCGAGCAAGACAATGCCTTTGAGTACAATAATAAAAAGTAAAATCTCCTTTCGGTTTTGAACCCGTTTCTCATTTCAACATTTGTCTAGAGCCATCTGGCTTGTTTTATGTTTTAGAATACTAATGTCCAGCGAAAATAACAATTAAATTTATTTCTCTTCTCCTCCTTCTCCTCCCCCACCTTCAGGTTTAGAATAAGAACAGAGAAACAAAACTTGTTACCGTTCATGGTGGCCCAATTCTTTTAAATTCTAATATCTATTGTTCTTGTACTCTATGAAATTAAAAACAAATCTATTTCTCTTTTCTTTTTCTTCTTTCTCGCTCTCCTTCTCAGGTTTAGAATAACAACAGAGAAACAAAACCTGTTACCTTTCGTTTCTTTTCCTTCGCTCATATTCAGAGAATAAAGAACACTTCTTTTAGTACGTTTTCTTCTGATCTATAATAGTAATTATAGTTAATAATTAATTAATAAAATTAATTACCTCCGTTCCGCTAAATATTGTTACAGATATAGACATTGGTTAGTTCCTGTGACTTGACTCAAAGAGTTCTGAGTTCAATACTAGGCTACAGCAGTGGTGAATAAGTAACTTAGAGGGTTAGAGGTAGATAACTCATGACTATCAAACGTGGCTCTTCGCAAAGAATAAGAATGTTATGCCCCAATGATTGTAATAAATGGTTCGATTCGAAATTACTAGCATATGAAGGAAGCCGGAGCGTACAACAGCCTAAAATATGAGATGTCATAAGAGACACATCATTAAAAGATCACGTGTTTCAACTGTTGTTCTCCTTACGAAGCGATCACTTATGTTTCATAAATTTATGTCAATTCTGATCAACCATACTTAGCTTGTCAATACACCTGGCTGCCATTAATCACTTCACGCGTCAGAAAGATATGACCATCGTGATTAAGAAATGCTTGTGTTCTAAATGTCATGCTATAAACAAGTAATAATTCTTTCAAATCAGATTCACTTAACTTTAAATTTGCCAATTATCCAAAAATCGTATCACAGATGTATATTTTATTTTTACGAGATTTTTAAAACCGATAATTAACTTTTTATTTACAAACCTGCCACTCTGTAAAAAATGAAGAAAAAAATGATAACTTTTGAAAACTCAAAACTTGAGATTCCAATCAGTATAATTTTTATTTGAAATACAGAGCATTTTGTTTACTGGTAATCTGTATATGTAATCATTTAGCTTTCAATCAAAGTTCAATGAAAACTTCAAGAACGCTTTTTTATTTTTAAAAATTAACATTAAAACTTAGGTATAAAAAATGTGATGTACCTTAGTTTACTGAGTAGAAAGTTCCATACCTGTAACCTTGTGAAACATTTACGCTACACTTAGTAAATTATTAATTATTAGCAGGTTTGAGTAAGGAATTTGATCATCACTGGATGCTCCATACTTACGGCCTTGTGTAGTAGGTAAGCTACGTTTAGTAAATCTCCATATAAAACCAGATAATATGGTAAGAGTTAAAGGCTTACCTTAGTCAAGGTCTTTGCTACAATCACTTGCAATGGAAGTAAAATTTATCGTCCAACGGACATTTGAAACCGGAAAATAACACACTTTCTCGACAGAAAACAAAGTCACCTTTAAAATGACGAGTTGTTATTTTGGCAATATAAGATAGTCATTGAGAAAGAAACTCTCTATTGCAGCAACGCTCAGACTGGCTCGGGATAAATTACCGTAAAGAAATCGTTGTTATCGAATTATTTGTTGCAGATTGACTTACACTTTCATTATTATTTTTTTTTTTCATGTCTGTTTCTTTTTTTTTCAACTCAATTAAAAATTCTTCCACCACTGGCGAATGAACCTATTATTTAAAAGAGAATAAATTATAGCCCAGCATTTTTAACAGATTAATTTTGTTTGAGGTTCATTTATTTAACTGTAATTGGTTCATTAAATAAATTGCGCACTTGATACCCACACTTCTCAAGTCTTGAATTAAAGGGTAGGTTGAAAGATTAATTCAAAATTAATTTGTCATTGTGACAAAAAAATGATAGCGATGAGTTTGGGATAAATAAACAGTCGAAAAAGTGAAAAATAAAATAAACGGGAGTTTTGAAAACTTCAATTAAAATTAATATTTTTTCGTCGTCTTCCTGCATTTTTTTGTTCTTAAATTAAGAAAAACACTAAAACAAGATAACAAATGAAGCTAACAGTAGAATAACAATAGGTAAGTTTAAAAATAAAACAGCAATATTTAAAAAGTCGATCAAGGCCGTTCATTCCGGACACGAGGGAATGAACACTTTTTAAGAAAGGAATCTTTTTCTTAAGTAAAAAGGTTTTGCAAATTTTGTCTTTATAACTAACATAACCATTAAGCTCTACAAAAAGAATTTCTCGAATTTTATAAAGTGCGGCATAACAAATGTTAAAAACGTACGTTTTATTCCTTAAGATTTTCGAAAAAATAGTTATTTTAAAATTTCCCGTACTAATTTATAGAAGCGCGTTGACGTCGGTGAATCATAATTTTTAACCAAAATTTTAAATGTTTTAGAAAACTTTTAACAAAAATAATTTTTATATTAAAAAAACCTCTTATTCTTTTCTCTTAATACTATCACAAAAATTTTGACGGTAAAACTTTATTTTATTAAATTTTAGACATTTTTCATCATGTATGCTCAGTTTTTAGGACATCTTTGGAGGTACCTGTCACAAGTCCTAGAATTTAAACAAACCTTTCTGGCCAATTAATTACAGAAAATCTGCTCTGGATCGTAAAATAAAAATGCAATAAAACTAAGACCTTATTTAATTAGAAAATATTTTAACTGCATTTACAAATAAAATATATTTACAGAATTTTTCAGAGAATAATGAATCTTTACAATAATTTCTTTTTTTTTTAAATTGTAATTCTTTTCTGTATTAATTTGTCTTGGTCATTTGCTATTCATATTAAATAAAACTATATTCACTATTTATAAATAGAAAAGCTTACTTCAATTCAGCGGCAACCAGTATTTTAAAAAGAAACTTTTTTTAGGGGTGGGGGGGGGGGGGGGGGGGGGGGGGGGGGGGGGGGTATAAACGTGCAAATTTTTGTATATACAAATGTCGATACACGGCATTATCAGAAAATGAAAGGGTTAAATTTAAAGTTTATTGGTATTTTTTTAACATTACAACAAGCTCCTTCGTAAGTCAAAGAAACTAAAGTTCAATAAAACATTAGAATATTTAAAAAATTTTTAAACTTTCAAAATTACTGGGTAGTTCAAATTTAAAAAAAGGAAAAAAAAAACCTGTTTACTTTGTATTTGTCATGTAGATTTGCTGTAGTTATTCCCTCCTTACATAAATCTCGCAAATATCCTGATATGTGTCAACAACTTATAAAAACACTTAACTCCGTGTTAAAATTTGCTTTACATCGATATTTTAAACTAAAACTAAGTAATATTAATTTTAATTCAAATTAATTAAACTAAAAGTAAAATAAAAACATCCAGGAAATGTTTTCATTTTTAAAATGCGTTTTAAACCTTATCACTTTTTTTTGGTGGGGGGCGTTACCTAATATCTATTCATATAGAGTACGTGTATTTGAGCCTTGACTTCGTATACCCACTTAAATTCATCTGTTTCAAAGAAAAGGAAAATTTTAAAAAATCTGAGTTGATGGAAAAAGTTTAATTCATAAAAATGTCTACATTTTTTTCAGTGTTAACTTTTCTTACCAAATAAAACCTTCTCTATTCTCTGCCTTTCAATCGTAATAACTTGGCAAAAGAGCAATGCTGGTTGAAGATTAATACCTAATTATTGAAGCTACAACAGAGATTGGCGAACATTTCTTTGATAATTTTTGGGACTTGCAATTTATGACAAGCTCAATGTAAATATATGGATGTCTATAAAAGAAAAATAACACTATATTTTAAATCATATCTTTAACACCTTACTAAATGTTTAAAAACTTAAATACAGTTTTATTAGCTTTCTTGTTAAAAATCATGATTCAACTACAGGGACAAAGCAAATACAAATGCGCCGCCTTTCATCAAAATTGCCTACTGGCAGATTTAGCCTTATTACTTTTTGAAAAGATCTTCTAAAAGGCAAAAAAATGTTATGCTAAACTGTAGGGCAAAATATTTTACAACAGAATATCTATTGTAGAGTAGGACTTAGTATACTTCTTTCTCTTTTCAGTTACTGTGACAATGGGACTGCTCCTATTTATAAATATGGTAAGTAGCCATATTAAAGTAGGATTTCAGTAGGATTTGATTTACCTAAGTCTTTTCGGTCCATGTTCATAAAATATTTTAAATTATATTGTATATAAATACATTTTTATTGTCATGGGTTTTGCCCACTTTTTAGGTGTCCCTTGTAAATATGTGGTATTGTGGTGTGTGTGAAGGAGTTGGAGGTGATGGATGGGTTCTTGTGGTGAATGCGCAAACTGTAATGAGTGATTGGGTCGTGATAGTGTTTAGATAGGTATAGGATAGTTCAGTGAGTACCAACCTCTGTCCCTCCCATTTCGGCCATGTGTCATAACTTGTCTTTTTATACAAATAAATAGTGTCTTTTCGGTTCCATGTACGAGTTTTTAATAAACCTATTCTTCTTTGTTTTCTCTTAGTTTTCTGTTTCTTTGATAATTACAGCCATCCTAATTCTCGGCTATTTTGAACAGCCGACATTACAACAATATCTTTTATCCTCAGGGGATTGTGAGGAATTGTAATGAATGGCGAGAAATCTGAGAACCGAGTTCGAATCATACTCGGGTTCTTTACATTCACTTATGCGCAAATAACCTTGGGATTTGTATGAATCTATCTACCTAGCTATGGCTTAAATAGTAAAACTTGCATATGCACATTGTTAATCTAAAAAAAATTGTTGAAGCAATATTCATTCAAAAAAAAAAAAAAATGTTTCTTGTAAGAAACATTTTTAAGCCGTAGCAAAATATTATTTGGTTGTAAATTGGTGCGTCTTAGTCATGAGGTATTACGATTTATTTATCGACTCCTAGGCATTTATCAAACACCTGGATAGTTCCATAGGTCCCCAGGTATTGATATCGACCATTTAAGGACCGTTGATCTGGAACCACAACTGTCGATCTTATGAGAAGAGATTTTATCTTCTTCCTCAACATTTTCAAAACATGTCGTATTATTTCTTTTTTATTTCGATGGAAATAATAAAAGCGGAATTAAAAAGAAAATTCAAAATCAAAGTTTGAAACGATTTCGAAGTCACGTTTTTACATGAAGTAAAATCGAATCACATTTCACAATTTTATTTGTTCAAGAAATTTATTAAATGTTACATGATCCTGGCTGATATATACCAAACGATTTAGCATTTAGAATGTAACACTTCAAGAATAAATACCAATCCTTCTTTGTTAAATGAGTATTTTTCCACAGTTTTATAAGACAAAATCTTCCATTTTTTGTCTTCTTCCATTTGTTTTATCCTTGGGATCAAGTCTTTGTAGTCCTCCACATATGTCAGATACTCTTTACGCATCACAATGACAACCAGGCCCCCTGAAGTATGAAAAAATAAAAACAACAAATATTAAAGCTGTTTGAAAATTATTAATGTCTATGCGAGTTTTTGGTAAACATGGATATCGGCTCAAATTAGTTTCATTTACTTACGCACGAAAACCTTTGGGAAAGGTATAAATCCATCGTTTCTCACTCTAGCCATGGATTAGATAGCCTTGGTTGGCAACCATTCTACCGTATAACGTAATGGCAACCTACTGCGGGAAAATCTACCGTTAGTCATGTCTCTTTCGAGATATCGCGAAAGCGTGTATCATGTATGGCAATTAACTGACTAAGATGATGACAAGGTCCCAGCATTTTACAGCTAATGGCTAAATGAAACCGTAAGTTCCGTGTTAGCAGATTTTGCTCTCGCACTTCACGCTTGTGGAACTCTCTTCCGACTTCTTCTTTCCAGTCAAAATGCAAAGATTTAAGTGCAATGTCAATCGTTATTGTGTTTTCTTAATTCATCTTCTTTCATTAATAGTGGGTTTTTTTATTCTCATATTCTCGAACACTCAGTAATCTGCGTGTCTGTGACTTTTTCTTAGGGCGAGATGATTAACAAAAAAAAAAAAAAATTCGTTTTATAAAAATGAATGACTCTTTATCTTGAGTTCTACAAACGAAACATAAATCGCAAAAGCATACGTTAAAACGTGCCGTCAGTCCTTTTTTTTTTTATATCTTTTAGATGTAAAAACGTTGATAAGACGCCCTGCCCCACCAACAAAAAAATAAAACTGTTAGATGTACAGCTGAATTTATACGCAGAAAAGCTTACGTGGATTTGCATCACATAGAAAAAAATAAGTTTTAACATGAAACAGAAAAACTTTTAGATTAGTCACATGAAAGTGATTCATAAAAAAGTTTCTCTTCATAAACGCTTTAGTAAAATGTTTTTTCTGACCGAAGGTGAACATTTCCCCAGACTTATCATAACCCAAGATAGCTTCAAATATGGAAGAGTTTAAATTAAAACAACAACTCGAAGGTATCATTTCTTCTTCTTCTATGTGCCGGGGCCCTTTCGGACGTATGTGATCATGGCCTTCCTCCTCTTCCTATCCCTAGTGGCTCTTAGCACGCTTTCTCCTGTTACCTCACCCAAAATCCGCTCTGAAATTAATTTCCTCAACCCCATCAAATATGTTACGCGTTACTTTCTCCTGTTCCTCCTTCCCTCTATCTGTCTTGTGAGCATCATATTCTCCAAGCCTTTCTTCCTCACTACATATCCCAGGAACGTCAGCTGTCTTTTCCTGATGTTAAGTATTAGTTTCCTTTTCGCTTTCATCATCTAGGGTATCTCTTAGCTTTCTCCTTTACAGAAAAGATAAACATCTTTGGAGACTCCAAATAAACATTATCAAATCACATTCACAAAGATTATATATCATAATATGGAAATAGTGTGGGCATAGAAATCAATACTACATGGTGATTAAAAGTTTCATTAGACCACGTGTTACTCTCGATATAAAGTCCATTACTAACTATATGGACAGATATACTCCTGTGTTTCGAGAACCCATATTTAGGACATCAGATTCAAACGGACAGGATTCATCTATTTCTGAAGCGAGGACATATTCCACGACCTGGGTGCAGCGAGTCTTGAGGTTTTCCAAATTGAGGGCTGCAAACTGGAGGTTCATTCGCTATCTGGGAATGTATATTCCGAAAAAGAAACGTCACTGTAAGCTGCTATGGAGGCAGAGGTAGCCTCTGCCCGGGTCATGGAGGTGTTGGCAAAAGATAGCAACGTTTCGTTTTGGCTGCTGTAAACGAACTGAAATTGACTGTCGGTATTGTCACTCTATGGAGTGATGTCACTAAGCGGCCGGCACGTGACTTATCTCTACCAAAGGGGGATAAGTGTCTTCTGCATTATATATACAATATATATAGTTTTTTTTTTCTCTATAATTTATATTTGTTTTCTAAGAAGCAACTGTAAATTGATGAGATATCGGCGCTAGTCTAGTACTCCGCTTATATTAAAAAAAGTTTAGATCCCTTAGTGAAAAGCTTATCCGAGCAATAACCATGAAGGTAGTTATAGAAAAAATATAAAAATATAAAAATACAAATTAGTGACTTTTGCGTTACTTGAACAATTGGGATAAGCAGCATTTCGGCACGTTAAATGTGGGTAGTGTAACGGATATTCGCACAGAAAGTAGAAATCAGTAAGCAGAGTTCAAATCCGGCTTTCGTCTGTTGTATTCAAATTCGTACCAACCACATTGGAAAGGGTATTAATCTCTTTCTGATCTTCCAGCTAGGGGTTAAACAGCAGGGTAGACTAGTATATGTTGTCTTGGGTGGTAGCCAATTTAAAAGAATAAAACTATTTAAAACTGTAGAGAAGTCAACGGTAAGACACTTCATTATCTTTTCCGAGTTATGTCATGTTAATTTACAGGTAACAAAGAAAATGAATGTGTGGAAAGTCATGAACACCTATACCCCTTAAGGGACATGGCATCAAAAATAAGAAAGATAAAAACATAATTCAAGAGCAAAAGAAATTTGAAGTTCATAAAATTTTGAGAATAACTACGTTAGTGGTGACCTGCAAAGATTGTTGTTAGAGATTTCTGGTTGAAATTTGCTCATCGGCTGGGTACAACCAGTTCTAAGTGACCATGATGAGATGAAATCATGACAGAATAATTAACGTTAGACGCCAAGGGACGTAATCAACTAACTCAAAATATCCAAATCAAGCAAGGAAAAATTATTGACATGACACTGGTTTTATTATCTTGTAACAGGAGCGCTTAGAAATAAAGGTTTATTCTTTCATTATGGGTTTATTCATGGTATAATAGCATCCATATTTTTTTCGGACCTAACGGCTAAAAGGAAAAAAAGAGAAACGTTTATGTTATTAAGACATACACAAAACTAATGTATGTATAAATATACATGTTCCACGCGGAGATCAATTTAACACACGTATCTACTAAGCAAAGCAGAATGTAAGGAGAAACAAAAAGAAAAAGTCTTATGGAGACTTCTCCAGGTAAGAATTAAGATCCCAGATTCGAACGAGCCAGATTCATCTAAGTTTCAAAGGGAAAGTTGCTGTCCACGAACTGAAAAATGACTGACACTTTGGTCATTGTATGGAGTGACGTCACAAAGTGGCCGTCTTGTAACCCACGGGAACTATTTCTATCAAAGGAAGATAAGCGTTGTCTGCATCCTTATAAGCTGTTTTGGCGTGTATTTCCCATATATATGGTGCGCTGGATGAATTGTCGTCTAAATTACACAAAAATGAAAATAACACTGACATCTCATATCTAAACTTATTTATAAATGGAACTTTGTCTGTGTGTGTGTATGTGTGTCCGTGGTCCGATTTTAATCAAATTTGATACACTCATACACAAAGACATAAGAAACGATATTCGGAAGTTTCAAGGTTGCAGTTTTTACAATAGTCAGAAAATCAATCAAGATGCTTGTGTGTGTGTCTGTTTATCTGTCTGTATGTCCTTTATACAAATCCACAATTTTTATCCGATTCTCACCAAACTTCACACAAATATTTTTTAGGTTGAGTCTGAGCTCTAGATTAGTTTATGGATTAGTTTTAAAGCTTTCATTACACCCGAGCAACGCCGGGCTATACTACTAGTTAACAGATATATTTACCAAACTTACACACAAATATCTTGAATACTAAAGAGTAAATTTATTCAATAAAATTGTCATTGAAATCGAACAGGTTCTACAGACGATTTCGGAATCTGTTTTAACGTTTCTGGACGGTCTCCTAGTTAAAGTTAGTGAATGCTGGTGTAGTCCTTGTCTTCAGTTCATCTTTGGTGTTACAAGAAATTTTATTGGTGTCACGCTCAACTGCCTGATAGCCACAAACGGGTTCTTCTGCTTGCGTGGTATGGTACAAAGTTCTGTTATCAGACTTAGGATCTTCCATCAGCCACCTTCTTGATCTAGATCAGCACTATCTCTTCAAGGTACTTGATGCAGGTCCTGTGAGAAGATGAATAGTAGTGGCATGTCGCCATCTCAAGTTATCACTCCAAAGCCATGATGTTCATTAGATATATCACCCAACTCTTTCTGAATCCTCTTCACTGTCTTCAGATTGACACACTGAAATGTTCGTATTGCGCCTTTAACTATAACAGGGCAATTGATAAAATTGAAAACAAACAACGTGCACGGGCGAAATTAAAAATACAAAATGGTGACAATTTACCCATCGCACCCTGTAGGTTTAAGCTAGAAAACACACACACACAGACACTTTTCAGCAAAATGTTTGCCAAGCGCCAACCGAAAAAGTGATAATCAGTTAATTAGTTTAGTTATCCACTGATAATAGATCCTAACTTGACACATGCATTACTAACATGTGCAAGTAAATTTGTAAGTTCATAATCCTTCTAGGCATAGAACTTTATTATCTGAGCGATTCTGTTTCGTTCTCTTTCTGTTCTGAATTCGTCTTCCTGCAGATTCGGGTTTAAATAGTAGGGTAAACAAGAATATATTGCATTGAATAGAAACCAGACTAGGAGATAAACCGAATACAAATACTCATAAATTAAAACTAGGAAAGGCTTGCATTATTATCTACATTGTTCGGACTGTTGTTCTCATCTTTATTGCCATGTTTATGACGTTTCAGCCGTTGTATGCTCCAGTTTTCTTCAGGTGCTAGGAACCATTTAGATAGCCATGTAGTTATCTCGCTTTAACTTAACTCTCTAAGTTATTTATTCACCATTGCTGTAGCCTAGTATTGAACTCACAACTCTTTTGGGTCGAATCACTGGAATTAGCCAACGCCTATATCCACTGGGCCATGTGTTTTTAGTGATCTAAATAAATGGTTCGGTTCGCAATTCCTCGCACCTAAAGAAGACCGGAGCATACAACGGCCGAAATGTCAATATGGAGATAAAGATGACAAAAGTCCGAACAATGCAAATAATAATGTAACTACTACCTCATCTTAGAAGTATAGACATTTAGGAAGGGCGTATTTAACTTTGTCAAGACAACTAGTCCAAAAAAAAAAAAAGTACATTTTGAATTCAAACCCAGCAATAGAGGCCGTCAAGTTATCTTGCCTTAGACACGTGGTTCCCAAACGGCGCGGTGCGTCTCATAGGTATGGCGGAAGAGGATATCCGGTAAGGTAGAATGATTGAAAGACAATCAAAGATTTAGAAACAGTTTAAAAATTCATATGCCAGAAATAAATACGATTTCAAAATTTAAAATATTATTATGGATTACTTGTAATTGCCTGCATAAATCCTAGTATAAATAGTTATAAATAATTATTGACCGATTTTATCACTGTGATATTTTTGCATTATATCAAGTATTAAGAATATAGTAACTAGGTGGAGAGTTACCAATGATAATATTCTAACTTCGAACCCCTAGTTATCTCCCTTTAATCCTCTCTACTTTTGTTTTTTTCGTTTTTTTTTTTTTTTTTTCATAATGTACTTTCACTGCTACTACGGCTGCAGTACATGTGGTACTACGACCCTATTGGATATGCCTGATAAAGTGGATTGCTTATTTTTTTACGTTTTATACACACTGTTATCAGGTTCAACTCATATGGGAAGAAACCATGTTAACCTGGGATATAACGGACAGATCTTTTTTAAGTGTAGGTCAAATATGGTAAAAACTTAACTGAATAAAGATGAGATCTGGTTGTTCAAGAAATAAGGTTATCAATTTTATTTAATTTACCTTCTCTTCTTCCTAATTCAATCATTTCTTCGGCTTTTCCTCTACGTCTCTTTACTAGCAAAATAAATTATTATACAGTGGTTTATTCAAACTAATTTGCCTATATTTCTTAGTGTTACCGTCACAACGTTTCAGACGTTTTACTTTTCAGCTTTCTTCAGATGTGTACCGTAGTTGATAACTTTCCGAGAATTACGAGCCGAGCTCATTGTTCAATCCGCAGCTCATTATCCAATCCTAATTCTGCTGTCCAGGTTAAGATAGATAATTCTTGTGAAATCGCTTGTCTTTCTCACTGAACCAAAATATATTACTTTTAATACTACTCGATTAAAGGACTGACCTCACAACCGCCAGCTAAGTCTACTTAATGCATTTATATTATCAGGTAATTTAGCAGTGAAAACATGTAGCTTTAAACCTAATGTCGATTATCTATCTCTACAACTTAAGTATAGTTATTTTAATTAAGTGATGGGTATTTTTAGATTCAGACCTAATGTAGTTTATTAATTAAAAGTCTCCATATGGTGTTCATTTCTATGCTAGGCTTACTGAGCTGGTTATGATGTGCTAATTTTTCAATCTTCTTATCTTCCGTCATCAGAGTGCTACGACTATCCAAGCTGCTAGTGACTCCGCAATAGGATTGGGTGTGTTCTGCTGGTGTTAGTAGGAATCACCATTGAAACTGTTGTTTGCTTTTACGGATATCAGGTAGAGAAATCCTGGTTTCGCAACATTTACACGCCCTTACGCCAACCGTTTTTTTTTTCCGTATTGATGGCTTCTTCCAGTAATATAACAACTTCCTACTGTACATAAATGACCTCAAATTCAGTTGGCTTCGTCGCTCACTAGATTTAAATTCCATTGAGCATATAGAGTGTAGTCTTCATACACAATAAATATGTCAGTTATGGACAGCATTGTAAAGTCGTCGATAGATGTACCAATGCAACGACACTGACTGTTTGTAAACTCCCTTTTCCTATCACGTTACTTGTTCAAAGATAGGATCCACATGTTATTAGGTAGTTGTCTAATTTATGGAATTTTTTTTTACAACAATCAAACATTGAATAAGCGTATCACATTGTCTAATATAACATATACCGATTCTTGCCAAAGTTAAAAAGGAGTAAAAGATTAGAATAAACATTTTCTCGAAAAAGTTGTTAATGAAATATTCCCCTGACAAAAAGAACACTATAATTATTCTTACAATTGCCAAAATATGACCTCATAAAGGGTTAATAAACCGTAAAAAGAAAATCAATCATGCCGCTAGTATATCTCATAACTTTTTTTTTTTTATAAGCGTTTCACCCCGAGCAAGGCATGTCACTGCCACTACTGTGCAGGGGGCTACGTAGAGTAGAGAAAGGCTGATTAAATATAGGAAATAACAGAGGGTGGGTGATAGGCGGGTGAGGATACCGAGAATGAGGGTTGGGTAGATGAGAGTGTTGTGAGAATAGTTGGGAGTTAGTGTGATAGGAGGTGTCTATTGACCCTACATTTAAACACCTGGAGATTGTAACTGTCGGGAAAGCAGACTTGTGGAAGGGAGTTCCACAGGCGGGAAGCGCGAGAAAAGAAGCTGTTGGAGTAGAATTTACGGTTACTTCTTATTTGTTTAACTGTAAAAGGGTGGGACCTAGTTGCTAATCTAGTATCTCGTGTAAATTCGTGCTTAGGCGGCACCAGTGATCTAAGCTCATCGGAGCAGAAGCCATGAAAGTACTTGTAGAAGAGGCACAGGGAAGCCACATCACGCCGGTGTGAGAGCGGCTGCAGCCGGTCTGCCAAGTCAGTATCAACCACGTTACAGATCCTCCTTTGTATTTTGTCAAGAAGCCCAAGGAGAGCAGCAGGGGCACCCGACCAGATATGGCAGCAATATTCAATACACGGGCGGATGGTAGATTTGTATATGTGCAGAATAGTTTCAGGTGGGAAAAATTTCCGGGCCCTGCACAGGGAGCCCACTTTCATAGCAGCAGATTTGGCAATGGATTCAATATAGTCATTCCATTTGTGGTCCGCCGAGAGTGTAAGGCCAAGGAGGCGTAGTATTTTACTCTCTGGGAGGCTAGCCTGTCCCATGCTAATGGGAGGTAGATGCGATTGTCTATGGTGGTTAGTTGATAACAGCTTTGTTTTGGAGGCATTGAAATTTACCAACCATTTCCTACACCAGGTCCCTTTCAAGTGCGGCAGCGAGGTTCACTTTGTCGTCCAGACCTGGTTTCTGATCGATGCGGGAGTAGATTGTTGTGTCGTCGGCATACATGCCAACTTGGGATCTAATGGTGTCGGGGAGATCATTAATGTAGATCAGAAAGAGCGTGGGACCTAGGATAGAACCTTGAGGGACGCCCGCGTTCGTCTGGTAGTTTTGGGAGGTATGCCCATTTAAGACCACCTTTAATGTGCGGTTAGAGAGGAAGGACTGGAATGAGGTCAAACAGATGTCCAGTTATCCCATAGCTCCGCAGTTTGCACAAGAAGGCCAGCATGCCAGACCCTGTCGAATACTTTGGAGATATCCAAGGCAACGGTTCGGGCTTCACCATTCTTGTCGAGTGCCTGGTATATGTACTCGGTAATGGTCGTGAGCATATCAGCAGTAGACCTGGTGAAGCGAAACCCATACTGTTTGTCAGAGAGAAGCCCGTTGGTCATAAGGTGCTGAATCACCTCGGCGTTGATAATGGCTTCGAAAACTTTGCCAAAGATTGGAAGGAGACTAATAGGACGGTAATTGGCGGGGTCTGAGGGTTCGCCAGAATTCTTAAATATAGGTACTACGCAGGAGGACTTCCAACAGGCAGGAAAGCAGGAAGCAGATAGGCAGAGGTTATAGAGTTTAGAGAGGACAGAGGAGAGTTCTGGGGCACATTTCTTCAGTACTATGACTGGGATTCCGTCACCGCCGCTCGCTTTGTGTGGGTCAAGTTGCGCAATTATCTTGGCGACCAGCGAGGGTGAAATGTGGACGTTATTTAGTTGAGCCTTAGTTCTGGGTGGGAAGTCTGGTGTAGGTATTCCTAACGAGTCCAGTGTCGAATTGGTTGAGAATCTACGGGCAAAGCATTCAGCCTTGTCGGCTGGGGAGGTGAGAACTTCAAATTCATTGATTAGTGGGGGTATTGAAGTCTTGTTCCTGCTGAGCACGCTTTTGCAGAGACGCCAGTAATCTTTGGAGCCAAACTTAGAGGATGCTATGCGTTGCCTAATTCTGGTAGCAAACGCCCTCTTGGCTTCGTTCAGTACTTTTTTACACTTGTTTCCGTGCTGAGGTGAAAAGGCGCCTGTTTTGGTTCGACGAGCAGCTTCGATAGAGCCGGAAGAAATGGTTCCGGTGGGCAATAGCGGCCAAGCAAGCGGGTGAGAACCAGGGGGACGAATTAGGTTTTAGTTGGAATTTTCTGGCAGGGATAAAAGCATCGATGCCAGCCTTAACCCAAGAGGAGACTTCGGAGGCACAGTCTTCGACAGGAAGATCAAAGACGTTGTTCCAGGGGATGTCGCAGAGGAAGTCCCTGGAACGAGTCCCAGTCGGCTCTTTGGTAGCAGTATGATATTCTGCTGGTCTGGTTTTCTTGGGTAGAGTTAGTGCGGATTGATATGTTTACGGAGACTACGGCGTGGTCAGAGTTTCTAAGGGGGCAGAGTTGCCTGGTAGTGCAGGAGTCTGGGATGGAGGTAAAACAAAGGTCGAGTAAAGAGTCCCTTCCGTTAGGGTTTTTAGAGAAACGCGTGGGGAAGTCCACTACTTGCGTTAGAGCTTGGGCTATTGAAAAGTGCATGGTGCGGATCCCAGCAAGGTCGGTGGCTGAGTTTTCAAGCCACTTGGTGTGGTGGGCGTTAAAATCGCCAAACACAAATATATGGGCAGATGGGTGAGAAGAAATGGCCCTGTCGATGTTAGTCGAGATGCAATCAAGTAACGTACAGTCAGAGGAGGAGGGGGAGCAGTAGAGGAAGAACAGATAGCTAACCGAGCTTAGAAGTGAGAGACGGAAGCACATGAAGGATTGATCAAAGGATTCAAGAGATGTGACCCTGGCTAGGGGGAGTTGTTCGCTGACATATACACCAAGCCCATGCATATGGACATTGGAGTCCTTCCTGAAGAGAGGAAGGTAACCAGGAAACGAACAGCTCTGAAGAGGGGATAGAAGGGTCAAGGTTAGTCTCACATATAGCTAAGATATCGGGTGAGTTAGTTAGAAGGAAAGACTCTACACTATTAAAGTTACTGCGAATACCTCGTATATTTGTGAAGGTAACGCAGATAAACATGTTTTTAGGAAACGCAATAACACAGAGACATGATATAATTTTTAAGCATGTTTACCATTTTTGACGATTTTCTGCATTTTCTCAATTGAATTTCCGGGTACATGGCCTTCACCCATGCCACCAGAGATAATCAGCACATCATAAGAACCTGGAAACGAAAAAATACATTTTATAAATTTTCTTATTTATCCATCTCATTCTTAAAATACATTTTATAAATTTTCTTATTTATCCATCTCAAAGATAATTAAAATTATTGCCTTTTTTTGCCTAAAACTATAGGAAAAGAAATCTGAAAAGGAATTATTAAACAAGACAAAAAAGTGAACATGGTTGAAACGAAAACAATTTTCTACTGCAGTTATCAAAAGATGGTAAGTTATTGTCTTCGAAATATTTACGAAAATACAGAGAAATTTTCAGCTTTTTCTGTCTACTGGTAACAAAATGCTAATCTTTGGTTTTGCAGCCATTGTTAGTTAGGACTAGTTTTAAAAATTGTTTTCGCTTCACCCATGTTCAATTTTTGTCTTGTTTAATATTTTCCTTTCAGATATTTTTGTTTCCTGTAGTTTCTAACATAAATAGATTAATGTTTAATTTAAGATTTAATATAAGTTTTTAATGTAAAATTTTCCATAGCGTTGTATTTCCACTCTCCTCCCTGTTGTTGTCTGTTTCTATCTTTCTCTGGGTCCATATATATATATATATATTAATCATATCACCCCGAGCAAGGCGATAACGCCACTGATGCGCAGGGGGCTACGTAAGAGTAAAAAGATTGGAAAAGAGAAAACCGGAAACCGCATCCTAAACAAGGAACAAGGGATGAGCCTCTTCACCTGTTCAATAGACGTGGGTGGAGTGTGAATCGGGCGATCGTTTAGTCTATCTACTCCAATTGAAAAAAAAATAAAGAAAAGAGAGAAAAGATTGGAAAAAAGAAAACCGGAAACCGCATCCTAAACAGGAAACAAGGGATGAGCCTCTTCACCTGTTCAATAGACGTGGGTGTATATATATAGGGTGTCCATAAACCCCGTGTACACTTTGAAGCTATAAAAACGAACTTTACGGACACACACACACACACACACTATATATATATATATATATATATTTCTGTTAAGCTGAAGATTGGCTGCTGTAGTTATCAAAAGATGGTAAGGTGTTGTCTTAGAAATATTTACGAAAATTCAAAGAAATTTCAGGCCTTTTCTGTCTACTGGTAACAAAATGCTAATCTGGGAAATCTGCATTATCTTCCTCTACATGACTAGCCTTTTAAACTTTTACTAAATATGTACTTAATATTTTATTCTTTCATCCCTAAACTCGTTCTTACCCGTTCATTTTTTTTATTTAATTTTTTGCACAAGATGTTAGCAGCCTGGTAGGACAAGAATTAGCCGACAAAGGGCGGAGGAATTCTTAAGGAGTCAATGGCCCGCTAACTAGAGGTGGTGTCTTGATAAATCACCGTAGAGAAGGTAATGAGATACCACTCCACTATCTATTCCGCGCATAATCATGGGTTTTCAAAATACATATATGAAACCCAACGGCGTGAATGGGATTAATTTCAAAGGAAGTAACTCCACGCTCGGTAAGGATCGAAAAGGACAACAGGCGTCACCTGACTGTCATCCAGCGACTGTTAGTACCAACGGCGTAAAGGTGACACAATTTCCAAAATTTATTCCTCGCTCGGAAAGGAACGACATGAGCAACTGGTATCTCTGGACCGTTATCCTGCAACTGTGCACAACAAAGAAAAAAATTACCCTAGGAACATGGAATGTCAAGACGATAAACAACTGTGGTGGACTAGAGAATTTCAAGCAGGGAATGAGCAGATTGCACATAAAAATTCTGGGCATATGCAAAACTAGATGCCCAAACAAATGAAATTTCAGCAGCGACAATCACAGGATCATATATACAGGAGGCAAAAAAACAAAAAAAACAAAAAACGAAGAAGGTGTCGGCTTAATACTGAACAAAGAAATAAAGATTTGCGTTCAGTTCTCTGAAACAGTTCTCCTGGTCAAACTGAAAGGGAGATCGTTCAACATAGCAATTATAGTCGTCTATGCGCCAACATCGCAAAGCACTGAGGAAGAAATAGAATCTTTTTACTCCACTCTTGACAACGCCAAGGCTCAATGTAAATGCCAAGAAATTAGAATCGTTAAGCTTAAGAATTGAATGCCAAAGTAGGCAAGGAGAGGGAAGGGGAGACAACTGGCAATTTTGGATCAGGAATCCGCAACGACTGGGCTGAAAGATGGGTCCAGTATTGTAAGGCGAATAACCAGGTGATAACCAACACCTGGTTTCAAGAACACTCGTGACGTGTATGGACATGGAGAAGCACAGGAGAAGACACGAAAAACCAAATTAGGTAACCATAACTGATGTAACCATAAACAAAAGATTCAGAAACGCAGTGGTTCAATGCCAAACCTATGGAAGCGACCACCTTCCACTTATCTGCAAATTAAGGGTGAAACTTCAGTGACTAAAGAAGTCTAGGGCAGCACCCAGACTGCAATACAACACGCTCTTGAATGACCTGCAGAAAATTTACACAGTCACTGTAAGAAACAAATACGAAGAACAAATGGGAAATGGAAATTCGAAATGGGACGCATTTAAAGAAGCGTTAGTCACATCAGCAACCAACATTGTCCCAGAGGAAATCAGACGCAAAAGAAAAAACGAGTGGATGACTGAAGAGATTCTTGACATGATGCAAAGGAGACAGAAAACTATGCCAATACATGGAACAGAATACAGGAAACTACACAAGGAAATACGGAGCAAATGCAAGCAGGCTAAAGGGGAATGGCTCAACAACAAATGTGCTGAAGTAGAGAGATTGAGCAAGACTAATAAAGGAGAAATGCATAAAGAAATAAGGGAACTGACAGTACAAAGAACATGCCCCTCAACAGGATGTATAAAGTCCAAGGATGGAACGGTCATGTTGGAGAAAGAGGTGAGAAGAATATATAAAATACTTCTTCCACGACAAGAGAGAGCAACCGATAGTAAACAAAGATGCTGATAGGCCGGAAATACTAAAGTCTGAAGTGAAAGCTGCAATGGTCAAACTGAATAGGAATGAAGCAGCTGGACTAGATGGCATTGTAACAAAAATGTAAAAAGCTCTTAGAAGATTTTGGCAAAGAGAAAATTACGGAAATAATAAATGAAATCTACAACAGTGGTGTAATACCAGATGCCCTAAGCAAATCAAATTTTCATAGCTCTACCTAAGAAGCCAGGCACAATCGAATGCGAACTCCACCGAACAATCGGTTTGATAAGCCATATAACGAAACTCATTGTCCGAATCCTGAAGAACAGAATGCGAAGCAGAATCAGAACGGAAATAAGACAAGAACAGTACGATTTTATAATGGACACTGGAACAAGGAATGCGATATTTATGCTTAGGATGCTATCAGAAAGGGCGATAGAAATGAAAAAGGAAGTTTACTTGCGTTTTGTAGACTATGCCAAGGCGTTTGACAAAGTACGCAATAAGGAATTGATAGAAATGCTCAGCAATCTCGACATATTTGGCAAAGATACCAGAGTAATCAAGAACCTCTGCTGGCAGCAAAACGCCTGCATACGGACAGGAAACCAGTTCAATAGATATACAAAGATAGAAAGGCGAGTAAGACAAGAATGTGTTTTTTTACCAGATCTATTCAACTTGTACAGCGAGACTATTCTGGGGACGCTAGAAGTTATTCCAGGATTCGTAATTGGTAGTTACAATCTGACCAACATAAGATATGCAGATGATACAGTGCTGATAGCTGACACGGAAAGAAAACTATTTCCAAAGAACTGCTATTATGTAGAACAAACTCTTGCGTTGGTGCTTTCCTGGACATTATAATCTTAATCTTTTCGAGTCCAATGTCAACTTCTTATACCTTTAATCTTCACATCATTCTACTTCCTCGTACATTTTATCATACCTCTCATTCAGTAACCCTCTATCAGGGATGGCTTTTTAGCCTTGTACTGGATGAACTTTAATAAGAATGAACATGAGTAATAGGGTATCATGAGTAGGTGTTTGTTTTAAGTTTAAAGGATGAGATAGACCTGGAAATCACAGAATTACTTGTGAACACTCCTCAGTCAGTGGCTGTCAGAGTGGACTGATATATGTAACCTGAAGGTATTGCTAGGTAGGCTCTATCTGAAAAGTTATGCGTTGCTTCTGTCAAAAATTGTCACATCTCGCATATTTGATGAAACTATCGGATATTTTTGCCACTTTCTTGACGTGCTGATCTCTCACAATAATAATAATAATTCTCTCTATTATAATAAAAACCGTTGTGTTTATATATATATATATATATATAGTGTGTGTGTGTGTGTGTTATTCGCTGTGATACAGCAAAACAGGCGTCTGTGTGGATGACTAATATATTATGCTATCATTACAGCTAAGCTCTCTAGAGAAGAAAATTTTCAAAACAGTTTCCACTTCTGCAATATGTACATTACTCTTCAGGAATGAATTGAGTTCTTTCGGTGACTGGCGTGTGCATACACTGCTTATATACAACACCTTAAAATTTCCCTTCTCTGATTCCATGCGCCTATGGCTTAGGAGGTAGTGACTCCGACTGACACCAAGTCGGTCGAGTTTCGATCCCGGCCAGAAGCAAGGCTTGTATGTGGATGACTAATATATACTTCCCACATGTCACGCTTATGGAGGAAGAGACAATAGCTAGGCAGCATTGGTTATGTTCATTCTTGTCACTGCCAGTTATTAAACATTACTACCAGTTATAAAAGTTCTCGTGAGAGTTAAGTTTTTAAATTTCTATTTTCGCATTGTGTCCAAGTAATTTAGCCGCTTTTTATACTCTGATTAAAAGTGTTCTTTCTGTTGCTAATTTCATTAAGGTTTCTTCAATGTTTAATTTTTTTAATACTTCCTTCCTTATGTCACGTTTTTTAAAAACAATTATTCGCTGGGCATTGTTGTAAAGGATCCACTTCTCATCATTTGTGACAATTTGCTTCAAAAAGAGTGCATTTTCATTGCTTTTGTACCCAAACTTTACTAAATGCTGATGGATGATGAATTTTGAAAAACTTAGTGTTTCTCCTACTTATTCTCAATCAATGTCCTTATTTGGGTGTCATCGGTCCTGGGGGTTCTGCCTGAGCAATCTTCTTCAATAAGTCTACAATCACCAACTGGAAGCTTAACTAACCTCTCCCGTACAGTTCGGTCAGCGTACACAGCACATACCATTTTGTTGCTTGCGAGGTAGTTTTGGCTTTTTCGTTAATAAAAAAAAGCATCACGTGTTTAAAATGAACCGTAAAAGCTTTCATTTTCATAGGGATGCAACATTGACACGAATTAAGTAGTTTTAGCCTTTATTTTTCAAGAGGTATATTGAAGTTTGCTCTAATCTGAAAGGTAAGCATATTGTATGTCTCGATAAATTTAACGAGTTCTAACGATTTGGAACATAAAAACTAAATTCAGCATGAATTATTTAGACAACCAAATTCTTTTCTTTATTGTAAAATTTACGTCCTTTAGTTATTCGTAATAAGATCTGGAGCCGAGTTCAAATTCCAATTGAATTCCTTGCATTTTCTTACGCGCAAATACTCTTGGGAAAGGTTTTAATCCGTCTATTCCCTCCAGTTATGGGTTAAATAATAGGACAGATTGGGTTCTATAGCCCTGGCTAGCAACCAGTCTACCGCAGAAAGTAATGGCAACCTACTGCGGAATAATATTCTGCCCAGTCAGTCATGTCTCTTTCGAGACATGATCGCCCAAGCATGTATCACGTATGGCACTTAACTGACTACTGAATAAGATATCGTTACACTATTATTACCTTCTTTACAAGCTAATATCATATGACTACAAAATATCGGTGTAATGGCATCACTTGAAATAATCGTGATGTTGGAATGGCAAAATGCGTTTACATACACTTACAGTAGAGCAATTACTTACAAGTTAAAGATTTGCATCCCAAACTTCAATATTTTAATTTTGTGTACACTTCTTCTTCGTCTTCTTCTATGTGACTTGTCCTTTCAGGACGTAGGTGAGCATGGCCTTCTACGTCTCCCTATCCCTGGTGGCTCTTAGCACGCTTTCTCCTGTTACACCAAGCAACCCCGCTCTGCCATCCACCTGCTCAGGCCCCTCAAGTATGTTACACGCTGCTTTTCCCTGTCTCTTTTTTCCCTCTATCTGGCCTGTGAGTATCAGATTTTCCAAGCCCTCTTTCTTCATTGCATGCCCCAAGGACTTTGTCTTTTCCTGATGCTCAGTATTAATTTCCCTTTCGTTTCCATACTTTCCAACACCTCATCATTGCTTACATTGCAGCATCTTTCTGTAGAACCACACGTCAGTTGCTTTAACTTTTTCCTTCATCTTCGATGAGATTGTCCAGCATTTACTGCCATGTTGAAGAACTGACATCATATAGCAATCCAGTACGCTCTTTTTTGTTTCTAGTGAAATTTTCTTGTCTCTTAATACTCTACTTAGCTTCTGAAATGTTTCCTTCGCCATGCCAAATCGCCTTCGGATCTCTGTGTCGCACTTTTCGTCCTCTGTTAGAAGACTTCCCAGGTATTTAAATTTTTGCATTTGCTTGATTTATTATCACCCACCTGTATTTGGCATTTTGGGCTGCCACTAGCCTAGCCAAATAAGCTTAAAATAAATAGGAATTTTTTAAAAATACATAAAAATGCTATTTGTATAAACTCATATTTTACATCGTGAGAATAAGGATTTCAGTTGTTAAGCATTTCGAAGAATATATATTCAACTTCAATGAAACGAAGAAAAAATAATGAATGGATATTTCTCTTTTGGGGAATGGTAAATGAATCTATAAGGATAATCTTACCACATGGAATGTCGGAATTATTGTCAAAATATTGACATATAAAGTTCGTATAGACGTTCTTCTTCATGGCTTCTTCGAGCATACCTTGGGAAGGATCCAATGCATCAATGTTAGTAAAACCAAATTTGGCCAGCTGAAACAAAAAATACAAAAATCAAAACATCTATTTTAGTGTAAAAAGACCCCCCCCCCCAACCCAAGTACTAATGATGATAACTGTGACACTATGTTAGAGACACTCACTTAGAATGGGGTGGTGACTAAATACTGCGTTCTCTTGTTTTATTATGTTCTTGAAAGCGGTTATTCACTTGACTGACAATAAGAAAACAATAGCTAGAAACTTTGGAGAATAAGTGACAACAAAATCGGACATTGAACATTTTCGATCACAGACTTATATTAAACAGTCATTTTGGGGATTAGTGTAGCTGAATTTGAATCGCCTGAGAACAGTTTAGATACTGCTCGTTAGAGTTCTCAGCTGTGTGTCGTTATGTTAGGATGGGCAGAGAAGTCAAAGGAAAGAGCTGATTTGTTAGCCCGTTTGGAAAAAGTTGTCCCATGTATCATCTACCTACCGACTCACAAAAAATGTTTCCAAAAATCGTTACTGTGCCAACCAGACTACACTAAATGCTGTTGTTGCCATGGCAACGATTTTTCATTTTTGTAAATTCTCATGTGAAGTAGCTAACCGTCACATTTAATACAAACAATATTCGGCATCGAACTTGTTTTCACAAATTCAATTTTTACGTAATTTGTCAAGTATTTTACATCAATCATTTATCGTTTGTTTTAATTTTATATCGGGAATTACCAATTGAAATATAGTGAACTATTAAAACCAAAGTACTTAATCTAATTGACATTTGATTAGATTTAAAATTAATGTTTAAAATTTGGTTTAAGTTTAGCAAGGTCTCATCAATTTACAGTTGAAATGGATAGACTTAACCGTAAGTTCTATCTTAACAGTTTCTTCTATCGCGGGGCCCCGCATGTTGAAATCTCTACCGGCTTCATGCTCCGCATTTAAATTTGATCTTAAAACATTAAACGCAAAAACCTCCTCTCTTTTTAATTCTTGTTATTTTATTGTTCTCTCTCCTTAATAGTGTTTTTTCTTTTAATATTCCCGAAAACTTAGTAACTGCTTGCGTCTTATTGGCTCTACTATCTTGCTTAGGATAAAATGATTAAAAAAAAAAAGAATTTATTGCTGATCTCTGAAATGTTGAAAAGTATCCGCGACACACTTGGTCAGTTATGGCAGCCTGTTTCTCGAGAGGAAGAAATATATCAGAAAATAACACTTGTTCTCGATTAAATTAATACGATCTGAATAATTTAAAAAGCTGACCTCTTCTCCCAGACGTCCACTTCCGGCAGCTACATCCAAAATCCGAATAGATGAACGTTCCGATTTCTTGAAACATTCCGCTAGGGTTTCAGCGGCAATCACAGGGCCTTTATATCGAGTCGGATTCAAATCCTGCAATCAACAGAGAAAACTGCAATACATTAAATGTACATATAAAACAAGAATGTGCTGACGACTTGTGGTTGATATCAGTCCTTCTATATGTCAGATAATTCTGGACAATTGACAATTCACAAATGAAGCGACTTGAAGCGATAGAAACTTAGTTCTACAGAAGGATGCTGACAATACCATGGACTGAACATCTAATCAACGACGAACATTTAAGGAAAGTAGAAACAAAAAGGACATTTATACATAGCATCAGAAAGGGACGGTTGGAATTTATAGGGCACAGAGGAAAGAGGGCTTGGAAAATTAGATACTTACAAGACAGATCGAAGGCAAGAGAGAGAGAGAGAGAGAGAGAGAGAGAGAGAGAGAGAGAGAGAGAGAGAGTGAAAAAACAACGCATAACCTACCTGGCGAGGTGGATGACAGATGGTGATTAGTTTTAGGAGAGATAAAGACAATTTATTAAGAGCTACAAAATTAACATTACGACGCGTGGCTGGCAACTTGAACGGGCGGCATCGGAATAACAGGAGAGACACCGTCCCTGTTAACAGCCGGTTCAGAATTCTTTGCAATTCTGTGATCGGAAATTTCTAATGTCCGGTATTCTTATTGGTTTTTAAAAGTTTTAATTTATTTATTCATTTCTTTGTTCGCTTTCAGTCAACTGGCTGCACCTGAGTAGACACGATTATCTACCAGTCATAAAACACGAAAGGCTTAAGAGAATGATAAGATGATACTCTATGTGGGTGTCTCAAGCATCATGCCACATTAAGGATCTGAGAAATATCCAAAGAAGACTTAAAAAAATATTTTAGCAACAGCAGATGCTTAATCTTTCTTCTAGACTTCTATGTGCCATGTCGCTTCAAGACGAAGGTAATCATGACCTTCCACATCCCCCTATCTGTTATGGCGAAATCTTTGTCGCCAAGTTTTGTGGCCTGTTTTGGCCTGGAAAAAAGACAAGGAAACAAGAAGGTAGGTTCAAACAGTGTATTAGAATAACATAACATATATACAAACACGAGTGTTAGTAATAAACAAATAGAAGTGTAAGTCTGAACGGTATAGTTACGCTGCGTTTCGATTGTCTCACGACTGCATCTAAACTGCCTCTTGGCTGCCTCACAGCTGCTTCCCCGGAAGCCACGTAGATTAGTATTTATGGACGGAGGAAGAGTCTATTCTAATAGATAGGACACCATAACACTGTCCCTGGTAACTCTTAACAGGCTTTCTCCTGTTATCCCTCCCAAACCCCGCTCGGCCATCCATTTACTATATCCCATCAAGTATGTTACGCGTTGCTTTCCTCTGTCTGTCTTTCCCTCTGTCTGACCTGTGAGTATCAGGCTCTCCAAGCCCACCATCCTCATTACATGTTCCAGGAAGTTCAGCTGTCATTTCCTTTTCGTTTCCATCTTTCCCAAAACCTCGTCGTTGCTCACAAGTTCAAGCCATGGTATCGTCAGTATCCTTCTGTAGAATCACATTTCGGTTGCTTCAAATCTTTCCTTCATCTTTGAGGAGATTGTCCAGCATTCACTGCCATATTGAACAACAGACGTCACATAACAATCCAGTACTCTCGTGAAATTTTCCTGTCTCTCAATATTCTAAGCTTCTGGAATGCATCCTTGGCCATACCAATTCGTCTTCGGATCCTAGTGTCGCACTTGCCGTCCTCTGTTAGAACACTACCCAGCTATTTAAATTTCTGGATCTGGTTGCTTTTAGTATCCCAAGTCTGTAGTTGGTATTTTGGGCTACTCTTTTTACTGATGACCATGCATTCAGTTTTCTTGTAGTTTATGTAGTCTTTTCTTACCTTTCCTTTTTGAAAGAACACCATATATGACGACTGGCTTTGACCCAACTTTAACTTGGCTTCCCAAATTTTTCATCTTGCATATCTTTTTAGATTCTTTTTTTTTTTTTTTAAATATATCTAATCTGCTTTAAGAGCTTTCTATCTGCATCAGAGACCTCTTTTGTCGACAAAGAAATATTTGTACAATCTTTTCAAAACACTCATGGCTTTTTGTACGTTTTATGCTGTTTTTAAACCCTTTTTCTCAATAAGTTTTAAAATGTACGTGTAGGCTTGAGTTTCTGTAAATTACCTTACAGTATCATTTACATGTTTTTGACAAAAATCCATTAATTCTAACGGAAAGTCAGTTTATTTGTATCATCTAAACTTCAGTTATTACGCTATATGAGATTTGATTAAATGTAATTACTACATTTTCAAAATTTAAACTCCAATTTAATAGCTACCATAAATAAATTATGCGTCAGCTGAAAATGATCTTACTAAAAATAGTTGCTTTTATCATTACTCAATTGAATTACACCAGAAATATATAATGAAAATATCCACGTCAAGCAAATGCTTTTTTTCTGTCGGCACGATTCAAAAGAAGAAATAGTGGTTGTATTAAGTAATTTCGCTTGACATGTGTCAACAACGGAACTCAGACAAAAAGAAAAAAAAAAGAGTGAAGTGTTAATAGGTTTTGCCAATTCCCGTGAAGTGCTGTGGTCAAAAAGCTATAATTGCTTAGGGGTTATTTTAGCTAAACAATTTTATTTTCTTAAATATTCTACCACCGAAAAAAAAAAAAAGAAAAAAAAAGGGAAGCGGAAAACAAGTTTTGGTTTATAATACAAATTAAATGGCTTTAAACTCTCCGGAACTTTGGTCACAATAGAAAGAACACAATGTTAAATATTTAATTTTTGGTCACAATTGCGGCGTACATGTAAACCTCAAGATTTTGAGCTCAAAATCCTGAGAAAGGTCTACAGTAACCGTATTTGTTGACCCCACACTCACAGCAAAAAAAGAAAAAAGAAAACTTACGGTAGTCTACCAGTGACACAAAACTGTAATTCAAAAATATTTTTAGGCATAAAAATTCGACTTGTAAGCGTTGTGGTACAGTGGATATCGGCACAGGACGAGAAATCGAGAGCTTTGTTTAAATTCCAGTTAAATTCGTTGCATTCACTTATGCACAAACACCCGTGGGAAAGGTATTAATCCGTCTCTTCCCTCCAGTTATGGGTTAATTAAGAGTACCGATTAGATTCTATAATCTTGATTGGCATCCAGTCTACCACAGAAAGTAATGACAACCTACTGCGGGAAAGTCCCCCGCCTAGTCAGTCTTGTCTCTTTTGTAACTCTATGTTTAGATGGCTAATATTAATTTTAAATGATTTTCAAGATAAGATATTTCTCTAAAACTGGAAAATACAACTATTTTTGTCGTGTAAAGCAGCCGAAATGCTAACAAGTGGAAAATACAGATGCAGAGCACAATGAGTGCAAAATTATTTTTAAGCGAACTTATCAAAGCGATTCTATTCAAAATATTTGTCAGTGGGTTTTGACGATATGTGACCCTAGGTCAAAATACGGACTTGAGAATTTCCTGTGTACTGGATTTTCAAGACAGTTGATAAGAGCAGGCAGACTAACAGGGAGTGAGTTTTTCTCCCCTTCTATTGGAAGTCGAAATTGTTAAATGTAAGAGTTATACAGTGAGAGAAATAGAAACCTATACACCACTTTTTCACCCCGTCTGGGTGTTTGTTTAAAAAACCAGAATGCAAGACGAAATTAGTTAGTTCGGCTCTCGTGTTTTTGGGATGAGAGGTTGGAAAGAGATTTGCATGGTGGATTGAATAACACGGTCGGACTGAAACGGGCCTGTTGCTAGAAACAAGACAGGAGAGAGATATTGCCAGAGACGGTCAGTCCAAATTCAACCAACTGGAAGTTGAATAAGCCATCATCCCGTAGAAATAATACAACGCGAATATTATTGTGCTATTGAAATACCAGCCAGCTAATATTTCTTTTAGTGATTTGCTTGTAATCTTGTAATTATTCGATATGTATAAATATACACAGATCTACACTGTGTCGTTGCGGTCTTAAATCTGATTTTGATTATATACCAATCCTTGGCATGTCTGGACCAGGATCGTCAAGTGGTAATAAGCGGTCCTGTTTTGGCTAATCCGAGATCAACAGTACAACGTGGGCAGAATCGGCCCAAGGTCAGGGAGGTTGAGTAGACGCAGCCATGGATCGTGTTATACTTTTGAAATATGATCGCCCAAGCGTGTATCACGTATGGCATTTAACTGACTGAAGCCACAATTTACAAAATAAAATAAAATATTTTGTCTAAATTTTTAAACTTAAAACGAAACAGACCACGTCCCCAGAGAAGAATGGAGAAAAATATAACAATAATTTGCGTTCCATATAGAAGAAAATGCATCATCATCATTATCATCATCAAAATGCATCGTCATCATTATCATCATCTTCATGGTCTCTGTGCAGTTGAGCATCTGACTAGTTCTATACTTATCTGAGTTAATCATTAGTAAATGAGGGTTTACTGAATCATTACTACCACTCACTGTGCTGTAAGTAAAATTATGACACTTCTAATTTTAAATGAAAGAAGTTGCGGAGATTCCAACCCTATGGCAGCACCTTTTCTCATTACACTAAATAAGTTGGGTCGGTGTGATAGTGGTCGCGGGGACTGGCGAAAGTGTTCGCACCATTGAAGTCGTTAGCAAATCATGATGGTTCCTAGGCTCTGCATCTGTGATAAACGCTTGAGCGATCATGTCTCGAAAGAGACATGAGTGACTGGGCAGATGATTATCCTGCAGTAGGTTGCCATTACTTTATGCGGTAGACTGGCTGCTGACCAAGACTATAGAACCCAATCTGCCCTGTTATTCAACCCATAACTGGAGAGAAGAGACGGATTAATACCTTTCCCAAGGGTATTTGCGCGTAAGTGAATGCAAGGAATTTAACTGGAATTCGAACGCTGCTCTCCGATTTCTCGTTCCAAGCCGATATCCACTGCACCACAACGCACATCCTACAATGTAAGATTTCTATTTGTAACAATATCACTTTTCATCCTCCGATTACGATAAAGGTTTATCCGGTTATGCTATTCGTGAAACTATTAAAAATCGCATAAATAGTAGAACCGACTTACTTTTTCATATTTTCCATCTTTACTCCATTCACTGTAGGCATTTACCATTTCCTCTCTGCTTATACCTTTTTTGTGTGCCTTGTAGTTACTATAATAAACAGATACATCTTCTGATGATTTTCCTGCTGTGTATTCGTTTGCGGCTTCCTGCTCATTCATTGTTTCGTCTACAAATAAGTATTAGACAGTAATAAGATATTGGTATCATGTCAAGCGAACAATCTTCAAACGCTTGAGTTGTCACTTATTCAAGTCAATGTAAAATTGAGTGTTATTATGGAAATAGTTTGAAGAGTTTTTGTCATTTCAATCCAAGCAAGACAATAAAGCCACTAAAACACAACGGGATACTGAGTGTAAATAAATAAGTGAAAAAGAAAACCTTATTAAGGAGAGATAACAATAAAAAGAATCGGAATTACGAAGACAGAAAATAACGATTTGTTAAATATTCCTTAGACGATATTTTTGAGGACCATGAAATTTTTGACAATGAAAATTTGCGCTTGGTGACAGATATTTGAGATTTAAATGAAATGTATTATGTTGAAAAAGTCAGCCAAGAAAACATTCTCGCATTTGGATTTATATTTTGTCTATCAAGGTCAGAGGTTCATGTCCTACATTTAATTTTGTACCGGAAGATAGCTATCAATGGCGCAGAAGTGACAGAAAATCTTTAGTAGTAATTTTGATTTTGAAGAGTCTGGACACAAGCATTGAAGCGTACGGTTGAGTAAAATCGGGGTCTCCCCGATAAGTGGTGCTGATAACTCTGAACAAACCACCTCCTAACCCATAGTATGTCACCGAAAATAATCATATTTTATGTTACATATGGGTCTGGTCCGACAGAAGCGATTGTTGCAGATTGTATTTGTTGTTGTTGACGGTAACAAAAAAAGGACAAAACAGATTATGAAATGATTATGTTAAACTGATTTTTGTAAATAAATTGGATTGAGTGGTCTCGACAAAGTGATTTATGATTTGAAAAGTTTAATAGTCGCCCTGAATTTGCTGCGGATTTTGAAATTTAGTAGTCACCCAAGAAGTTTGAGAATAATCGCCGTATGAAGGCCGCAGTGAATGCCGCAGAATTTATGAATCTTAATCATTCAACATCGTCGTGGCAGTCGTCATTCGTTTGATAAAAAATCATTGATTCAGCACCGTGGACCAATAATTGTAGCCTTGTATTTTCCAGCATTGTGTTAGCAGAAGAACTATTATCATCGATGTCGCAGAGAGAGAGCCCCGAATCTACATCTGCAGCAGTATTGTTACAGAAGAAATATTTACCCTAGAAAGTGATATACAACAGACTGACGTTGCAATTAAATTTTTGAAGCTCAAATTTGACTGGGAAGCAAGAAGCCGGAAGAGAGTTCTACAAGCGGGAGAAGTGTGATAGAAGACACTGTTAGCATAAAACCTACAGTTACATCTAATCATTTCAAATTGAAAATAATAAGATGTTGCCACCAATACTGCGGACAAATTCGTAAAGTTTAGGTAAAATAGAGGAAAGTTCAGAAGAAGAGTTACCATAAAACTATTTATAGAAAAGGCACAGAGAAGCTATGTTACTGCGGTGGGAAAGTGACTGAAGCGTAGATGCAATGTCAGGACCAATAATGTTGCATATTCTTCCTATTTTACATCTAAATATATAGCCGGAACACCAGATCAAGTGCATACACAAAACCAAGAAAATAGCAGAACAGAAAACAGGCTCTTCGCCAAGACGAATGAAATTCAAAGACGAAATGATAATTCCGAAAAAAAAAAAAAAAAAGACAGTGTTACAGTGGAGGAACCTGTATAAATGGAAGGTTTGTCTGTAGCAGAGAAAAACCTTTATTTACTCGATTCCTTACGGTGACGAAATGGGACATATAGGCCAAAGGTAAAATGTTCTCACTCTCTGCGATCACTTTCAGGTTTGTTGTTGGTATCCACTAACTCCCCACTCTTTAGTAAAATGACGGAGGTGCTGCCTCAGTATTGGAATCCCCAGGATTAGGCATTCCACAATTTCGGTGAATTGGCCGTTGACATAAACATGGCAGAGATGTAGAACAGATATTGTTTTGAATCCAGTCCGAATGCCGGAGATTCACTCGCCTCTCAACGTAGGAAAAATGTGACACAAGGTCCTTTTCACGTGGGGTTGCCATCGAACAATCCAAAATTTGCCATGTTCTCACGACCTTTGTTACACTGGGGTCAGTATTCCACTAACTCTCCCACTTTTAGTGCAATGAAGAAGGTGCTGACACATGGATGGAATGCTCGGGACAAAGTATACCTCAAAGCTTTTTCCGGAAGAAAGGACAGGTGAAGGAAAAATACTTCACTTGGATCCCAGCCCCAATCCGAGGAAAGGTGCGCTGAATCGAATAGGAAATAAACCTACAATGCATAATAGCATGGAAGAGAACCGTGATACTAACATCTGAAATAAAAACATTAATGTCCAAGGATATGCGTTGTGATCCAATGGATATCGGCTCGGAACGAGAAAAATCGGAGAGCAGAGTTCGAATTCAAGTTGATTTTGTTGCGTTCACTTACGCACAAATATTCTTGGGAAAGGTATTAATTCGTCGCTTCTCCTTTCAACCATGGGTTAAATAGCAGGGCAGACTGAGTTCTATAGACTTGGTCGGCAACCACTCTACCAGAGAAAGTAATGGTAACCTACAGCTGGAAAATCTTCTGCCAAGTCAGTCATGCTTCTTTCGAGACATGATCGCCCAAACGTATATCACGTATGGCACTTAACTGAATGTCCAGGATGAAGAAGAACAGATCAATAAAACTGAAGATAACTTCTAGAACTGTTGACAGCCTTAGATGACTGATTTTAAAGATTATTAGAGGAATAAATAAAATATACTACTACTTCATCGAAGCTTTCTTGGAATTTGGAGAAACGAACCCTTCGTTCCACTTGTTGCCAATGATGATCTGCAGTCATTCAGTCTTACTGTTCCCCCGTGGTAGTTTCTTGGCAAAGTTTTTGCTCTATTACTTTTTGACATGAGTTGCTTGGCACAACAATACAACAGCGACACGTTCTTTCTTAAAGCGACATCAGTGTCCCACAAAACTCTTTATCAACGCTTTCATATGGGTTCAGAGATTAGTATGGGTGTATTTATTCGACAGGTGTTCACGACACGAGATTAAATAGAATATCTATTAATAACAAAATACGAAGTAGATCCATTTCCATAGCGTTGCTAAAGAAACATGGGACGGACGAATGCTAACCTCATTGGAATCAGATACCTGAGCTACATAACAAAGATAATTAGGATGCTAATTATTTCTATTTTGGAGACTAGGCAATCAGTAAATAGAAGGGAAATAAGCAAAAAGTAATGTTATATTTATACGCACAGAAAGAAATTAATTGGAAACAAAGAAAAGACTGATGAATATCGATCCACCTATATGGCAGTGAAAAAGAGGCGAGGGCGTCCTCATGCCACAGACCAGCTAAGTCAAGTTTTGTTCTACAGAAGGATGCTGAGAATACCATGAAACAAAATGTGGACAACGACGATATTTAAGAGAAAATAAAAATAAAACGTCATTTATAGGCAGTATCAGAAAGAGTTAAAATTTGTAGAGTACATAATGAGGAAAAAGGGCTTAGAAAATTTGACACTCACAGGACATACTGAAGGCAAGTGGGTTAGAAGGTAGTAGCGCATAACCTATCCTACAAACGTGTAAAATGATTGAAAGAACAGAGGTTAGGATATACATATATATATCTTCAGACTGAAGACATGAGATACAAAGGAATACAATGCTTAACTTACCTTACGAGTTTGAGTAAATGGATGGCAGAACAGAGAGATAACAAAACAAAATTTATTAAGAACTACAAAAGATGAAAAATTATGGGTATCACACTACACGACCGGAAATGGTCATAGGATCAATGGCAGCTTCAGATGTTTTGGCTGAGTGCCAGTATCTGAATTTGTAAGGGATATTTTGGTAAAAAAATGAGTAATAAAATTTCTCCCCTTTGAACGACTCGTCAGTGTTGCAACAGACGAGACCCCAGCAATGTTTCGGTTTAAAATGAGAAAATGAATTTTCTTTGAATTTAGCTGACAGTGACATTGCAACGATCCAGAATTCACGACGAATATGTATGTGCAGAGTCTGTAAAATTTGAAAATGTTACGTCTTAATAAAATGTGATTTTAAGAGAGATTCATTTCCTCTTTTTTTAATCCCTGTGTAAACCATTTAATCCCAGCGAAACAATTCTGATAGAGACAAAGTCCCTGCTAGGATTAGTCAATACCGGCCACAATCTCAACAATATAAGATACACAGGTGACACAGTGCTGAATGCAGACACGAAAGAAAAAATGCAGGACCTCCTACAGAAGTTAGCAAGAGAAAGCGAGGAAAAAAAAACGACTGAGCATAAACTTCAAGAAAACTGAATATATGGTCATCAGCAAATAGAAGACCCCAAAACTACAGGTCCGAGAAACTCAAATACAAAAAGTTAGGAAATTTAAATACCTGGGAAGCGTTTTGACAGAGGATAGAAAATGCGAAACTGAGATTGGAAGACGCATTGGCATGTCCAAGGACGCCTTTCAAAAGCTAACCAGAGTACTGAGAGATAGGAAAATCTCATTGGAAACAATAAAAAGAATGATAGCTATGTGATATCTGTCCTTCTGTATGGCAGCGAATGTTGGACGATCCCTTCAAGGATGATGGAGAGGCTCGAGGCAGTAGAAAAGTGGTTCTACAGAAGGATGCTGAGGATACAATGGACTGTGCAACGGCGAAGTGTTGGAGAGGATGCAAACGAGAAAAAAATTTATCCTTTACGTCATGAAGAGATACATGAGGTTCCTAGGACAAGTAATGAGGAAAGAGGACCTGGAGAATCTAATACTCACAGGACGGATTGAGAGTAAGAGAAACAAGGGAAAGCAGAACAAGACCTATTTGATAAGCTTGAGCAAATGGATGGTGGAGAGGGGTTTGGGAGAGATGCCTGTAGACAAAATATTAAGAGCGACAAGGGACAGGGGCAAATGGAAGTTCATCCTCCGTCCTGAAGGAACAGAACATGAAGAAATGTAATCTTCCATTTTTAAAATAAAACTCTTTTGAGTCTTTAAAAGAAATAAAACAAATTTAATCTCCTTTAGTTAAAATTCCGTTTAAGGACTCGGTATGGCAGTAGATACTAGACAATTTCCTCAAAAATAAAGAGAAAAGCAACAGAAATGTGGTTCTACAGAATGATACTGAGAATGTCATGGGCCAAACATATGAATAACGACATTCTAAAGAAAATATGAACAAAAAGAAAACTTATACTTAACATCAGGAAGAGGTAGTTGAAATTTCTGGAGCACGTAGTGAGGAAGGAAGGGCTTGGAAAATCTGATACTCACATCACAGATAGATGGACAGAAAAAAACAGCACGAGACATTCTTGATGAGCTTGAGTAAATGGATGGCAGAACAGTTTTTGGAAGAAAAGCAAAAATTATTATAGATAAATAACTATACCTCAGTCAGTTAGTTGACATACGTGATATACGCTTGGGCGATCATGTCTCAAAAGAGACATGACTGGCAGAAGTTTTTCCCGCAGTAGGTTGCCATTACTTCCTGCCGTAGACAGGTTGCCAACGAAGGCTATAGAACCCAATCTGTCCTGCTATTCAACCCATAGCTGGAGAGAGAAGAGATGGATTACTACCTTTCTCAAGGGTATTTGTGGGTAAGTGAATAAAAACGGAATTCGACTGAACTATACCTACTCAACCAAAAAATACTGATACACATAAATCATACAACCGGGAACAATTTACCTAGACGTGTGTAATCCAGCAGATTCCGAGATTTTGCCTAGAGTTTGTACAAATGGTTGGCCGAAAAGTGTTTAGGAGATATAATATTCACAAAGTGCTAAAAAGAACAGGAAGCAGACAAAATTTATTCAGAGCTACAAGAGACAGCAAGATGTGGAGAGCCATGATCACCTACGTCCTAAAGGAACACGGCACATAAAAAAAAGATACTTCTTCGAGAAAATATGATGTATTTTTAACGTACATTGAAAGAGAAGCTAGTGCAAAGTTTGGAGGCACGGAACAAGAATTTGGTAGGTCGTGTTACAATTCCGGTAGAGATAGTTATATCATTTACTGTCGTACAAATACCCTTGGAAAAGTAATGAATCTATTTCTTCTTATGAGCTAAGATAGCAGAACAGGCTGTACTCTCTAATCGTGAGAGATATCGAGATACACAGCAGGCGTATCAGACCAGATATGGCAGCAACATTCAATGCCCAAACGAATGGAAGATTTATAAACGTGCAAGATGGATTATGACGAGATAAATTGTCCGGCACGACACAGAACTTTCATAGCAAATTGATTCAATATAATCACTCCACTTGATGTCAGTGGAAAAACATGAGCCCAAGAAGTCGCGTAGAGTTTCTCTTTGGAAGGTTAGCATCAGCCATCCGGATTTGGAGAAAGTTGATCAAACTACATCAAAAAATCTATTTTAGGATGAAAATGTAGAAAATCTTAACCCTTAAATTTGCGTTTTTCTGCCATCAAAATGTGTCTTAAAAATGATATCACATTAAGTTATACAACACATACGCAAAAAATAAAAACTTATGCATTCAACAAATTCTAATAAAATGTTAAAAATCAATTCTATGTCATAGCGTAAATGTCAAAAATTAAAATATGTTTACTATGTCTTTTTGTTTTACAATTGTACATACAAGGCCCAAGCGTCACTCAAGGTAGCAGTTTACTGTGTGGAGTTGTATTAGCGTAAAAAATGACAAACGTTAGGTATATAGAGTTAAAGTAGATTTTAAAAGAAACAAGGGATAAATACCTACTCCTGTTCAAAAGATCGGAGAGGAGTGTAGACCGGGTGTCTATATCGTAGAACTGAAAAGTTCGTTTGCTACAAATTATATAGCATTCGAGAAAAGATAAAAAGTAACTATATTCATTCCACCTAGTCGTGCATTTCATTATCCTGAACGTCGTCGGGGTTTGCATATTTGATTGCAGCCGTGTCTGGAAAAAAGTAAAGAACGTGTTGACATGCAAAATCCTATATACCATTCCCTCTAAGACGTTGATGAGCATGGTACTTCCCAGCTCTTTGGAAATTTTATCTTATCGTTATCTATCCTAAACCTTTACTACCAACCATTTGTAGAAGCAGCAGGTAAAATATTGGCAAACTGCTGGATCACACACGGTTAGGTAAATTGCTGACAGACTTCCTGTTGTTTGATTTAAGGTGTTTTTGGTTGAGTAGGCATAGTTCATTATTCATAATAATTTTTCTACAATGTTTCCTTTGTTTGTCTCCTTGGATCCTCAGATAGTATTGTGACTATTAAATGAATGAACGTTTGGGTAATTGCTTTGTCAAATCTTTCAGCTGGTGTTTGTCGATCTGGAATTGTGGTGAAGTATACGGACAGCAGATGCTAACTGTTCTGTGCTAAGTGGTTTTCATGGCAACAGGAAAATTCTGTTTGTAGGTCAATTTTGCTCCGAGCTATATCAGGTTTGATGAGGATGGTTATATCGCCAGAGGTTTGGAATTCTGAATTGTGTATAATGCTTAAAAGAAAATGTTTTTGAAGACAAATAATAGCAGGATCCAATGTTTTTGACTTAGAGATACCAAGAGAAAAAATATTGAGAGTGACAAGAGGCAGAGCCAAGTGGAATTCCATGATCGCCTACGTCCTGAAAGGACACGGCACATGAAGAAGATACGATTCAGTTGCATTATTCTACATACCTGGTTTGTATTTTTTTTATAAAAATGTCATACTTCTTTAGTGTTGCGTCATCCGTTCTCTAGGATCACTTTTTTTTCTGTAGGTGTCAGAGGAAAATTTTGTTGGTGGTTGGTCATGTTGTTTGCGGGGAGGAGGAGAGGGCTTTCCGGGAACATCTATTTTGAGAGTTGGTGGACGAATTTGTTATCTTTGAGGTCTCTGATTAATGACATTTGCTTCAGGTGGAGGTTTTTGTTTTTTTAGAGATGGTATTTGAGCCGTAAGACTTTGGTTTGAAAGGTGTTCTTCCGATTTATTTAGCAATTCTGTTTGGCAGCATTTAACTGTCAGTCAGTTAAGTGCCATACATGATACTCATGTCTCGAAAGAGGCATGACTGATTGGGCAGAAGGTTGCCATTGCTTTCTGCGGTAGACTGGTTGCCGACCAAGGCTATAAAACCCAATCTGTCCTATTATTTAACCCATAACTGGCGGGAAGAGACGAATTAATACCTTTTCCAAGGGTATTTGTGCGCAAGTAATGCAAGGAATTCAACTAGAATTCGAACTCGGCTCCCCGATTTGTCGTTCCGAAACTGTATATGTTCTTTTTAGTAATCTTGGTCACTCGTTTGGTCATAACTACAGCAACTGCTCGGGGAGTGTTCTATATTTGTTTTGTTGCTATTATTGCTGACAACTGAATTCACCATCTGAGCTACATCGACATACAAGTATTTTCATGGCTGCTGCTCTGACGAACTTCTTTCCTTGGTACCCCGACCAAATATATATTAAGGTTTCACTCTTTTACTGTTGAAATAGTTAAATTTAACCACCTCTTTTATTGTAATAATTTCTATACTCGCACTTCCCGTTTGTGGAACTCCCTTCCGTTTGATTACTTCCCTGATAATTACAATCTCCAAAAGTTGAAATGCAACGTAAATTGTAACCTTTTATCTCCTTATTTCCCATCCTTATCTTATCCTTCCTTCGACATTCCCTGTATCTTGTTTTTTTTTTACCTCTCACTGTAATCTCCGGCTCACCAGTGGTGACCCTGCCTTGCTTAGGGTGAAATGATTATATATGCATATATACATCCACCGATAAGGTCGGATGGTTCTTTTGAAAAAGATTTAGTTTCCTGAGTACAATCTTCCTTTGTGGGATATCGATATATACATCCACCGATAAGGTCGGATGGTTCTTTTGAAAAAGATTTAGTTTCCTGAGTACAATCTTCCTTTGTGGGATATCGATATTTTGTTCACGTTTTTCACATTCCGGATGTTCTCTACAAATCACCTTGTGGTGCTCATATTTCTCACACTTGAAATACCTCAAGGGAACTGGGTATCCAACTTTCTCGACCTATTTTGTGTTTGAATTTGTTGATTGCCCCTACTTTATGCTTATCTTTCTATAGTTGTTGACCCTCTTGCTTTCCTAAGGCTGCATTTATTTCCCCTGCTGTAGCCCTAGTTCTAATAGTTTACTTTGAAATGTTAAGTATTTTGTATGAGTAACATCTTCACATTTTAAATTATGAAAAAATTTAATTTCCAGTATGCTATATGCAAGTAGATTGTCACTTTTCTTTTTTCTTCATTAGTCCTGCACTCCACCACGGAATGTAATTTATACTGGGAATTAACTAAGAGGGTTAAATCCAATTGCCTTATTTGAGACAGGGAGATAACGATCAGTATAATAGCATCATAAAAGGATTTTAAGTCCCTACTAATTTAGTGATTTAGTACCAAAAAAAACAAAAAACAAAACAAAACAAAACAAAAAAAAAAACACAAACTAAAATAAAGACTGATGTTTTAATATGAAACAATAATCAAATTTCTTTTTCTTCTCGACTCGAATGACCTTCAACATCACCTTCTAGAAGAAGAGTTGAATGTCATATCATTATGTGATCCGTTTGGAAAAGGTCGTTCGTAAATGTCGTTGTGATGAGATGGTAGAGCATTCACTGCCATATAAGAATAACAATATTACGTAATAGTTTAGTACTCTCTTCTTTGTTTTTAATTACTTTTTTTGTTTCTATTACATTGCTTAACTTTTGAAAGGCATTTTTCGCTATCCCAATGCGCGTTGACAAAATATCGGAGTGAAGTAAAATGTAAAGTTAAATAAGCGTAAGGAAGCTTTGTATTATCAGTTGTTACGATATTTCATTAGAGGCTGATGCTCTCCAGTGGGGTTTCTCAGTCGATAATTTGATAATATCGAGTGATGCTGTATTTTGTGCACATTTCATTTCCAATGAACAAGTATCTTGTTTTTAGTAAAAACATTGCATAACTCTGGCTTGTCAGTCATAGAGAACGCATCAAAGCAGTTAACAATGATATCGAAATATTGCAGGGTTTGTCGTGTAATGTTAGAGAATAATGGTTAATTTTGATAGAATAACACCAATTTCTTTGATGTATTCCGTGTGTGAAGTGCTTATCTTGGGCACATGCGGTGGAAATTGCAGTTTAATTCATTCTTGAAGCTGTCTTTGACGCACGCCTTATTTTATATTTTTCTTGTTATAAGTTCTTCACGCCAATCAGCAAATTTCCAGCTTAAAATTTACAGAAAAGAATTTTTAAAATCCCATGACATAGAATCATTTCTCAATCTCATTATTTTGGTTTTTTTTTAATCCGATGACAGTTTTCGTTCTAATTGAAAGCTAAATGATTAAATTTACTATTTTCAGTAAGCAAAATACTCTGGCGCATTTCAAACATAAATTACATTAATATGAATCTAAAATTTTGAGATTTCCTTAATTTTTCAATTTTTTGGCCATTTTGAGCGATCGACACATTTGTAAACAAAAGTTAATTCTCGGTTTTAAAAATCTTGCAAAATAAAATATACATCTGTGACACATTATTTTCTTTTAAATTAGCAAATTTACTGTTAAATTAATCTGATTTACACAAGTATTACTTATTTATATCATGAAATTATTTCTTAAACAGAGTTGAACTTTTTGACCTTCCCCCGTATTTGAAATGTGATGAAGGCTCGGCAGCTGTGAGATAAGACAAGTATATGGAGATCACCAGTGATATAATTGTTCAAATTGTTTTCATGTAAGGAGAAGAAACCGTGAAACACGTGTTTTTTTTATGTACACATAGAAATTACCAGGCAAAAAAAAAAAAAAAAAAAATTAAAAATCATTTTAAAAATACATGGCTAGATGATTTGCATTAAATTTTTTAATTTTCGATTTGTAAATATAGTCTTCATTTCATAAGTTACCAACCTAACGTCTACACGTCTTTCAAGCCTTTTTAATTTTCGATTTGTAAATATAGTCTTCATTTCATAAGTTACCAACCTAACGTCTACACGTCTTTCAAGCCTTTTTAATTTTCGATTTGTAAATATAGTCTTCATTTTATAAGTTACCAACCTAACGTCTACACGTCTTTCAAGCCTTTTTAATTTTCGATTTGTAAATATAATCTTCATTTCATAAGCTACCAACCTAACGTCTACACGTCTTTCAAGCCTTTTTAATTTTCGATTTGTAAATATAGTCTTCATTTTATAAGTTACCAACCTAACGTCTACACGTCTTTCAAGCCTTTTTAATTTTCGATTTGTAAATATAATCTTCATTTCATAAGTTACCAACCTAACGTCTACACGTCTTTCAAGCCTTTTTAATTTTCGATTTGTAAATATAGTCTTCATTTCATAAGTTACCAACCTAACGTCTACACGTCTTTCAAGCCTTTTTAATTTTCGATTTGTAAATATAGTCTTCATTTCATAAGTTACCAACCTAACGTCTACACGTCTTTCAAGCCTTTTTAATTTTCGATTTGTAAATATAGTCTTCATTTTATAAGTTACCAACCTAACGTCTACACGTCTTTCAAGTCTTTTTAATTTTCGATTTGTAAATATAGTCTTCATTTTATAAGTTACCAACCTAACGTCTACATGTCTTTCAAGCCTTTTTAATTTTCGATTTGTAAATATAGTCTTCATTTTATAAGTTACCAACCTAACGTCTACACGTCTTTCAAGCATTTAAAAAATATTTTTGAAACTTTATAAACTTTTATAGTTAAAAAAATTGAAAACAATTCTTTTAAAATTTCATTATTAATGGAAAAATAATTTCTTTATACTATAATGCTTTTAATTTATACTATTTATTAAAGCAATTAACAGCTTATCCAATTAAATAATGTCATAGTTTTATTGCATTTTTTATTTTACTATTCGAAGTAGATTTTCAGTAAAAGGGGCTAAATGATTGAAAAAAAAAGTAGATTATTTACATGTCTCAATGAGTCATGCGTTTAACTCATAAAACCAATTGTGCCTACAAAATTTAATTTCTTGAAATTTCATGAATTTACGTGGAGGTGGGGTAACAGATCTAAAAAGATATTTTCGCCAAGATTTTTTTAAAATAATGATTACAAAAATAATTAATTAATTTATGACTGAGTCCTGAAAGTTTCATTAAAATCTAACAATTATTTGATTTTTTGCAAGAATTTTCAAATTAATGTGTTTTCACTGGAAAAACTGATTTATGTAATAATAGGTTTTTCATCGTAAACTCTCGTAACGATTTGGCTCTCCGCTAACGAAAATAAAAACAAGGATTTTACCAAAATTTTGAAAAGATTAAAACAGAATTTTTTAAATAATAAAAAATACTTTGATCTTTGCTCTTAATAATAACAATCATTTTCATGGAAAAATTTATTTTATACTAAATTTGGGGTCTTTTTTCTTCGTACTATGCTGTTTTTTCAACGATTTACAACTTTACTAATAAGGGATAGGAATAATAATTTAAAAGTAGGTCTGATTTATATACATCCACCGGAATCCTTCATTCGCTGTGTGATACTTCGAGGCTATTTCTTATCCTGAAAATATTTTTGGATTAATTTAGAGGTATATTTTATCTCATTGTCATGGATAAAGTTTCAGATTTCTAACAAATCAAATTGACATCGTATTATTTTAAAGTAAAATTCCTTTTTATTTTACCAATGAAACTTTTTGTGTCGAAAATGGCGCTACTTGTCCTTCTAAAATATGTTAATGTAATATGCTTTTTTGTATACATCTTACACTAATAATATGTAATATGCTTTTTTGTATACATCTTACACTAATAATATGTAATATGCGTTTTTGCATGCATCTTACACTAATAATATGTAATATGCTTTTTTGCATGCATCTTACACTAATAATATGTAATATGCTTTTTTGCATGCATCTTACACTAATAATATGTAATATGCTTTTTTGCATGCATCTTACACTAATAATATGTAATATGCTTTTTTGCATGCATCTTACACTAATAATATGTAATATGCTTTTTTGCATGCATCTTACACTAATAATATGTAATATGCTTTTTTGCATGCATCTTACACTAATAATATGTAATATGCTTTTTTGCATGCATCTTACACTAATAATATGTAATATGCTTTTTTGCATGCATCTTACACTAATAATATGTAATATGCTTTTTTGCATGCATCTTACACTAATAATATGTAATATGCTTTTTTGCATGCATCTTACACTAATAATATGTAATATGCTTTTTTGCATGCATCTTACACTAATAATATGTAATATGCTTTTTTGCATGCATCTTACACTAATAATATGTAATATGCTTTTTTGCATACATCTTACACTAATAATATGTAATATGCTTTTTTGCATACATCTTACACTAATAATATGTAATATGCTTTTTTGTATACATCTTACACAACTCGAATACTTGTATCAGCAGTGTAAGGAATACTTAGTAATATATCAATTATATTGATAAATTATCAATTATATTGATAAATTTTTACTATTACAACCGTCTCGCTTATTGACCTAATGCCCTTGATTAATTCTGCTTTTAATTCACTGTCATTGGCCAGTTAATTACTTAAAGAGTATAAAATAATAGCCGAGAATGATACGGGTGTAATAGTAAAATAATACCGATGTCTTTATCATGCGTTTTTTGATCTGGATGATCTCCAGGGGAGTTCGAATCTACGAGGGTAAACTTATTTTATAATGCTCAATTATAGATCACTGTTCCCATCCACAATGGATGTGCGTTGTGGTGCAGTGAATATCGGCTCGGAACGAGAAATCGGGGAGCCGAGATCGAATTCCAGTTGAATTCGTTGCATTCGCGCAAATAATCTTGGGAAAGGTATTAATCCATCTATTCCTTCAAGTTATGGGTTAAAAAACAGGACAGATTGCGTTCTGTAGTCTTGGCTGGAAACCAGTCTACCACAGAAAGCAATGGCAACCTACTGCGGGATAGTCTTCTGTCCAGGCAGTCATTTCTCTTTCGAGACATGATCGCCCACGCGTGTTTCACGTATGACACTTAACTGACTGACTGTACCCATTGAGTCTAAATCTATACTACCCGGCCCAGGGATTGAATTCACGGACAATCCTTGGGCCGAGCAGTGTGTATTGGTCTCAGTAGAAAGAGGGTGAATAATAACTGATAAGTACTATAAAAAAAAAGGTATCCCTACTGATAATCGACCGAATGAGAATAATCTGTCATCTCAGATTAAATAAAACGTTCAGTTCGAAATTTCCTGAAGATTACCCGGATTGACAAGCACTTGATGAATGCCAGATATATTTACCCAATGACTATCTAGGCATAAATTTAATGCCGAAAGTATGGAGCACCTAGTAAGGATCGAACTCACTACTCAGTCGTAACTGATCTAGCGAGACACGCTTGCTAACCATTACCTCAAGTCGAAGTGCCAACTTGATAAAAGCCAGACAGCACAATGGCATAAACGCTGTGATAATAACAAAACTGGAGACATTGGTCCGCATGTAAATAATTTAAATTTTAATGACCCGTGGAGAAACAGCACAAATTTGATATTAAAATTAACAAAAACAAAAACATTTTTATATGATTGTTCAAAGAGGGGAATATAGCCGTATAGGTAGCTGAAGATCTATATAACTCGTGTCTAGGACTGTAGCATTTAGTGCTACAAGATCGTCTCCAGAGAGGAAAGAATGGCAGGTAATTTTTGTAATTTTACTAGCCATCGAGTTGAACTAGATATATCATTATTGTTCTGAAATAACACACACACAAGCACACACACAATGGAGCATCAAACAATGCCTTTTATATGTCTTTTCTACAAATTTGTATACATAGAATTAAGTTTGGAGAGTAATTGACGGCCATAAGGGTGGTAGTATCATTCAATGAAAGCAGTTAGAGAAAGCCTCTAAAAATTCCAGATTTTCACTTTTATGTCCATGAAGTTAGACAAAAAACATTATGCAGAATTATATTTATTTCATAAACACAATAGCACTTTAAAAAATTCAGTAATTTTTTCAACATATTTTTCTATGTTAGCTCGTCATTATAAACAACTGTATGTTTTCTTTTAAAATGGAGAAAAACTTCCGTGAGGACCGACTGTTTTAAAAGAAACGTACATGTTGCGATGGATAAATTGTTGTCTAAACTATGCTAAAATGAAAATAACATTTTAACATATATATTTTCCAAAATTACAACAAAAATGTCTTGAAATAATAAGGTGTAAATTTGTTCAATAAAATCACCATTGGCTTCGACCACATCCTCCAGACAACTTCGGAATCTCCTGCATCTCTTCTTGATTGTTTCTTTGATTTCCTTAATTTGGCGAATGCTGCCATAATCCTTGGTGTTCATCTTTGGTGTTACAAGGAGTTTAATTAGTCTCTTGCTCTATTGCGCCCCACGCATAATGATCAAGTTTGTTGCAGTCTAGGAAGTTAGGTGACCAGATGTAAGGCGTGATGTGTTCGCAAAAATTGACAGCTTTGACTGAGTACACCTGCTTGTGTTGCATAGTGCGCAGTCCTGTTGCCAGACATAGGGCCGTCTAGCAGCCATTCCCATGACCAAGGGCAGCATTACATCCTCAAGACACTAGATGTTGACCTCTTTTGAGATGATGAAGGAAGGCCTAACATCGCCATCACAGGTGATTACTTCAAACACCTTAATCACTATTAAACTCATCTAACTCAAAAAATGCTCATGTTAAAGCTTCTGGCGTGAATACTAAGCAGTACAGTCAGTCAGTTAAGTGTCATACGTGAAACACGCTTGGACGATCATGTCTCTTTCGAGACATCACTGACTGGGCAGAATATTATCCCGCAACATGTTGCCATTGTTTTCTGCGGTAGATTGGTCGCCAGCCAAGGCTATAGAACCAAATCTGTTCTGCTATTTAACCCATAACTGGAGGGGAAAGACGGATTATTACCTTTCCCAAGGGTATTTGTGCATAAGTGAATGCAATGGATTCAACTGGAATTCGAACTCGGCTCCCCGATTTCTCTTTCCGAGCCGATATCCACTGCACCACAACGCACATCCACCAAGCAGTACAGCATGCCTTTTTTAAATTTTTGGTGGCGTGAATTGCGTCATGGTGCTCTTTTTCTCACATACGGCGCCAAACTGACCCTGCAATATTATACTACACAGTCGACAAAATCAAAAGGCACCCCACATAAAAAAAGCTGTCACACGCTACCTTAGTTGGGAAATCAGATAAATAATATAAACAAAAAGTACTTTTCTTTTATATAAAATGAAATAAAATTTGAAAATGTCAAATTGTAAATGAAATTTTTAACTTAAAAAATTTTTTTTGCTAAAGTTCTCTACCAAATTCCAGGACATCAGATTAAATATCAAAATTATTTTGGAAGGCAAAAAGGCTGTTCTTAATGAATAATAGAATCTCAGGTAATATGTAACTAGTAAGGTATACGCAATTTTATTTGGAGATTTCTGTTTATTCCTTTCTCCTTAATTTTTTAAAGTTTTTTACTTTTTTACTATTTGGACAGCACCCTCTCATATATAGTAATATTTTTAGTGTCTATTACTTAAAAGAAAGTTAATCCCCCAGTTTATGCCCGGTACCAAAAAAAAAAAACAAAAAAAAAACAAACACGCCCTCATTTTTTTTTTCAAACCGGTCTGCTTCTCAAAATCTGACAAAATTTCAGAAATTGTAAAGTCAGGCAAAAATTAGGATTTTCTTGAAAAATATTTTCCAGATTGGTTATCAAAATCCAAGAAAAAACTCAATATTATTCAATTTAAAAAATTTTTTTTACTAACTGACTTTTAACTATTTAATTCGAAAGAGTCGCCACTTACAAACCATAAATGCTACCTGATGCTAGTAATAATAAGTATATTACATCAGTTTACTTTTAATTAAAAAAAATGTTTGTTTCATTCAATATATGAAAAAAGACTGAAAACATAGTTAAGAAAATGTTAGGATCATAAAAATAACAGGAATGATGGCAAGGCCAATTATTTCTGATATTTAAAAAAGAAAATCCAATAAATTAAAAGAAAAAATACAATAACAAAATAAAACACGCTCTGTAAATATGTATTCGGGAATAGCTTTTCAAGTCTTACCTTAGATAAGTAGAATTTTCTGAGAGCAAACCTGGATTCTATTAAGGAATAATACAATTTCGGGTAATATATAGCTAGAAAGGTTATTAAATGACGTATTGTCTCCCTTCCTCCTTAATTCTTTCCTTTCTTTCTTATCTCTGAAGTATTTCATTGGCTACTAATACACGAGAAAAAATCGTTATCTGATGCGAGCGATATATATACACGCACCTATCCACCGATATATAAATATAATGTTGGTATATGTATACCTCAGAGTGCCCACTCAAGCACAATACAGCTTAAGTTACAGTACTCACCCTAGTTTCAGTAGCGCAAGGCTTTCGTTTCTAAGTCCAGTCGATTGTACGACAAATAGACAATCACTATTTTGATGAAAATATACTATAACTGAAGAATAGAGTGTTTAGCTACTATACCTTACAGCTTGAACTTATATTACGTGAGCATGAACTTATATTGCTGTACTAGCAGTATAGCCCGGCATTACTCGGGTGTAATGAAGGCTTTAAAACTAATCCATGGTCCTGGAGCTCAGACTCTTTGGACGTTGACACGAAAGACTAAAAAGCAATAGTTGTTTCCAGTTAAAGCGAAACCGTAGACTGAAAAAAAATGAATGAATGTAAGTCAAATTTTGCTTTTCAAATAAGTTTTTTCGTCGTAAACTGAATTTTGAAGGCTAAATAAGTCCTCTGAGTAAATGGTATCATGGCTGACACGAAGAACTACAATTATACCTACTTAGAGCCAAACCCGAAGCAAAAACTAAAATAAAAGGGCTGAAAAAAAATACAGACATATAGGCAGATAAACAGACACACACACAAACATCTTGCCTTATATATATATATTTATTATCGATTTTCTGCACTTTTGTAAGAACTGCAACCTTGAAACTTCAGAATATAGTTTCTTATATCTTTGTCTATGAGTGTATCAAATTTGATTAAAATCGAACCACTCCTTCTATAAACCAATTTTATTCGATTATCGATTTTCGATATTTATCGGGGGCACCTCGACACAAAACCTAGCTAAGAACACTCGCAGACGCTTATAGTACAACTGTGTAAATTTTCAAGAAAATCGGTTCAGCCGTTTCGGTGTCTATAGGTAACGGACACACACACACACACACACACACACACACACACACACACACACAAAGTTCCATTTATAAATAAGTTTAGATGTCAGATTTTATTAGCAAGTGAATGTATTTAATTAAAGATGTTTGGGAGAACATTACAAATTGCCACAACTCATATTAATGTCGAAGCACTGGAAAAAATTACAAAATAAATGACTGAAAGACTCATGAAGGCTATATAATGTCAAAAATTCCATATTGATGTATAAAATAATGAAATAATTTATTTAGGTATATGGGATATTCTGTTAAAGAAATACATATTTCTATGGCCAATACATTTTTGGATACATTTATAATTGAATATTGATACGCTTGTTTTCATTATAAAACATGAGACACTCAAAACAAATTATTATCAATGTTTTTTTCAATACGTATCGATACTGCAAGCTGAAAATCCTATGTTATATTTGTAATATAAATATAAGTAGGACCGCCCGCAAAAAAGTGATACCTTATGTTTAAAATGCATTCAGAAATATGATTGTTTGCTTTGTTTTTATGGCATATCAACCTCGGCGGGTCATTTATTGCCAACGAAATATTTTTTTTTATTTATTTTATTGCTGGTAATACCTTTTTCTTTCAACAATTTTATTTTTGTTTTTTTTTTATATAAGTTTTGTGTCTAGTAATACTTTTGTCTTTTCGAGAATCAAGATTCATTGGGATTTGTTTTTAAGGGCAAGTCCCACCCTGTTATTTAACCCATAACTGGAGGGAGGGGATGGATTAATACCTTTCCCAAGGGTACAAAAAGTGAATGCAGAGTATTCAACTGGAATTCAAACTCGGCTCACCGATTTCTCTTTCCGAGCCGATATCCACTGCACCACAACGCACATCCGTCACTATACGCTTACAGCACCAGGTATTCCTAAGTGGTCACCCATCTAAGTACTGACCAGGCTCAACGTTGCTTAACTTCGGTGATCGAGCGAGAACTGGCGTATTCAACGTGATATGGCCGTAAGCCTCAGGAATATGAAATGATTTTGTTGAAACTTTTATTTTAGTTTTAATTTCAACCAACAGATTACCTTTAGTATTTCAAATAATCAACATAGATTAGTAAGTGTATATCAAAACTTTTATTTTAGTTTTAATTTCAAACTACTAGATTACCTTAGTATTTCAAATAATCAACATAGATTATGGTATCAAAATTTTTATTTTAGTTTTAATTTCAAACTATCGATTACCTTTAGTATTTCAAATAATCCAATATAGATTAGTATATCAAAACTTTTATTTTAGTTTTAATTTCAAACTAACATTCACTTTTGTATTTCAAATAATCAACATAGATTAGTGTATATCAAAAATCTTCATTTTAGTTTTAATAAACCTTAACAGATTTACCTTTAGTATTTCAAATAATCAACATAGATTAGTAACAAAACTTTTATTTTAGTTTTAATTTCAAACTAACAGATTACCTTTAGTATTTCAAATAATCAACATAGATTAGTGTATATCAAAACTTTTATTTTAGTTTTAATTTCAAACTAACAGATTACCTTTAGTATTTCAAATAATCAACATAGATTAGTGTATATCAAAACTTTTATTTTAGTTTTAATTTCAAACTAACAGATTACCTTTAGTATTTCAAATAACTAACATAGATTAGTGTATATCAAAATTTTATTTTATTTAATTTCAACTAACAGATTACCTTTAGTATTTCAAATAATCAACATAGATTAGTGTATATTTGCAACTTTGTTTTAGTTTTAATTTCAAACTAACAGATACTCTGGTATTTCAAATAATCAACATAGATTAGTGTATATCAAAACTTTTATTTTAGTTTTAATTTCAAACTAACAGATTACCTTTAGTATTTCAAATAATCAACATAGATTAGTGTATATCAAAACTTTTATTTTAGTTTTAATTTCAAACTAACAGATTACCTTTAGTATTTCAATAATCAAATATAGATTAGTGGTATCAAACTTTATTTTAGTTTTTAATTTCAAACTAACAGATTAATTATATTTCAAATAATCAATATAGATTAGTGTATATCAAAATCTCTTTATTTTAGTTTTAATTTCAAACTAACAGATTGTCTTTGTATTTCAAATAATCAAATATGATTATGTATATCAAAACTTTTATTTTTATTAATTTCAAACTAACAGATTACCTTTAGTATTTCAAATAATCAACATAGATTAGTGTATATCAAAACTTTTATTTTAGTTTTGAATTTTCAACTAACAGATTACCTTTAGTATCAAATAATCAACATAGATTAGTGTATATCAAAACTTTTATTTTAGTTTTAATTTCAAACTAACAGATTACCTTTAGTATTTCAAATAATCAACATAGATTAGTGTATATCAAAACTTTTATTTTAGTTTTAATTTCAAACTAACAGATTACCTTTAGTATTCTAATAATCAACATAGATTAGTGTAGTGTTCAAAATCTCTTATTTAGTTTTAATTTCAAACTAACAGATTACCTTTAGTATTTCAAATAATCAACATAGATTAGTGTATATCAAAACTTTTATTTTAGTTTTAATTTCAAACTAACAGATTACCTTTAGTATTTTAAATAATCAACATATTAGTGTATATCAAAACTTTTATTTTAGTTTTAATTTCAAACTAACAGATTACCTTTAGTATTTCAAATAATCAACATAGATTAGTGTATATCAAAACTTTTATTTTAGTTTTAATTTCAAACTAACAGATTACCTTTAGTATTTTAAATAATCAACATAGATTAGTGTATATCAAAACTTTTATTTTAGTTTTAATTTCAAACTAACAGATTACCTTTATATTTCAAATAATCAACATAGATTAGTATATCAAAACTTTTATTTTAGTTTCTTAATTTCAAACTAACAGATTACCTTAAGTATTTCAAATAATCAACACAGATTAGTGTATATCAAAACTTTTATTTTAGTTTTAATTTCAAACTAACAGATTACCTTTAGTATTTCAAATAATCAACATAGATTAGTGTATATCAAAAACTTTTATTTTAGTTTCACTTCAAACTAACAGATTACCTTTTAGTATTTCAAATAATCAACATAGATTAGTGTATATCAAAAACTTTATTTTAGTTTTAATTTCTAAACTAACAGATTACCTTTAGTATTTCAAATAATCAACATAGATTAGTGTATATATCAAAATCTTTATTTTAAATAATTTGTAAACTAACAGATTATCTTTAGTATTTCAAATAATCAACATAGATTAGTGTATATCAAAACTTTTATTTTAGTTTTAATTTCAAACTAACAGATTACCTTTAGTATTTCAAATAATCAACATAGATTAGTGTATATCAAAACTTTTATTTTAGTTTTAATTTCAAACTAACAGATTACCTTTAGTATTTCAAATAATCAACATAGATTAGTGTATATCAAAACTTTTATTTTAGTTTTATCAAAACTTTGTCAGATTACCTTTAGTATTTCAAATAATCAACATAGATTATGTATCAAACTTTTATTTTAGTTTTAATTTCAAACTAACAGATTGTCTTTAGTATTTCAAATAATCAAATATAGATTAGTGTATATCAAAACTTTTAAATATATTTTAGTTTTAATTTCAACCAACAGATTACCTTTAGTATTTCAAATAATTCAACATAGATTAGTGTATATCAAAACTTTTATTTTAGTTTTAATTTCAAACTAACACTACCTTTAGTATTTCAAATAATCAACATAGATTAGTGTATATCAAAACTTTATTTTAGTTTTTAATTTCAAAACTAACAGATTACCTTTAGTATTTCAAATAATCAACATAGATTAGTGTATATCAAAACTTTTATTTTAGTTTTAATTTCAAACTAACAGATTACCTTTAGTATTTCAAATAATCAACATAGATTAGTGTATATCAAAACTTTTATTTTAGTTTTAATTTCCCCTAAACTAACAGGATTACCTTTAGTATTTCAAATAATCAACATAGATTAGTGTATATCAAAACTTTTATTTTAGTTTTAATTTCAAACTAACAGATTACCTTTAGTATTTCAAATAATCAACATAGATTAGTGTATATCAAAACTTTTATTTTAGTTTTAATTTAAATTAACAGATTATCTTTAGTATTTCAAATAATCAACATAGATTAGTGTATATCAAAACTTTTATTTTATGTTTTAATTTCAAACTAACAGATTATCTTTAGTATTTCAAATAATCAACATAGATTAGTGTATATCAAAACTTTTATTTTAGTTTTAATTTCAAACTAACAGATTACCTTAGTATTTCAAATAATCAACATAGATTAGTGTATCAAAACTTTTATTTTAGTTTTAATTTCAAACTAATGATTACCTTTAGTATTTCAATAATCAAACATAGTATATATATATATATGTATATACATAGTATATATATATATATGTATATACATAGTATATATATATATATATGTATATACATAGTATATATATATATATGTATATACATAGTATATATATATATATATGTATATACATAGTATATATATATATATATGTATATACATAGTATATATATATATATGTATATACATAGTATATATATATATATGTATATACATAGTATATATATATATGCATATACATAGTATATACATATATATACATATATATATATATATATGTATATACATATATATATATATATATGTATATACAAGTATATATATATATATATATATATATATATATATATGTATATACATAGTATATATATATATGTATATACATAGTATATATATATATATGTATATACATAGTATATATATATATATGTATATACATAGTATATATATATATATATGTATATACATAGTATATATATATATATATGTATATACATAGTGTATATATATATATATGTATATACATAGTATATATATATATATGTATATACATAGTATATATATATATATGTATATACATAGTATATATATATATATATGTATATACATATATATATATATATATATGTATATACATCGTATATATATATATATATGTATATACATAGTATATATATATATATGTATATACATAGTATATATATATATATGTATATCAAAACGAATTCAAGTTGATTAGAATATTTTTTTGATTATCGATAACAACATCTTTATTAAAAATCTTCAAGAATTAAAATTTACTTTATGAAACTTTGAGAAAAACTAATTGATTTAAAGTTTGATTAATCTTCATTGAAACTGTTTACATTTATTTTAATATACCGCATAAAAAACTGTTTTAACGCATTGGTTGGTGTTTTTATGAAATGATGACACATTAATCAGAAGCCTGGTGTTTTGGAAAATTAAAAGTTTTATCAGATATATATATATATATATATATATATTATATCCAAGTGAATAAGGAACGAGGAAAAATTTACAACGTTCAAAACATTAATTTAAAACAGTGCTCGATATAAAATATAAAGCTGTGAATATTTATTATAAATTATATTTTAGAACATGTACAATTTTTTTGATAGATATCCACTACAAATTGTACATTTTGTTTTGACATTGGACTTACAATGTCTCATCAGGTGGTGTGGAAAGGAATGGAAGGCCTCTTTGCTTATATTTGGCAAGTTTTGTGTGGGATGTTGGTGGGGGTTAGTGATAAGGGAGTAAGTCTTGTAAATTGTCTGTTAGAATTTTGAAGAAAGTGGGGTGGGTAGGGAATATAGTTGATTAATGAAAGTGTCGGTAATTTTGTAGACAGATTTAACATTAGAAAATGGTGTATAGATTTTATGGCCGCCTGGCTAGTCTTTGTTCTTTGGGCTTATTAGAGGGGAAGAGTAAGGAGGTGTAAAGGATGGGAAGGGATGGGCTTGAACCTATCCTTAATGTTTATTTGTATAACTATAGAATATTTTTGTATTTAGGCACAAATTTTATAATTAATCTAACTTTGTATATTTAACTTTAATTTTGAATTTAGGAAATCACTTTTTTCTATAAAAGTTTGAATTAGATTATAGTTTGTGGTGTGTAATAGGTAATATTTGATGTAAGATTGTTGTTAGTACTATAAAGGTTTATCGTTTTTAGGGGATCCTGGTTTTGGTTTTTGCAGTATTTTTTTAGCATGATTGTAAGGTTAGTTCTTTAATGTGTTTGCAGTTTACTGGGGTTTCATGCATCTGGTTTAAAAGTTTGTCGCTATTCATGTGTTTAATGATTTCAATTTTTTCTTAAAGACAAAGTAAACATGATTCCTTTATTGATTTAGCTGTTCTTGCTTGTTTGAGGATTTTCCATTTAATATTAGGTGTTTTATTTTCGTTTTTTAACTTCCAAAAGTGTTTGGAAAGAGGCGTCATGTTTTGTTTTTCTTTGTCATTGAAGGATAAGAGGTGATTGCAAAAGCGCCGTTTAAATACGTTCATGGTGTTTCCGATATACATTTTTCATCTTTGGAGTTCTCCATGGATAACATCGAACACATATATTAGGGATTTCGTTAAACATTTATTAGGAATGGGGCATTGGTTTGGATTTTTACAGTTACAAAGTTTGTTATTCTGGGGCAGACTGGTATTAGTGTTGGAGTTATTTTGCTTGTGTGCTTTTAATGTTCTCAGATATAATTTATATATATATATATATATATATATATATATCGATAGATAGATAGATATGTTGTGACACTATTTACAAAGGTGCTAGTAAATTGAAAAAAAAAACAGAGGACAGAAAAACACTGATTTTTCGACAGACGGAAGATATACTGATGATCAGACGAAGGAAAATAGAAGAAAATGGTAATTAGGGTTTTTCGTCTGCCGAAGAGAAAAAGAGAGGAACGATAAAACAATGTGAGCATCTGGTTTTGGTCAAGACTGAGATTAAAGGATACCATATTCTAAGGACTTTTTAAGAAAGAATAGATCATATTTTTTTACGACCATTGAAACGAGCGGCCAGCTTAGATAATATTTTTACAATTGTATATGTGTGGTGAATACGGAATTAAAAGTCACTGTCTTCTCTTCACTGCCTACAAATTTCGTAATCCAGTGTGAAATCTAATTCTGACCAATAGGAAAAAGGATTGACTCCGTACTGAAGGAAAAAGACGAAGCCAAATTTCGAGATCCGATGTTAATTATTTTCTAACCAATGAAATGGAGCGAATTTACAAAACTGAGAGAAGTTAACAAGCCTGTGTGAAAAAGTATTTTGATATATATATATATATATATATATATATATATATATACATATAGCAAGAAAGAAAGTAGAATCACTCAGATGGGAGAAGAAATCAGATAAGGCTCCGCTACAATGTAAAGGAAAAATTTCAAGCCGCTGAACCGGGTATGTATCGACGACATATATTCCCTCTCCTTCTCGTGTGCTATTTTCCTTTATCTCTTCTTCGTCCTCACCATATTGCCGTCAACAAGGAAGGAGACAACAACAGCAATAAGACAGTTCAACTGAATCCTAAAAAGTAATTTCGATGAGTATAATTTTCTTTTATTGCTTTACATTTCTTTTCCTATTCTCGCCGTCCGCTAAAAAGAAAGAAAGGAACACAGACTTTATTACTACCCAGTTAATCTTTTTTGCATACACACATTTCGCTACAACTACGAACTGTAGATTGATTTAACTCAGTAGTACACTTTTTCTTTGAACAGTTACACAATAACTTCACTTCCTAAAAATTGATGTTATTCTGTTCTGTAAATAAATTTTCATTTAAACATACAAACGAATCACTTTTATTCTTTCCAACTTTATCTTGTGGAGAGTTCAGGTATGCTTAGCACAAGGCCAATTTAATAAATACGATCGAGCTCCCTATATATATGTAACAGTTCTGGGCGCGAAATTTAGTCGATTGATAAGAATTTAAAAGGCAGGCACGATTCCAAAAAAAGAAATTATAAAAAATACTAATTAAATTTTTCGTCTGCCGAAGTGCAATAAAACGTCTCAAATCAAGGGGTTGTTGTCTTTTGTTGTCAAAAAGGCCGAAACGATAAATTCCGGATGCGGAACGACCACACAGAAGCACGATCAGAGTTTTAGCGATAATTAAAACTTGGACATTTGGGCTAGACCACACCTCCACGCCCCTCGTGCAGTGATGGTGATAGGCACTCGCACAAAGCAGAAAGGAGACGGGTTTGATCAGTTGACCAAAAAGAGGAGAAGGTTCAGGTAGAATTCCAAGGACGGAAAAGATACTCTCCATATTTGGACATGTGCAATGCGAGACCTGAACGGTTGTTTAGAGAACGCTGGTATTCCTAGAGCACATCATGTTTCACCCCAGCCCTTGCGCAAGGATCAGTAAAAAGAACAGAACGCCGAGAAAAGTCAGTTCGACCGGCCACCGAAAGTGAGGTGGTTCGGCCGGCCAGGAAGGCGGCAACAAAGTGAAGAGAGTGTGAAGAGATATGCAGACAGAGAACTACAGCAGACCAGAAGACAGTGTGGGCAGACAAGAAATTTCAACGGCGAGTTCAGCCAGCCATCTTTTGCAATAGAGACCCAACGTAAAGAGGCAGGCCGGATAGACCACGCGGAGATATAACACATGAGGCATTTAACGGTAGACATGAAGAGATACAGACTGGAAGAGAGAGAGAGAGAGAGAAAGAGAGAGAGAGAGAGAGAGAGAGAGAGAGAGAGAGAGAGACTATCGCTTTTGCTTGATCTAATGTGCTTTACCGCCCTGAAGAAAAACCTCTGACATAAAGCCTTGTTCCAGAAGTCTCGTTAAAAACCAAGACAGCGTGATAATCTGGAAGGGTCGATAGTTATTGCATGGGGAATATAGACTCGTTTGAGCCATCAATAACAACTTTGTATCCATTGTATAAATTCTTTTTTTTATCATTTTTTGTGTGACTTTACTTTGGCAGGACCAAACCAAGTCATCGATTCCTGTCAACCATTCAGACCAAGTCAGTCTTGTGAGCAATCAACACAACGTTGAACGAGACAAGCCTTGGACCGAAGCAATCAACTCCATAATCAGCCGAGGGGACTGAGCTTGAGTGCGAACCAGTCTAGGTTGAACCTCGTATGATGCCTGTACAAGGAATGACTTCCTTTAACTCATGTTTATCTCTCTAACTACGCGAGGGTTTTGAGAAGTTGTCGGACTAAGCTCTTTCCAAAATATATACGAGGGATCGATGTTAAACTTTACTTTTTTGTGATTTTGAAAATATTTCTTATTTGGGCCCAGGATATTGTCGAAATTTTTTTGTTATTTTAATAAATTTGGTTTTCTGCTGCGAGTGTGTCCGGGGTTTCATCACAGGTTGTAAATGTTAAATCCGTAAAATGATATATATTCTGAGTCAAGAACATATTCGGAAAATATTTAATCGAAAACGAGCTTGAAAATGTCATTTTTATGAGGATTCTAATTGAAGAATAAACTTTGTCCTTTAAACAAGCATTATTTGATTTGAAATGTTTCGGTTAGATAACTGACTAATTTTTCGCTCATAAAGTAATGTTTGGGCTTAATAGTTGATTGATTGATTATTTGTTTCAGCAACATATCAATACCTGTGGGTCGTTTAATGCTAAAACTGGCTTTTTTATTCAAGAATATTCCAAAAAGTTTCAAGTGGTAGTGGCATTTTTAAAATTGTTCTCATATTACAAGTTGTATAGTTCGTGAGTCTTTCAGAATGTACGTTTATGGTTCAAAGTCCAAGTTCTATTTTCTAGAGAAGTTGGAAGTATTGTTTTCTTCAAATATTCTATTATTGGGCAGTAGCTACATTTTATGAAGAGCATTTTAAGATTTTGTACTTGGTAATAGTTTTTTTTTTTTAAGGCATAACAACCTCAATGGGTTATTTAATGGTAATTTAAGAATTTTAGGATAGTGAATATAATACATCCTTTGTAAGAAATCAGTTTTTAGATCATGTTTCATTGATGTATTTTTGTAAAAAGGGTTTCCTGTCGAGAGACTAGTTTCACTGTTTCGGTTTATTTCGTTTATGACATATCAACCTCAATTGGGTTATTTAATACCGACATTCATTCTTTTAACCAATATTGAAGTACCCTCACTTCGTCTATTCTCTATTGTTAATACATTTATTTTGTGGAGAGTTTAATAACCTTTAAAGTCAATTTAGTAGTTTCTTTGAGAGAGCAAACAACAAAGTAACCAAAAAAGTTTTGTCCGCTTTTTGATTAGTCATTGAATGAAGTTGAAATATATATGAAATGCGTGTAGCAATTGTTTTCAAAATTGGGACAGCCGGAAGTAAGAACATCAGACGTTATAATAAACACGCGCACCGTGCCCGGCCATCAGTTATAAGCCGGACAGCTGTGAGAAGGATGGAAGTGTCTAGAGATCTCGTTCGGGGCTGTTTGCTTTACGACTTCAAAGTGGGCTTATCAGCAGATGCATCAAGTCGTCACACATGTCAAGCGTTTGAGGATAGTGCTGTGAATGAACGTACTGCAAGGCGTTGGTTTCGAAAATTCAAGTCAGGAGATTTGTGTCTCCATGATGAGCATCGCAGTGGACGATACCAGGTCTTGAATGACGGAGTCCTGATAGCGGCCATTGAAGAGGACAGTAGTCGAACGTATGATGAACTTGCAAGACAGTTCAACGTTTCCGATGAAACCGACTTCACTTGCACCGCCTAGGTAAGACGTACAAACTTAGCAAGTGGGTTCCGCAAACGCTCTTGGAGGTCCACAACGTACAACGAGTGGCAGCCTGTGTATCACTGCTTTCACACCATCGTACCGCATCCTTATTCAATCGATTGTTTACCAGTGATGAAAAGTGTGTTCTGTACAAAAATCCCAAGCGTTCCAGACATTGGTTGTTTCCTCAGGATGCTGTCCCTTCCACCGCAAGACCGGCTATGCACTCACGCAAGATTATGCTTTGTGTCTGGTGGACAGGTCGTCAAGTGGTTCATTATGAACTGCAACCAACGGGCCAAACGGTCACTGGAGACCTATACTCGCAGCAATTGAAACGTGTGCAACATGCATTGCGCCAGAAGGAGCCAGCACTGATGAATCGCAAAAGTGTGCTTTTCCTCCATGACAACACCAGGCCGCAGGTCACGCGAGTGGTCAGGGATACCATACAGCAACTTGGGTGAAACTTTGTGCCATCCACCTTATTCACATGATCTTGCGCCATCCGATTACCACCTCTTTTCCTCGCTGGATAATCGTCTTCGTGGGAAATCCTTCACCAATGAAGCAGACTTGCGCAAAGCCCTCACAGACTTCTTTGCGTCAAAATCCCCCGAGTTATACCGAATTGAACAGCTGGAGACCCGTTGGCAGAAGGTGGTGGATGCCGATGGCGATTACTTCAAAGACTAAATATAAGTTACACATACTGTGAAGCCTTTTCTTTTTTTTTTTTTTCCTTTAAAAACGGACATAATTCTTTTGGTTACCTTGTATATTTGGATTGTAATCTCTGTAAAATTTGTTTGATTATCTCAAAGTCTGCTTTAACACATATACAGTTCCATTGTATCATGCTTGTTTGTTCATTTGAGTGATAATTATTGTATCTTAGTGTTAGATTTCGTAAGATTTGATTATCCGAGCTTACACACATCTACACTTCTTTAAAATAAAGACAGTCAGTTCACTAAATTTTACCATGTGCTGACGTCTGTAAAATCAAAAATACAACTTCAGGAGCAAGGAAAAATCTTAAAAGTTGATCCATTTCTCTTTTCTACAAACGTAAAAAAAAAACGCGTTAATTTTGCCTCTCTGGGCAGAGAGCCACTGGTCGTGTGACCGAACGTCAAGTCCGGGCAACCTGAATTTTCTTACTCTCTCACTTTCTCTTTCTTCCTCATGTGCTAACAATAAAGAAAGGAAGAACTACGCAGCGAGTCACAGTCGTTGACTGTACGTTTCATATAGGCAACATGCCCTTTTCATATTATCTCACTCACTCTTTCACACCGCAATAATTGATTCTCCTCTTTCCTCATTGACTTGTCGGCAACAAAAGAAAGAGACTCAGCAACATCAGATTTGTCTTTTCTTTGAAAAGAAAAGGTGAACAGAAACATCATAATCACGTTTATTTATTTCTCAGAAAAAGGGTTAACTGTTTGCCAATAGCTGGAAACCTAACAGGTGTTACCACCCCGGGTCAGGGTCGACCTGAAAACAACCGCAATTACGAGGTGGCTCCATGCTCCACAAAACCTCCCAATTGGAGGCCTTGCTTCCAGATGTAGTTAATCATCAAACTGAGGACGCAACAAAAATTGATGTCATTATTCTCGTTAAATCAATTTCCACTTAATCTTTAAAAACGAGACCCTTTTGTCTTTGTGTAACCCTCTGATACTTTCAAATATGGTGATCTCGGTTACGTTTGAAACAAGTCCATTTCGCAAACATTGCCAACGCTCTCTACAAGCAGATTTTAAGGATGACGATGATTTTAGTTATTTATTTCCACACTTTCTATACTGTTTGTTTTCCTTGTTAGTGAACTTGTTATTTGTAGAGTATTTGTGTGTTCTTGATTATTTTGTTATTTTCATTTTTTATAATCTTTGAGTTGTCACCTTGTCTTTTTGCTTTTAATTCTGTTTCTGTTTTTAGATTGAGATTTTGTTTTGCATTAAGCTTTGATTCGTATTTATTCCGTCATTTTTCTTGTAATTTTTTTCATTTGAGAAGTTTTGAGTTTCTTATTGTTAAAAGTTTGTTAGTGAGTTTCTTGTTGGCTTTACATTGTTTGTGGATAGTTTTGGTTCAGTGGTATGCGTTGTTTTCTAGTTTGCAATTGGTTTTAATGTTTTTAATGTATTTTTAATTTTAAATTAAAAATCTTAGTTCTTTTGTTTCATGTAATTTGTTTGATATTATACTTTTATAGTTATAATTGATGTCTTGTGTAATTTTTTGTATATGATGGTGTATTGTTTGTCTTAAGGCGTTTCTTTGCTTCTGAGCAGAAAAAAGTTTTTTGATGTGTTTAATATTTAATAAATCCTTTTCTTTTTGCCAAGTTTCACAGTCCCTGGAAGTTGCCGTATGATTTCGTTTACAGTTCGGACATTTGGTTTCATTTGGTCATTAGGATCGTTCTCCCCACATTTTCCATATACCAACTTCCTTGTACATTTATTCGTACTGTTTCCATATCTTTGAAAGTTGAAACATCTTAATGAGTTTGAAATATATCTAAACTTATTTATAAATGGACTTTATCTGTGTGTGTGTGTGTGTGTGTGTGTGTGTGTGTGTGTGTGTGTGTGTGTGTGGCTGGCTATGTGTGTGTTCGATACCTATAAACTCCGAAACGGCTGAACCGGTTTTCTTGAAAATTTACACAGTTGTATTATAAGCGTCTGCAAGTGTTCTTAGTTAGGTTTTGTGTCGAGGTACTCCCGATAAATATCGAAAATCGATAATCGAAAAAATCGGGTTATAGAAAGAGTGGTCCGATTTTAATCAAATTTGATACACTCATAGACAAAGACATCAGAAACGATATTCAGAAGTTTCAAGGTTGCAGTTCTTACAATAGTACAGAAAATCGATAATATATATATATATATAAAAGGCAAGATGTTTTGTGTGTGTCTGTTTATCTGCCTATATGTCTGTTTTTTTGTTTTTTTCAGCCCTTTTATTTTAGTTTTTGCTTCGGGCTTGGCTCTAAGTAGGTATAATTATAGTTCTTAATCTCAGCCATGATACCATTTACTCAGAGGACTTATTTAGCCTTCAAAATTCAGTTTACGACGAAAAAACTTATTTGATATCGATACCAGGAAATCAAAATTTGACTTACATCCATTCATTTTTCTTTCAGTCTAATGTTTCGCTTTAACTGGAAAAAATTATTGCTTTTTAAGCTTTCGTGCCAACGCCCAAAGAATCTGAGCTCCAGGACCATGGATTAGTTTTAAAGCTTTCATTACACCCGAGCAACGCCGGGCTATACTGCTAGTACAAGATACGTGGTGAAGTACCAACACTGGTGAAATACAGAATGCTTTTGATAGTCATGATGTAAGACTTATGTACATGCTTCCTAAAGAGGCCGATGCACACCCCAGTTCCAATATGGAGCTAATTCGTTCAAAAGATGGCAGAACAGTTCTGCGTGATCCAACTAAAATTCTGGGTAGGTGGCGAACATATTTTGATAAGTTTCTAAACCGCATTTTATCGTTGATAACGATTTCATCCAATCTATTCCATCTAGCCTATTCTAGACGAAGTTGAAAGGGCCATGGCGAAGTTCAGTAATGGTAAGTCACCAGGAATGGATGGCTTAGGTGCAGCGATTTTTAAATGTGGCGGGACTTCAGTCATGTAGCGTTTCAATAATCTACTTGTTAAATTGTGGACAGATGGGCATGTACCCCAAGAGTGGAAATATGATCTTATGATTGTGCTCCCTAAGTGAAAAAGTGCAAAGGATGATTGTGGTAACTCCACATATATTGTTTTGCTTTGTGCAGCTGGAAAAAGTATTGTGCAGAATTATGCATGATCGTCCTCAGTGTCATGTCGCAAATGAGTTTCTCCCATAATCTCAATGTGGTTTGCAGAGTGAAAGGGATACTATTGACATTATATTCACGGGAAGGCAACTTCAGAACATAGTTTGTCCTGAGGAATTTGTCAAAATGCTGAGATTTCATGACGATATGCGGGCTTAGGTAAATGTAGGTGGTAAATTATCCGAACAAGTTTCAGTCAAAAATGATCTTAAGCAAGGTGACATCTCTGCACCAACGTTATTTGCTCTTTACTTTGCTGTTTTATTTATGACATTTAAGGACTGCAAGGATGGCATTTACATAAGGCATCGTACTACTGGTAAATTATTTAATCTTCGGCGTTCCAACAAAGACTTTAACCAACTTAATTCATGAGTTTCTGTATGCTAAGGATTGTGACCTTGCATATTCACAAGGTGACATGCAACTCCTAATGAATGCTTTTGAGCGAGTATGCACTGTGCGGATATCGTGGACTGAGCATGCAAGCAACGATGAGGTGTTGGAAAGAATGGCAACAAAAAGGAAATTAATACTGAACATCAGGAAGTGATAACTGAAGTTCCTGGGACACGCAATAAGGAAGGAGAGCTTGGAGAACCTGATACTGACTGGCCAGATAGAAGGAAAGAGAGACAGAAGAAGGCAGCGGATAGCATATTTGCAGGGCCTGATAAGGTTGATGACGGAACGGGGGTTGCCAGGAGTAACAGGAGCAAACATACTAAGAGCCACAAGGGATAGGGAGACTTGGAAAGCCATGATCGTCAACGTCCTGAAGGGACAGGGCACATAGAAGAAGATGCACTGCTTTGTGTCTGACCATCATTTTCAAAAAACAGTTGTGATGTTTTAACTTGCTTCTGGTAAAGCTTAACTTTTGTCAAGTTTATATTTGTATAGTCAGAAATTAGAAGTTGGGAATAAGTTCGTTTACTTCGGCGGATGTGCGTTGTGGTTCAGTGGATATCGGCTCGGAACGAGAAATCGGCGAGCCGAGTTCGAATTCCAGTTGAATTCATTGCATTCACTTACGCGCAAATACCCTTGGGAAAGGTATTAATCCATCCCATCTCTTCCTACCGCAGAAAGCAAAGGCAAACTATTGCGGGATAATCTTCTGCCCAGTCAGTCATGT